>CM032228.1:9280000-9880000 GCA_019009955.1 Riptortus pedestris
TCCATCGATCCTACCTAGTAGATGACGAAAATGAAAGTCCGTTCAAAACTGTATATATATATCTATATATATATATATATATATATATATATATATATATATAATTGTCTGTTACCGCTCTAGCGGTCGCAATTTTTGTTTAATCGTTACGAAACTCGATATTTAACCGTTTTATGTAAAAAGACAGATCAAGTTCGTTAATAACTGAAATCGGACCAGAAGGAGAGGGGTTTAGAGGGGGGGGGGGGATTCTCGAAAAGTCCAAATATCTCCGTTATTATGCATCGGATCGAAAAATTGTATATAACAAATCTTATTGCAAACTAAATTTACTATAAATATTGTCATATACGTTTATTCTCTATCTTGAATATTAACCGAGATATTTGCATTTTTTCAGTTTTTAGCAAACCTCCACTTCTACTCATGTTACGTAAACAAGACTCTGCTACCTAATAAATCACATTATTGGAAGTTTAAATACCAAAAATTGTATTCAAGAGACCTGTATTATACGAGATACATGCATATATGGCCCCCACATCTTAAAGTTTTGGACTACTAAAATTTTATTGATTGAGATAACAATTATTCTGACTTATTATTAATTACAGTACCAAGATATAGTAAATAGTTTCTCAATAAAATAATGTGTTTATATTCTGATATATTTCAGTAAATTGTTTTTCTTTCCGTTGTGAGGCGGCGCGTCCCGTTTGTTTTCATTTCTAACCTAACGCTTCCTGTCGGCAGGTTATTGAAATTGGATGAAACATTTATTTCCGTTTGTTTTTATTCACGGTGTCATTGTGTTAGCAGTATGTATATTTATCTATTACTAAAGTTCCCGAGGGAAATCTGCTTAGTTTACGCAGCCCCTGTGTGACGGACTTTTTTTGGAGACTGTAGGTTACATCAAAATTTTGTATCTCTGAGAGATATACTTGCCACGGTTCCACCATCTATAGCAGGGGTGAGCAACCTTTTTAATCAACGAGCCAATTTAAATTTTAAATTTTTTTGGCGGGCCCCACAAAAAGTAACACTTATTAATAATTTACAAAACTTTATTTATAATAAACATTAGAATAGAAAAATATAGAAATTTTAAAAAAAAGTTAAGATCTCATATACAAATTTCAATACAAAATAAAATTACAGAAAAACGAATTTACTTGAAACTTTGAATCAGACGTTTGGACTGTTTTTTCGGTACAAGCTAATAAATATCTGCCGAAATTGATGAAGTAGCTACACGTGTGCGTTTTCTAATGGTGCATCAATCAGTCTTGATAGGTGGTCATTTCTGATTAATTTCATGGTCAAAAATAATTGTTTGTAAACACACGTACTTCAGAACAGAAAGATCATTTTCTTTGCATTTTTCGTCAAAAGTGGAAATTTCTCAGGGCTCCCATACGTTTTATAAAAATGTTTGATGTTTACTGAGAAAAATATATTTTTTAAATCAGTATTATTCTGCGTGTCAATCACTTCCATTTGAAAGTCTTCGTTTACTGTTATCCACATCGATATTAAATGGCGAGGAAAACATTTTCATGGAAACCGCTGTCTATATATATTGAGCGTATTTTTAAGAAGTAGTAACGTTTTCTTTTTCTAAATGTGAAAAGTGGGATACATTATTATGCAAAAAATGCTGTTTCCACAATTTTAATTTGAGCTCAAATCCCTGAATTTTATCATGGAAAAATAAACTGTCCATTATTGAGATGCTGAGTCAAGTCGATAAGAAACACAAAATCGCACATCCATTCTTTGTTACCAAAATGAGAAAAGGCATATCCCTTCATATACAAGAATAATTGTACTTCCCGTTTTAGCAGATTTCCCTCAAGGGAAATCAGCTATTGAGGTTGTACTCATGATGGAATTTTCGAAATTTTTCGTCAAATGTCCATCGATCCTACCTAGTAGATGACGAAAAATGAGGTCCGTTCAAAACTGTATATATATATATATATATATATATATATATATATATATAATATATATATATAATAAAAAAATATATATATATAGATCTATCTATCTATATATTTGTCTGTTAACGCTCATAGCGGTCGCAATTTTTGTTGATTGGTAACAAACTTGATATTTAGTCGTCTTATGTAAAAAGAAAGACTAAGTCCGTTGACGGCTGAAATCGTACCAGTGGGAGGGTGGGTTTAGGGTGGAGGATTTCCGAAAATTCAAAATATCTCCGTTACTATACGTCGGATCGAAAAATTGTACAGAATCAATCTTATTGCAAATTACATTTACTATAAATATTGTTATATACATTTATTCTCTAACTTGAATATTAACTGAGATATTCGCATTTTTTATATTTAATAAAAAACGGCCAGACGATAGTGTGACTTTCCCGCAAAAAGCTCGTTCGGCCGTTTCCTTTATTGCTCGGCTCTCGTGAAATTTCTCTATTGTAGATCTTCACGTGGGAAATCTGCTTAGCTTACGCAGCCCCTGCGTGACGGACTTTTATTTAGTTTAAGTCAAGTGAGTAACTTGACACAAAAAATTGTTTCGGTTTAGTAAGTACTACCATGAAATTATAATTAATTTTTTACAATATATTGATGGGATAAAATAGATAAAATAAATTCAATTTATGAAATTCTTGGCGGGCCACGTGTTGCTCATCCCTCATTTACAGGTTCTTTGGTATAGGGTGAGACCACACCAAGTCACCAACTGGGAATGCCAATGCGCCTCTAGTTCTGAAAGATTGATATGAATTATCACCTCCCCCACTCTAACTAACCCTCTCCTACTCCTGGCCTGATTTTAGCAGATTTCCCCTAAGGGAAATCAGCTATTGAGGTCGTACTCATGACGCGAGTTTCGAAAAATTTCTTCAAATGTCCATCGATCCTACCCAGGAGATGACGAAAATGAGGTCCGTTCAAAATTATATATATATATATATATCGTATATATATATATATATAATATATATATATATATATATATATATATATATATATATATATATAATTTGTCTGTTAAAGCTCTAGCGGTCGAAAGTTTAGTAAGAACGTTCCCAAACTCGGAATTTAATCGTTTTATGTAAAAAGGAAGATAAAGTTCGTTAATGGCTGAAATCGGACCAGTGGGAGGGGGGTTTAGAGGGGGGGATTTTTGAAAATTCAAAATATCTCTGTTATTATGCGTCGGATCGAAACATTGTATAGAATAAATCTTAATGAAAATTAAATTTACTATAAATATTGTTCTATACATTTTTTCTGTATCTTGAATATTAACCGAGATATTTGCATTTGTATTCTGCGTGTTGGCGCCAGTAGGCTATGTTCGGACTTTCCGCCGAGAGCTCTGGTGCCCGTTTCCTAAACTATTTGTCCCTCGTGAATAGGTTTAGAGGTTAGGTTAACTATTTTTTGGGGCTAGAAACTACTGGGTTATTACGCCCTAAATAATGTTTTAGGTTTAGAGTTTTCTTACTACTACAGTTGTTATTAGGCAGATTTCTCTATTGCAAAACCACGTGGGAAATCGCAGCCCCTGCGTGACGGACTTTTTGGCTATTAACGAATACGATCTATAGCGTAGACTAAAAGGGATAAATATGGAGTACGACAAAGATCAAATAAACAGTTTAGAGGATAAGAATTAAAATTTTAATTGATAGAATCATCACACTACGTAATAACATTTATCTCTACTAGTAAAGATCTTGTGAAAACAATATTTGATATTTTAGCTTGAAATAAGATGTATTGTGATACATTTACGTACTGTTAATATGTGATGACTAATATTTACTGGGGTTTACTGAAGGCTGAAAATTACTAAATGCAAATATCACGGTTAATATTCGTGATAGAATGAAAACGTACATAACAACATTAATAGGACGTTCTATTAAATATTCTAGAAGATTGGTTCTATACAAGTTTTCGTATAAATACAGAGGTATATTGAATTGTCGAAATCCCCCTTCAACCCCCCCCCCGTCCTCCGTCCAATTTCAGCCGTTAACGAACTTGATCCTTAGTTTCACATGGGACCCTTATATATCGAGTTTGGTAAAGATCAAACAGAAACTAGAGTGGTAACAGAAAAATATTTATATCTACATACATATTATTTCCTGAGGTATAACCAGCGTTGATCGGGAAATCTTAATAATCAAAGTAGTTATTACGTAAGGCTTCATTATGCGCAATGTTTTGAAATATCTCATTTGTGAATGTGTCTTTTTTTCAAAAAGTGTTCCATGTGATTAATTCATAATCGTGGGTAGTATTCTTTATTCCAAACCACGTAAGGAAATAAGTTTCATTCTCCAAAAGAGGTCGGCCCATAAGACAAAGATGTGCATAATAACCATTATTGAAATTGTTTTAGCAGATTTCCCTTAATGGAAATCAGCTATTGAGGTCGTACTCAAGAGGCGATTTTCGAAATTTTTCTTCAAATGTCCATCGAACCTACCCAGGAGATGACGAAAATGAGGTCCGTTCCAAACTGTATATATATATATATAATATATATATTTGTCTGTTACCGCTCTGGTGGTCGGTAAAATCAAATGATCAAGTAAAAAAAATTATTGTTTAATCGTTACCAAACTCGATATTTAAAAGTTTTATGTAACAAGAAACATTAAGTTCGTTAACGGCTGAAATCGGGCCAGGGGGAGGGGGGAGGTTAAGAGGGGAGGATTTTTGAAAATTCAAAATATCTCCGATACCAGATGTCGGATCGAAATATTGTATAGATCCAATCTTATTGAAAATTACATGTACTATAATTATTGTTATATACATTTATTCACTATCTTGAATATAGGTTTTCAGCTTTCAGCAAACCGCCTTTTCTACTCATGTTACATAATCAATACTCTGCTACATAATAAATCACATTATTAGAAGCTGAAATACCAAAAATTGTATTCAAGAGACCTTTATTATACCAGATACCTGCAAATATGCCCTGGTGACGCCCCCCCCCCCTCTTAAGGTTTTGGACTACCAAAATTTGATTGATTGAGATGATTATTCTGTGTCATTATTAATTACCATTCTTAATATAGTAACTAGTTCTCAATAAAATTAATATTAATATATTCTGATATATTTCAGTAATTGTTTTTGTTTGTTGAGGCGAGCAGACCCGTTTGTTTAGATTTCTAACCTAGCGCTTCCTGTCGGCAGGTTATTGAAATTGGATGAAACATTTCTTATTTCCGATTGTATTTTTTCAAGGCGCTGTTGTGTTGCCACAATGTAGATTTATCTATTACTAAACTTCACGAGGGAAATCTGCTTAGTTTACGCAGCCCCTGCGTGACGGACTTTTCGAAATGACTGGAGTAAACTTTACATTCATAATGCTAAATAGTATGTTGAGTAAAGTAAAATATATTACTGGAACAGTGTTAGTATATAGCAGAAATAACTGGGTACATCTCCACAGCTCTTTCACTCCATCTGTGCTCATTAATTTAAATTATTTATAAGGATCAATAAGAAGGCCAAGTCCTCTACTGGTTTTTAATATTATGCAGAGTGCACTTTCGGAGTCAACGCTCCATCCTCAGTGCCTGCTGATTAAAGCTGCGTTGCCTGACCACGACTGCCGGGCGACTGCAACGCCAGCTTTAATCGTGGTCCAGGCAACGCAGCTTTAATCAGCAGGCACTGAGGATGGAGCGTTGACTCCGAAAGTGCACTCTGCATTATATTAAAAACCAGTAGAGGACTTGGCCTTCTTATTGATCCTTATACATTTGTTCCTCTACCATCCAGCATATTCCAGAGATATTAAATTATTTACTTATGAGAATTAAACAAATTCACATTTCTTAAAATAACACTACAATCATCAAAGTATAAGCATTAAACAACATGTAAACATAAACCAATTTGAGGTTGGGAGGGGTGGGCAGAAAAGATATAACTTTATATTTGCATTTCCGCCATGATAAGGCTGACTCAAACCTGTGTACAAACTGGTAGTTGTATCATTTCTCCTATTACAATGAAATAATTTATCATGTCTTAAATTCTTTCCAGTATGAAAATTCAAGTGTTTAATGCACTCACTCAGAACATCAGAGTATTACTAATCGATAAGAGAAGGTAACAGCTTAAATACTGCCATAAGGCAAGGAGTTGTGAGGAAACAGACATTTCAAAGAGAGGAAGCCTCCTTAGGCTCAGGTTAGCCAACCATTCACCTTAAAAACTTTTTAGATCTTAAGAATGATTGTCACAGCCCAAAGAGAATAAACTAATTATAAAAGATGACTAAAGGGATTTCATTTGAGCGCCCTGTCAATTCCTGTGTTTTATCAGCTGGAACGTACCCCAAGAAAGTGGGAAAGGAATATTTGTGAAGTTCTTTGGAAGTGAAATGAATGCATTTCTTGACGCCTCGCTGCACATCCGACTCCTCTAATCCTTGATGACAGTTTCACTATTGAAAAACCTCAGAAGGGTTAAGCTTTCACTGACAATGGCTAGCTCAAGTTTAACTCTTTCTAACTTGAGTGAAAGCGAAGAATGATACAATAACAATGAAATATATTATTTTCAAAAGTTCAATTTTTTTTTTCAAGAGATAGCGGCGAACCTTCTAATTCGTGAGACAGATATATCCAGAAGCACTTTATTTGAAACTCAAAACCAAATATTGATCTTACTGAACTTTTACCCTGTGAGATAAATTAAATATGTGTAAAAAAAAAATAATATTGTTTATTTGATTTATACCATAATCAATATTAAACTGTTTCAATCAACACTAATGTTCATAATCGTTAATGATTGAAATTGGACTAGGAACGGGGGAGGGGGGAATTAAGAGGAGGAATTTCAAAAATTCAATATTTATTTATTTGAAGAGCTTCTCAACTAGGCGATGTCGCTCAGTACCATTTATTTGAATTCTCTAAAGTAAAATTTTAAAATGAGAAATTTCAAAATTATTAAAACATAGTATAAAATATATGGAAATAAAATTAAGGAAATGTTAAAATAAAGTTTATGAAACTATACATTTTGAGATAAATCCTGGCATGAGGGTGATGATGGAAGTCTAAGACACAAGATTAAAAATGTTTTATACAGAGCTATAAAACGAAGAGAAATGAGTGGAGTAGGTGAGGTTCAAAGTTTGATGTAAATGTCAGTTGTCCTCAAGTGATTTAAGAGTGTATTTATATGTGGGCTACCTTTTGTTAATAGTTCGTACAAGTCGTTGGGTAAGTTGAGATGTTCCCGTAGTCTGCAGTCAGTCAGGAGATGTTTAATGGTCAGTACTGTGTTACAGTGAGTGCATCTAGGTCGAGATTTTCTCTCTATAAGCTACGAATGTGTAAGTAGTGAATGTCCTATTCTAAGTCTAGTCAACACCACTTGATCGTGTCTGGTTAGATTTTCCTTTGTTTGGGTTGTCTAGGATTTCAAAAATTCAATATAACTCAGTTATTATAAGTCGTATCAAAACATTTTATAGAGTCAATCTTGTTAAACAATTGACTCTCTAAAATTGTCCTTCTATACATTGCTTAAATATTAAGGGAGTAACGCGTGCTTCATTGTTTTCAGCTATCAGTAATCCCCTACTTCTTGTCAACGAATTTTCACTTCAATACAGAAAATATATGTGGAGGGGAGATCAAAAGTATGTCAAACCATCACGTTGGAAACCTGCTTTGTTAGCTCCTGCGTGACGGACGATTTATTGATTAGCAAGGCAATATCAAAGATACGCATTGAAATAATCGCACCTTCCTCGAATATATTACGTTTCTATGCCTCATACTATATATTTGGAACTGGTAAAAATGGAGGATAGAAAATCTTAGATGGTGTTCATAATGTAATTTAAATTAATATAATTAGTATAATTATGCTATTTAAGATTTCCACAATAAGATATAAAGGACCGCAAGCCAAAGCCTAAGGTAATCTATATATATATATATATATATATATATATATATATATATATATATATATATTTAATGTTTGTGTGTGGGTATGTCTTTTATAGAATCTAAGGCTATATTAATGCTCTCTGAGATGAACTGGAGTGGGGGTTATAATGGAGGCCTGAAATTAAAAAATAGATATATTTTGTTTCCTATTAGTTTAAGTTGTTTATTGTGTTATTTAGAGTAACTTTTGTTATTTACACTTTTGCCGTGAAGTATACTGAAGTATAAATGAGTTATACGCTAAAAACTATAGTAGGAGTCTACAATTTATATGGCATAAAGATTCAACCAAACCAAACGAAACGAAATGTATAGTGAAGGAAATGTAATAAGAATTGTTAACATAATTTAATGTAAACAGAACTGAAAAAGAGTGGGAAGTTTGTTGGCAACAGTGAGTGTAGGGAGGAGAGGTGGGAAACTTCCTTTCTGTCCCCTCACTGCTAACCTTACATTTCAGTGAGTTTAAGCTACTAGCATTTCCTGATGATTGAGATTACTTCATTATTCCTGTGTATGCACACAACTGTTGGATTTTAATACTGGTAGGACTTTAAGTGAGGAAAAATTATTTTAGTGTAACAGGATAAATTGTACAACTAGACGTATTATGGCGGAAATGCACAAATATGTTATAATTACTTCTGCCCCACCCCTATCGACCTCACGTTACATACATGGGATTTGATGCTTATACTTCCAGTATTGTAGAGTTTTTCTCAGAAATGGGAATTTTTTTAAGTCTCATAAATATATAATTTAAAAGAATGATTACGTTTATAAAACAGCTGACATCCAGATGGTGCCTTGGACCACTTTTGAGGAAGTGAACGCTTATTCATAGATGTTTTAGAATGCAGGATTCTTTCTATGATTATGAATAATATGGTTAATACGATAACCTATGATTATCTTATATATATAAAAAAGATACATGTAACGGAATATAAAAATATGGTGTATTTTGTAGAATTAAGTACATAAAAAATAATTTTATTATTAACATTTCTCCAGCACGCCGGACTCAGGTGTAAATCCTAAGCATTGAGACGGGGAAATGCAAAAAATATTGTAGAAAGCAAAGCCCAAAAAAAATGCCACCAACCAGTCCACCCCATAGGACCATTCAGCCTCAAATGATTTCCCGGGCGAAGCCTTAGCTAGCCTATCTATAAATATTTAATGTGCCTGTGTCATTGGCAATAGCGTTCTAATTCAAATATTCAGATTCTGTCGTAGTATCTATCCACAAAAAAAAAAAAAAATTGTCTAAAATACGAAAATTAGGTTCGAAGGTTGGTGGAGAGGGATTGAAGTATACTAGAATTTATTTTCACCCTGGAGACACGACTTTAGATCATATCTTCGCAATTAGACAGTTTGGTATAATCATATGAGCATAATCTTGAGCTTTATCGTATCTTTACTGATTTTCAAGATGGTTATAGCAGTATAGACAGAGATTACTGCCTTTGGAAATACATATCGACGAGGATGGCACTGGACAAGACTTTCTGTAAAATCAAAACGAGTGTCAGCAACTCTTATAGCATAAAGGTGAGCTAAGGCAAGGAGAACCACTACAAGCAATGCTGTTTATTCGATTTAACTTATATGAAGTGCAGTTTTATATGAAGTCATTCGATGAATGAAAACTAATCCTGGTGGTACTATAATAATTGTATTATAGTATGATATTATAATAAGCTCAGAAGGTACAAACAGGAGAACGTAGGAAAGCATAAGGCTTAACAAAAACAAACGACGATGTATATTCAGCCAATATACATTTTTGGACGATCAGTATCTTTTAATTTTTCTAGTTCAGATTTTGATTGAAACAAAAATAAAAATTTGATATTAAAAACTATCATTGAGAACAAATTTTACTTCAAATGTTTAACATTACGATATAGTTAACTGTGCTCAGTATATTAGTTTACATTAATCTACTTTTTGTTAGGTAATTAACTAATATGCAAGGTTTAGAATATAGCACTTAAAAGGGTTAATGTTTGACAATATTCCTGTTTCAGTAGCAAAATATATGCCAAAGGGTAACGTTTATGATGTTGGAATATAAACGTAGTTTATAGGCCACATGTGAGCCACGTGTTGATTTTAATTCACTAGAGTTGTGGGTTCAATTCCCACCCAGGGAGTAGCCATTTATTATACACTCAGTAAATAAAATACTTAGTTCCGACACTACCTAACAAAGGATTTAATATGCCCCAATTATTAGTATTGGCATATAGTAGACAAATATATAGTGCCTCAAAGAGAATACCTATCATTGGTAAACATTCTGGATTACAACAATGAAAGTAAAGTAAATGATATTTTTTGTTTCTTATCAAAAGTTTGTGAAAGTTAACAATATAGAAGAAAGAATTGTATTATTTTTTTATGGGGGTGCTTATTCAATAATAATCGGCAATTTATTTATTATATGCAATTATACTTATTATTAGAAGAGTTATACTTATCTTAGATAATAGTCATGTTAATCTGATATGTTAGAAAACTGATTTTTATTTAGACATTAAAAAAGAATGAATTAATCTACATTTAAATTAAATTATAACCTATTGAATTCAGTATTATAATTATTTAGATTAATATTAATATTGTATTACGTGCCAATGTATATGGTGTTCAGTTGTAATTCTAGGAATTATTATTATTTTATTTACACATACTTTAAGAAGTATAATATACTAATAACCATACTAACACTAATTGGCCAGACTCTTGGCAACATGTTGTAAACAGAAGCCAATAAAATATCTATCTATATAGTAGACAATAATAAGAAAGTCGTATATAGTTTATTAATTAATTCTTCATGGTGAATAATACTTTGGCTGAGGATGTATTACCTTTTAAATGTTAACCTTCCCTCATGACAAAAAACATTCTGAATTTGGGGCTGCCTACAGTTTACACAACATCTTACTAAAATAATCGCAATCTCTCCCTCTATTGTTCTCTGAGATTGGTACAAGGAGATTTAACTTCTTCCACTCACAGTCTCAGGCAAGGACCATTGTACCGATTTCTACCTCCTTTCCCAGACCCTAAATGTATCGTTAATCGCGTACATGCCTAAGGAGAAAGTTTCTCTTGTTCTTGAGATTAGACTATCATTTTTATTTCAACTGTACTTATTGTTTAGTGATCGTATTATATTTGCGCTTAGTAATTCGGAAAAGGTTCCTACGTTTCTCAAAACAACTTAATCGTATTACGAGAAACAATTACCTGTATCAGTTTCAAACATTTTCGCTTCACTGCGATTCTAGGGATTTTAATGTAAGGAGAAAGAGCTTGAAAATTTGTATTCGTTTTCTCGATTCTCTTATTCATCGTTGGTCAGCGTCGATACGTCAATGAGTAAACTTAATCTTGACATTGTGTTTGCCAACCTTTTGTCTAAATGATTGTATCTTTATAACTTTAAGACATGGCTTACAGACCATGAAGGAGTTAGGCTAGTTGCTTTGCTATTCACCTCTACAGCCATCACAATTTTCGGTATCCATTAATTCCAAATTCAACGGACCACTAGCCCTAAATGTCGGAGCTACTGGAAAATCGTTAAGAGGAGAGGTGGCTTTGGTTGTTAGGAAAGGGTATAAAAACAATTTTTGAAGTATTTGAAAATGAAAATGTAGACTTTTTCAGCAGATTTCCCTTAACGCGATTTTCGAAAATTTTCTTCAAATGTCCATCGACCCTACCCAGGAGATGACGAAAATGAGGTCCGTTCAAAACTGTATATATATATATATATATATATATATATATATATATATATATATATATATATATATATATTTGTCTGTTACCGCTCGGTCGCAATTATTTTTTAATCGTTACCGAACTCGACATTTGGTCGTTTTATGTAAAAGGAAAGACCACGTTCGTTAACGGTTGAAATCGGACCAGTGGGAGGGGGGGGGGTTAGAGGGGGATAATTTTGATAATTCGAAATATTTCTGTTACTATACGTCGGATCGAAAAAAATGTAAAAAAAAAAATAGAATCAGTCTTATAGCAAATTAAATACACTATATGTACTGTTATATATACATTTATTCTCTATCTTGAACATTAGCCGAGATATATGCATTTTTCAGTTTTCAGCCTTCATCAATCCCCCACTTCTCCTCATGTTACATAAACAATACTCGGTTATGTAATAAACCACATCCTTCGAAGCTTAAATGCCAAATATTGCATTCAAGAGATATTTATTATACGATATATACACAAATATGTTTTGGCGACCACCCCCCCCCCTTCTTAAGTTTTTGGACTACTTAAATTTGATTGATTGAGATAAAAATTATTCTGATTCATTATAAATTACAGTACTAGTTATAGTAAATAGTTTCCAATCACATTAATACGTTATATTCAGATATATTACAGTAATTGTTTTTCTTTCCAGTAAGAAGTTGGCAGAACTGTTTGTTTACGTTTAAGATGCCTTCCGTCGGGAGGTTTCTTATTATCGTTTGTATTCAAATAATATTCACGGCGGTGTTGTGTTATTGGTATGTAGATTTATCTATTGTTAAACTTCAAGCGGGAAATCTGCTTAGTTTATGCAGCCCTTGCTTGAATGACTTTTTCTATTTAATGTTTAAATGGTACAGTGAAGTTAGATAACAGATAAATTCAACAAAGTGCAAGCATTCCAAATAATTTTAATTTCACGCGCGATAATGAAGTATCTTGTTTTTCACTGTTTACAAACCTGAATAAATAATCAATAACATTACCTTACAAAGACTAAAGAATCCATTTCTCCATGTACAAAATGATTTCCGAAAAATGGAACGTAACGTATTTAAACAGTTTTCTGTACTTATTTTTAATGATATTAACACCCACATTACGGAGTGTGGTTGTTCTAACCTGAGAGAGATGAAGGGGGTGTCCATTAAAGTATAATATCTCTTAGCCCTAACGAAAATTAAACTAAGAGCATTAACAACATGCTTCGAAATATATGGCTATTCTGAGGTGACTATTCTAAAAGATTAGACTGTTTCTACCGACTAGAATGCGGTTAGCATAGTAACGTGATGCTAGTGATAATAAATTGTTGAAATAAATATCTAGTCAGCTAATCTCCCAGGAATAAACGAAAAAATAGTACGAAATAAAAGTATATAGAAAAATCGAAGTCTTTGGGTATTGGCCATGTTTTCGTGTTTCTGGATAAACATGAACACTCGGGTAATATCGGAAGATTACCATGGTAATATTGAAAAGGTCCGTTAGAAGCTATTAAAACTATTCATACATGTATAACATTCTAATGAACGATAATTTTTATTTTTATGCCTGGCTTTATATATTTTATGAGGTTGCTGGAAACGTTTTCAAGGATTGAATGTAGTGCATGTGGTATTCATTTTACGACATAAGTCTTCACGATATTCTTAACATTTTCCGACTAGGGAAACATGTGTTTAGCGCTCATAGATTTCTAGAAGTATAGTATCGACCATTGCACATTTGAATTTTCTCGTCATTTTTCTCCATCCCGTCATATCACTCTAATCGAAATGAATATGTAATCACTTTTAATTAATATGTAAAATAAATATTGGATCTTTGCAGTCCAAGGACTGGATCTTTGCAGTGGATGGACTGCCAAAACCCAACTAAAATTCTAGGCTATTTTAACAAATAAGTTCCCTTCTCTTCATTTCAAGTTCTATTCTCCGTTTGTTCAAGGAAATAGAGGCTTATGTAAACAGAACTCGTGATTTAAACTGAGATGTTTAGGCATACGAGGCACAAGCAGCTGATAATAACAACAATTGATCGAATTTTTAAATGCACCCATTCCCTAAGCCTTTACTCCTCGGCGCCGATTGCAGCTATCAACTGTTGTTTATACAATATGTTTAAATACCAAGTTTGGTAACGATCAAACGAAAATTGCGACCATTAAAAATTTAACGGACAAAGAATATTTATATTTGAATAGATCTTTTTTCCTCTTCTCCTGCGTAGGGTTGATTGGTATTTGATGGTATTTAGAAAGCCACGACATGAGTACAACCTCCATTGCCATCCGACACCAATAACACCCTTTTATAAGAGGAAGATATATACCTCAGTAGGGATGACTTGGAAGTTGTATTGTACGCAGCGTAGTTGCACTTAACTGCTAAAGAGTTTAAAAGTCCGTAACTCAGGATCCTCGTAAAACTGAGAAAATTCCGTACTTGGCGACATATAATAATCTATTTCTTCTGTAGTGTTGATCCCAACTAAACCACGTTTGGAATTTGAGCTGAGCGTGTGGTTTGTAGTAATATTGCAAGGTAGGAGAAATGCGCCAAAATAATTAAATTATTACTTTAGTTAAACGAAATTGTTAGGATCTAAATCAGGTATGGGCAACCTTTGACGTGTTGCGGGCCAAACTTTAGTGAACAAATACGTTCGCGGACCGCTTTTAAAAGTGTTCATAATTTTTAACGATAGATATCAGACATGAAATTATACGACATTGTAATTATAATGCAATTTATTAAAATAGCAACATGAAATGAAAAAAATAGGAACATTATTATAATTAAATAGTAAAATTTGGAATTATTACCAACAACAACAAATAGCGACACCGAAATCAATGAGACACTTCAGTTTGAATTCGGGAAACTAATCCATCGATGTTTGGACTAATTCCACTAATATAAAGACGTAAAGAATTTTCCAAATTATCGTCAGTCAGCCTTGTACGATTTATTAACATTCATCATTGAAAATAACATTTATAAGTAATGCCAAACGCACAAATCTCTCCTCATTTGGAGTAAGTAGTGTAATATGTTTGTTTAATTGGGTTTTTCAAAATGTCTCGAGGGCCGGATCAAATCATAGAGCCGGTGGTTGTCCACATATGATCAAAATCTAACAGAAACACTTATCAAATTAAAAGTACATTTGAAATCCTGAAGATAGGCGTGGTTAAAAAATCATTAAGATTTAATAGTAAAATTACTTCATTAGGCATTATGTATGAGAAGGCACTATTATGTTGTTGACTTATTGTAATTAAAGTGGAAACCTCATTTATGTGTTTTTTCGTTTAATTGTCCATGCCAGTAATAACATTAATAATATAATAAACCAAACAAGTAAACTGTAACAAGCGTGTGAATTTTCAGTCTTTTATGCATGAAAAGACCAAAAATTGAGAAAAATTCAAAATTCCTTGTATATGTGTAAAATGCATTTTATATAAAAATCTGTTTGTGTGAATTTTACAGTCCAATTCATAAGACAAATTGTTTGTACTCGATACTCATAATATACATACATCCAATAAATAAAACCTTTTTTTTTAGCAGATTTCCTTTAAGGGAAATCAGCTATTGAGGTTGTACTCATGACTCCATTTTCGAAGTTTTTCTTCAAATGACCATGGATCCTACCTAGTAGATGACCAAAAGGAGGTATCATCAAAACTGTGTATGTTTGTGTGTGTGTATTTATATATATTTGTCTGTTACTCCTCTAGCGGACGCAATTTTTGTTTGATAGTTACCAAACTCGATATGTAACCGATTTAGCCGTTTATGAAAAAAGAAAGATCAAGTTCGTTAACGACTGAAAACGGACTAGGGGGAAGGGGTTTAGAGGGGGAGAATTTTGAGAATTCAAAATATCTCAATTACTATAAGTTGGATCGAAAAAGTGTATAGAATCCATCCTATTGCAAATTAAATGTACTATAAATATTGTTATATGTATTTATTCTGTATGTTGAATATTAACCGAGATATTGGCATTTCTCAGTTTTCAGCCTTTAGTAAACCCCCATTTCTACTTAAGTTGCATAAACAATACTCTGTTATATAATAAACCACATTATTCGAAGCTTAAATACCTAATATTGTTTTCCGGAGATCTTTATTATACGAGTTTAATGAAACTATGATCTTGTGCCCCCTCCCCGTCTTCAATTCTTGGACTACCTAAGATTTGATTGATTGAAATAAAAATTATTCTGATTCATTATAAATTACAGTACAAGTTATAGTACATAGTTTTCAATAAAATGAATATGTTATATTCTGATATGTTTCAGTTATTGTTTTTCTTACTGGTGAGTCGTTGGCATACCTATTTGTTTACATTTGATACGCTTCCCACAGGGAGGGGAAAGATTTCTTATTACCGTTTGTATTTATTCACTTAATATTCACGGTGGCGTTGTGTTAGCAGTTTGTAGGTTTGTCTATTATTAAACTTCACGAGAGAAATCTGCTTAGCATAACCCCTGCGTGACGATCATTTTATTTTTTTGAAATGTTATCAGAGGGTAAAGAAAGAAATGTGGCCTGAGATTGGGAAAGAGGAAGCCTGTTTTTTTTGTTTT
Organism: Riptortus pedestris; assembly: GCA_019009955.1. Classification (NCBI taxonomy): domain Eukaryota; kingdom Metazoa; phylum Arthropoda; class Insecta; order Hemiptera; family Alydidae; genus Riptortus; species Riptortus pedestris. The sequence continues at coordinate 9,296,407 of CM032228.1, forward strand.
TTTGTTGAGAATATTACATTAAGTGTTAACATTATTATAATAAACAAAACGTTCTATCAGAAGACTGGATATAGTTTCATATTGTAGTTTTTCATATTATTAATATTCGGTTTCGTTATAACACAACGGGTTGTATAATTTCTTAACTTTCTAAAAAGATTCATTTTATAAGTTAGGAATTCTCATTTTCCGCTGCGTCATAATCATTTGGAGACTTCTTTATACACCGATTTCTATATTTAACTTTCTGTTTAAGCCATAAAAACCATGTTGGTCCATCATCAGTAGAATTTATGATCTTACTTTATGACGCTTGTGACTTTTATTGCGTTTACAAAGAGAAAATTAAATTTATAGTTTTATGTCACACTTAAACCTCTCTCTCTCACACACAAACGCACACACATACACACACGCGCACACTCCTGTCTCTCTCTCTCACACACACACTCACTTGCTCTCTCTTTCCTACCCTCTTTTTCATGTTCCCCACTCGCATGGGGACATTCATCTTTCATCTTTTTCATATTTATATTTTATGAGACCGGTATAAACATTTCGGCATCAATGGAGTTAATTATGAATGCACGTTTTTACATTGTATTTTTATGTACTTAGTTTTCATATGACAAATATTATGTTTAAGTTCTGCAGACACTAATACATCATTTCTCAAAAGGCTAAATGAAGAACAGTTTAAGGTTTTAATGCTGGCAACCTGACAAAATGATTTTAAAAAGTCCATCACTCAGGGGCTGCGTTAACTAAGCAGATTTCCCACATGCGCAACATATTTGCATTTATCTCAAAAAGTAAAAGTTCAATGAGACCAATACTTGGTATTTAAGCTTAGAATAAAGTAGTTCATGATATAATAGCTTATTGTTAATATGACATGAGTAGGAGTGGGGGTTTACTGAAGGCTGAAAACTAAAAAATCCAAATATCTCGGTTAATATTCATAATAGAGAAAATAATTATATGACAACAATTATAGGCATTTAAATTTGCAATAATATTGCTTCAATACACTTTCTTGATCTGACGTATATTAACAAAGACATTTCGAATTTTCGAAATTCCACCCCTCTAGCCCCCCCCCCATTCCGATTTCAGCCGTTAACGAACTTGATCTTCTTTTTTTACATAAAACGTTTATATGTCGAGTTTAGTAACGATAAAACAATGCTTGCGACCGCTAGAGAGGTAGCAGACAAACACACACGCACACACACACACACACACACACACACACACATATATAAATATCAACTTTGAACGGACCTAAATTTTGTCAACTCGTAGGTTGGATCGATGGACATTTGTAGAAATCGGAAAATCTGAGCATTGAGGGGTTCAAGAGTTAAGAAAGTGTGTAGGAAAATCTGTGTTCTGGGGCTCTTGGAGAACTTAGTGTTTAGAATAAAGGCAGAAATTTCCCCCTCAAATGCCCAAAACTCGAGAGATGACGGTCCAAATACCTGGTTGGATGTTTTAGCAGATTTCCCTTGAGGGATTTGAATCAGCTAGTGAGGTCGTACTCGTGACGCGATTTTCGAAAAACTTCGTCAAATATTCATCTTTGATCCTACCCAGGAGATGACGAAAATGAGGTCCGTTCAAAATCAATTCAGCCTCAAATCAATTCCCGGGCGAAGCCGGGTATCTGAGCTAGTAGATATATATATATATGTTTGTTAACGCTCTAGCAGTCGCAATTTTTGTTTGATCGTTACCAAACTCGATATTTAAACGTTTTATGTAAAAATACAGATCAAGTTCGTTAATGGTTGAAATCGGACCAGTGGGAGGGGGGTTTAGAGGGGGGATGTTGGAAAATTCGAAATATCTCCGTTACCATACGTCGGATCAAAAATTCGTATAGAACCAATCTTATTGCGAATTTAATTTACTATAAATATTGATCTATACATTTACTCTCTTTCTTGAATATTAACCGAGATATTTGCATTTTTATTAATTGTAACGGACGAAATGAGATCGGCTAACTTCGGGTCTAGTCGTGAGTTTCGTCAAAAGCTAGTTCGGCCGTTTCCGCAACTGTTCGATTCTTGTGAAATTTCTTTATTGTAAAACTTTATGTGGGAAATCTGCTTATTGTACGCAGCACCTGCATGACGGACGTTTTGATGATATCCTAAGTATCTCAATATGAAGTTTTAGAATAGGATAGGTTTTAGCTACCTTTCGATGGCACCACTGCAATAGCCGCCAGCTTATCGTAAAGTGAATATTGTATGTAAATAAAACTAAATAAATAATGAATTAAATAAATAAGATGATAAATTAATAAATGCACTTCAAAGAAAAACTAACAAGGACCATCTGATTACCTGTATTGACTTGAATAGTAATGTTTATATTTTATTCAACCTTTTTTTATTTTAGAGTCGCTTTTGTATACATATTCTGTTTTCCATGAATAAATAATAAACAGTTAGTAAATAACTAAAATTCTGAAAGTTTTTTAAGTGATCCTTTAAGAAAACTTTTGAATTCTTGAAGGATAAATTATCCCCTAACCATCAAGAGTTTTGCATTAAAACATGTGAACACCACATCATTTTTAGCGCGGCCAGTGGGCTGTACGATTGATTTGCATTATTATACAATAGTAAAACATTGAGAGCTGCAAATTTAATTATAAATTAAATTTATAAAAAATATAAATTACTTACTTAGTGGAGTTTAAACATTAACATAAGCTTCCTCGGAGTGTCATACAAAGGCTCTTGAAACGTTGACTACGAAGCACCAATTCCTATAAAATCACAACTTTCTTTAGAACTCTATGTGATATATTGTGAAGAATAATATTATTCAATTTTTTATTCCATTAAATGGCAGACGTAATAATTTACTTCAATTATTTATAGTACTGAAACAAGCTATAGCTATCCTCTGTTAGATGAGAATATGGAGAAAATTCATTATTCTAATACTTTTTTCTGTTTAATTTGTACCAAATTTGTATCTTAAGGTAAATTATTTTTGTTATTCACTTATTAGTTGAAGGACATTTTATATAAATACAGTATTTCCAATTTTATTTAGTTATCCTTTGTATAGAATGACTTATAAATCGCTCGAATTTTTTTTTGTGCTTGTTAATTTGGACCTAACTTTTGTTTTCTCCTTAGTAGGATCAGTGGTCATTGTAGAAATTTGTCGAAAATCATATAATGAGAGCAATCACATTATTACATCAAAACCACTGTATCAATGGCAGAATCTACAGAATTATAATGACGGGAAAATGTAGCAATATACCCTTGACGAGTATCCTCTATGAGGATGAAGAATATGAACCCTGTGCACGTTTGGCCAAGAGTAGTATGACACTGTATTTGAGAAGAGGGTAAAGAAATGGATCGGGAATGTTTCAAAGGAAACTATGAGTTAGAAGGAGGAAGACACGAAATGACTGCTTCGTATTAAAAATATAACTTATGAAGCAGGAAAATGTCCTGAGACAGCCGGATTTGGAATCTCTGGCTTCGTGTTTATGACAACCTTAAGACGAGAAGACCCTTTGGCGCATATACTGTTTAATCTTGGCCTTCTTGTAACAATCCAAAAAAATATGAATCCTGATGGTAATTTATACGCAGTACTCACACAACACCTATATGCTGACGGTATGTAGATCACCTACTGCTTGAGAAATCTCTACGTTAAGTGGTGCTCTGAAAGAATTTGTATGGACAATAGCGTGAAAGCAACATATAAAACTCAGAATGGCCGTTAGGGTTAGATGCCTCTGTCAGGTAAAAGACCCGCCATTTTAAGAATCTTTACAGGAAGAGAAAAATAAATACACATAACATCCATCAGACCATCAACTATATATGAAAATAAGATGAAAATTCTCCCAAAAAAAGAAGTCTAACTACAGCCCTCCTGGTCACAGGGTGAAGAACCCAAAGAAAGATACTTAATTAGTTGGCAGCACAGTTAGTGGGTCAGAAGCAATTCACAGCAGATAGAGATTTATAAGAAACTCGTTGAAGATAGAAAAATTGTTTGGATAGCCTGAAGTATAAACTTCTGAGACTGAGGTCTGAAATAAAAGGATTAGGCCCCAGGGAGTTTAATATATAGTACACTTAATAAGCAAGGAATAGTTTAATATTGCGTCAGAGGATCAGGTTTTACAGGCACGCTTTGCACATAAAAATGTTCAGGTGAGTGCTATTGCTTAGAACAAGAGTGTCTCTTGTGCGAGTTGGGGTGGGGACAACTTGGGATATTTTTGATATGGCATATAGGACCAAAACCAATAATGAATATTTAATATTGCTTCATGTGAAACTCCACCATTCTTTGGCTGTTTGCACGAACATTAGATGAGCGTATAAATGATTATATAATATCAAATGCGTAGAACAGTGAAGAAGCTCTTATACGTTTAAATAGAAGATATTTATGACAAATTGTGCCAAATGCTCATGGCACGATCAGAAAACCTGCTGCAATGTTCTATTTTTTCCCATTAAGTCATGTGTTATAATTTCAGAAAACATTTGAGTCTGATGAGAATCTGACTGGTGACCTTTAAATCCAGCCTGATGTATGATGAGGTCACGTTTTTCAAGATGACAAACCCATTGGTTCTGAAGAAATTGTTAGATTAATTACCCGACTCTACACGACAGTATATTAGGTCGATTAAACTAGGTAACATATAATTATTTTCCACTTGACGGAAAAACAATAACTAATTTATTTTTCCTCCTTCATGATGCATACCGTCGTTGTATGTGCTTGTGGTGTAGGCGAAGTTCTTCCGAGATTTTTCCGGGAAATGTTGTTATTAAGGTCTTTTCCCAGAGGTCTTTTATTTTTATGTTGTGGACTGCTCCAGGTGTGATGAAATCAATGCTTAAAGGATTCTCACTCAAATATTTTATTATTCAATCTTACGGACGTCTCTTTTCGAGTTTAAGATTTAATTGGAAATTGCAAACCAATATATATACAGTTTTGAACAGACCTCATTTTCGTCATCTCCTGGGTAGGATCGATGAATATTTGAAGAAAAATTTCGAAAATCACGTCATGAGTACGACCTCATTAGCTGATTTCCCTTAAGGGAAATCTGCTAAAACTATAAGAAGTACCTTATTAGAAGAAATACCTTTTCAACTACCCCAGAGTGGTACCTAAATTGTGTAGGGAAGATTCGTCTGGTGTAATCCTAGGTCAGTAGTATTTTACCATTCCATTTGTTTACAGATTTACAGCCATACGTATGATTTTCATTATTTGTATCAGCCACACGAACAGTTTGAGACCCTAATAATAATGGCTGTCAGGAATACACTCCTCACCAATATCATCCATCAGCAATGAGGGTCCACGACCTGCAGCAGCTGATGTGGGACTCTCGGAGTAACTCCTCGAAAGGTACGCCAAGAGCCCGAAGGACCCTGGCTGACCTATCGCTCCACAGACCTCTCCAGCTATGTGTGCAAGAGGTACCTTTCGCCCGATGCAAATGGACTTCCAGCAGCCTGCCAACAGCTAGCCGCAATTTCTAGCACCTCCTGATATTTCCTGGACTTCCTCGGACGGACATAGACCGGCCCAGGGCCGCCAAACGTTTGCCCTCCCGTTCTTATAAAGTCTGGTTTCAACATCCTTCCACGCCCTGTCATTGTTGCCACCACAGCTTTTACGCATAAAGATCTATCAGTACCCCCGCACAACGTCATCGTGACGCTCCACCATGTGATATATAACTATTCTGAATTATAAAAGCCACGTTACTTGGTGCAGGACACTCAGCTCTGCAGAATCCCATCTATCCAATGTCATCTACTTGTTCTCACTAGCGACGGGAATGTCATTATGTGACAACAATGGGACAAACTAAGTCAGGATTATACAGGGCTTCTGAACCAACAACATCAAGTTAGTAGACGCCTTGCACCTAGCTGACTCCTAGACATTATAATCCTTGAAGCAATGAAGGTGGTTTGCACAACAATCTTCCTGTTTAGTGGAAAAGAAGACATTTTCATCCAAGCCTAGCCTGCCCAGGGCCTACCTCGCGACCCACATCTTACTGATAACCTCCGTTGAACTTGGTCTTGCTGCTTGCATGCTTGCGGCGCTGAAGTCGACCCAAAGTAAGCGCAGTATCCAGAGCACTTGAGGAATATGGAAGACCTAAGCATCTGTGCAGGAAGCATGGAAGTTCACCTAAGGGATATCCCTTGGAATCCTCAGCCAGAGCCTCACCCCAGCATCTGACTTTGATATCAATCATGGCCAGGGACCGGACCTTTTGCACCGCCAAGGTCCAATCCATGTATGACGTCGGCAGCAGGTACCATTTGAGAGATAGAATCCTCTTCTACGGCTTGAGGGGAGTAACTCTGAGCTTTCCAATGCCAACCGGATATCAATAGCAGGCCCCACAAGCCCTCAGTTCTTGACAAGTACTCCTAGGCACCTCATCAATTCTGATTACAGGCTTAGTGACTACCATACCATATGTAACATACAGTTTGAAATTTCTGTTAGTTGAAATTTCTGTTCTACTGAACTTGAAGTCTGTGTGGACTTAATCACTTTATATCCTTTTTTTCGGCTATAATGTGCAAGTTACTTTGGAAACCCGTGTTGTTTTATATCATTTTCTGATTTAAACAGTATTTCTTAATGAAAGACTCTATATTACATTAGTGGTGGTTATCTTCAGAAAATGTAAATTACTTTTTTTAAAAAGAGCCTTGAAGAGTTCTTTTACGTCAGATTAAAATGAGTTTATTATGCCTAGAAGGATATACGTTGAGATGTTTAATGATGCAGCTATGGAGTTAGTCTCTTATGGAACGAAGCATTATTTATTGAAGGATTGGAGGGCGTGTTGAACAATAGACCTTGCCTAGCTGTTTCTCAGTGAGTTTAAGCAGATGTCCAAATAGGGAAATCCTGGGTGTTCCCCAGAATAGCTGATAGAGTCATCGGAAGATTCTAAATTTGACAAGGTGTATAGTAACATTCCTTAAACTTTGATGTCGTTTTTAGCAGATTTCCCTTAAGGGAAATCAGCTATTGAGGTCGTACTCATGACGCGAGTTTTGAAAAATTTCCTCAAATGTCCATCGATCCTACCCAGGAGATGACGAAAATGAGGTCCGTTCAAAATTATATATATATATATATATTTGTCTGTTAACGCTCTAGCGGTCGCAATTTTTGTTTGATCGTTACCAAACTTCATATTTAAGCGTTTTACGTAAAAAAAGAGATCAAGTTCGTTAATGGCTGAAATCGGACCAGTGGGAGGGGGGGTTTAGAGGGGGGGATTTTTGGAAATTCAAAATATCTCCGTTATTATGCGTCGGATCGAAAAAGTGTATAGAATTAATCTTATTGTAAATTTAATTAACTATAAATATTGTTCTATACATTTATTCTGTATCTTGAATATTAACCGAGATATTTGCATTTGTATTGTGTTTGTGGTCGACGGAACCCCGCCATGTTCCGGACTCTCCGCCGAGAGCTCTGGTGGCCGTTTCCCGAACTATTCGTCCCTCGTGAATAGGTTTAGAGATCCCATCCTACTACAGCTGTTATTAGGCGGATTTCTCTGTTGTAAAACATCACGTGGGAAATCTGCTTAGTTTACGCAGCCCCTGCGTGACGGACTTTTTTAGCTGTCCGTTCGTGTTACAAGCCCTGTATCAGCACTACGATCTTGACTACAATTTGTACATTTATGTTGCTTAGGATCATCAGTATCACGGATTAGGTATTATGATGATTTATTGTATACCTTTGCGCTTTATGTCTAATTTACAATATTATTTACCATGACTCATTTCTTCATAGCACAGCCCGTTTGGGCTCAACCTTGGGTTGTTGCTAAACTACGAATAGGTCATCTCTATAATAGATCTGCCGGTTTCCCTGTTCTCCAATTCTGCAGCGTAAAAAAGTAAGGTGTTGTTGGAAATCTATCCATATTCAAAGGCGCGTTATCTCAATAACAGGATAGTCTTTTGTGACTTCTAATGTCTTAATGCCACCCAATGAGCAGAAATCACATCAAACATCAGAAAATGTTCGCTTATCAGGAACAGCATAAGTATAATAATTTACTACATTTTTGTCATAAAACTGTTAGGTTTCTGAAATATCCAGTGGATGTAAATGCATTAATACATTAAATTTAATTAACATGTAAATCTGTATTATTCATTTAGGGATTAATTACAAGCTTCATATAAAAATATTGGCTGTACATTAATTTTTGTATTATATTTATGGTGTTCCTGTTAGATATAACAACATAAATGTTAATACTTATTTATTTATTTTCTGGTTTTTATTGCTTTTGGTTGAACAGCTGTTAATTGAGATGAGAATATAATATATTCTTAAAATATATATAATAAGCGATATTATCTCTTTGACTTTGGTCCTCCAAAGTCAGTATTTATCGTTGTAAGTATTTATTTTCAGCTGTTCATTTTTAGTAGATTTCCCTGAAGGGAAATCAGCTATTGAGGTCGTACACATGACGCGATTTCCGAAATTTTTCTTCAAATGTCCACCGATCCTACCCAGGAGATGACGAAAATGAGGTCCGTTCAAAATTATATATATACATATATGTGTTAACGCTCTAGCTGTCGTAATTTTTGTTTGATCGTTACCAGACTCGATATTTACTCGTTTTATGCGAAATAAAGATCAAGTTCGTTAATGGCTGAAATCGAACCAGTGGGAGGGGGGGTTAAGAGGGGAGATTTTCGAAAATTCGAAATATCTCCATTACTATACGTCGGCTTGAAAGCCTGTATAGAACCAATCTTATTGCAAATTAAATTTACTATAAATATTGTTATATACATTTATTCTCTATCCTGAATATTAACCGAGATATTTGCATTTTTATTAGGTGTGTGTGGATAACATGCGAGATGAGATCGGCTGATGTCGGATCTATTCGTGAGTGTCCCCCGAAAGCTAGTTCGGCCGTTACTGTAACTGTTCGTCTCTCGTGAAATTGGTTTAGAGACTCGTTACTACTACTGTTACTAGTATGCAGATTTCTCTGCTGTAAAACTCCTCTGCTTAGTTCACGCAGTCCCTCGCGTGATGGACTTTTTTTTTAAAATCAAGATGAAATTTAGGCGACAAGCACTATGCTGTGACTTTCACAACTATGGCACGATGGATCACAGATTACTTCTTCTTTAATAACCTTGATTCCTGTATAGTGACATCCATATGGAGGGTCAGATTTCCATTGGTATACTCTTTGACTCCTTAATAATGGTCCACACAATACCCATATTCAACAATACACAAAATAGTACATGAATATTAATTGAATAATTGTCCAATAATGAACAACCTGAAAAAAGGCGGTATACATAATGAAACGAAACAGATAAAACTAAATAAAGTCGAGATTGAGGCATCCCTTAACTATTTTTCTGGCTATATTCGCCATAAAATGAGTAGGACCTTAAATGATGAAACGACGCGGCGTGTTGGTTAGATAGGCGGCCGTTAGCGGATGGCGGATTCATAGCGTTGCTGTAATGGCGATGGGCAGGGGGTTGTAAAGAGGAGGTGTCAGGTGGTCTGATGCACACTGATTATTATTTGAGAGGCAGGATCGTGACAGCCAGGACCTCAGACGATTGCTGGACTACGGTCACGAGTAGGCCATCAGCTGCCTCTATTTAGTTCTTACATCCAAGATTATACGCTCTCTCGCCTCGGCGGCTAAAACCCATCTTGCCAACATCACTAGCCGCCTGAATATATGTGTCGCACTAACGAGGGCCGGTCCCGTGCCGTATGACTTCTACATTGAGTACCCATTTCGAGGTGTGGCTACAATGTAGGAGGCACCTAGCCGTGAGGCCTTAATCCAACCTACACCAATCCAACAACCTCATGGTGACTGAGGATTCGCTACGATGGTCAGAAGCGAATCCTATGGAAGGGACAGTCTCCTACTACCCAGCTCCTACACGAGAGAACAGCTCCCACACATGTACCAGTTTACCTGGCCTGTATGTCCTCGTGCTTTGAACACACGACCACTACGTCTATGACCGGCAGTGAAGGCAAGCCTCCACTCCGGACACCACCCAGCCCGTAGTTCACATTGAGTAAGCCGCTAGAACTTACCCCATTAAGGCAGGAGTGATCCCCTGCCCGGAACAGCAAAGCCGACTAAGGACCTACTGTTCCTACGGTTCCCCTACCCAGCAGCTACACAGCGGGGGCTTACTGCTGCCACTGGGGAGGGCCGGCCCCGTGCCGTATGACTTCTACAGACAGATGGCCGTGGATTCCAACATCCTGAGGCATGTCGCCTCAAATAAGTTACGTATCTAGCAGCTTTAGTGTCCATTCGTTCAGCCTTAAAGGTTATACTCGCTCTTTAGCGATAGCAGCTCTAGACTGACAACAAAAATGTCCGTCACACAGGGGCTGCGTAAACTAAGCAGATTTCCCATGCGAAGGTTTACAATAGATAAATATACATACAGGTAACACTACCGTGAATGTTAACTCAATAAATTCAAACGTTAATGAAAAATCTACCAGTCAATGAACAATACAAGTTAATAATATCTACAACGGAAAACGGCTGAATTGTAAAGATACAAGCCAGCCAACCTTGTAGCGCTGAATAGATAGACCGGAAAGACAGACGATTATTAAAAAAGTCCGTCACGCAGGGGCTGCGTAAACTAAGCAGATTTCCCACGTGAAGTTTTACAATAGAGAAATTTCACGAAAGCCGAGCAGTTAATGAAACGGCCGAACTAGCTTTTGGCGGGAAAGTCACTTCGTCCGTTAGCCGCCCAGATTTAATAAAAATGGAAATATCTCGATTAATATTCAAGATAGAGAATAAATGTATATAACAATATTTATAGTAAATGTAATTTGCAATAAGATTGTTTCTATACAATTTTTCGAGCCGACGTATAATAACAGAGATATTTCGAGTTTTCGAAACTTCTCTCCTCTAAACCCCCACACTGGTCCGATTTCAGCCGTTAACGAATTTGATCTTTATTTTTACATAAAACTACTAAATATCGAGTTTGGTAACGATTAAACAATAATTGTGACCGCTAGAGCGGTAGCAGACAAATATAATACACACACACACAAACACAGTTTTGAACGGACCTCATTTTCGTCATCTTCTAGGCAGGATCAATGGACATTTGAAAAAAAAAATTCTAAAATCATGTCATGAGTCCCTTAAGGGAAATGTGCTAAAAGAGCCATTTCTCTCTGACGTCTTGCCTCTCTAGCCAGGTAATACCTATCGTATTGTCACATCTGCACCATCCTTCGAGCAAATCATTTTCTCAAACAAGACCTGAAACGCTCGTTAGCCTGACAGTAGATTGACTACTGTCTCCAATATATAAATATATAAATAGCCTTATTTCTGAGGCTTCATCTATTGCCCTTCTTCATGCTTGGGATGGTATACGAATGTGAATTTAAAGTGTTTTCATCGTCTAGAAGCATCAGGCCTGGCCATTTCATTCACTCTTGTGCATTTACATATTTCTCGAGGTCAAATAACTAAATTAATATGTATTTCTCGAAAAGTACAAATACGGTTTGTGATCTGTAAAGATTTGTGTATCCTTAACGGAATTGCTTTTAATTTCCATTTTGACTTTTTTAGCTATTGAAGTTGTACTCATGACGCGATTTTGGAAATTTTTCTTCTAATGTCCATCCTACCCAGGAGATGACGAAAATGAGGTCCATTCAAAACTTTATATATATATATATATATATATTTGTCTGTTACCGCTCTAGCGGTCGCAATTTTTGTTTGATCGTTTCCCAACTTCATATTTAATCGTTTTATGTAAAAAGAAAGATCAAGTTCGTTAATGGCTGAAATCAGACAAGTGGGAGGGGGTTTAGAGGGGGGATTTTTGAAAATTCGAAATATCTCCGTTAATATAGGTTAGATCGAAAAATTGTATGGAATTAATCTTATTGCAAATTAAATTTACTATAAATATTGTTTTATACATTTATTCTCTATCTTGAATACTAACCGAGATATTTGCATTTTTATGAAGTCTGTGGTCGGGTATAGTTCGAATTAGTTCGGCCATTTCCGCCATTCCTCGGCTCAGGTGGAAGGTTCCTTTAACCTTACCTGTCGTTTCTGACCTTACCTTACCTTCCATACTTTGTATTGATGATATTGAGCTGACTGAAAATGTACTTTGCATAAATTAAAACACTAGTAAAGGACAAGACCTTTTTATTGATCCTGATCAATTGGTTCCTCTACCATCCAACATTTCGAGAGAAAAATGGTAACTTAAATGCTCTGTGTAAAGATAAAAAAAGTGTGTCACGCAGGGGCTGCGTAAACTAAGCAGATTTCCCATGTGAAGTTTTACAATAGAGAAATCTGCACACTGGTAACACAATACCACCCTGATTAAATACAAACGGTAATGAGAAATCTTTCAGTTAATTAAAATAAATTCCCAACTGAAACAGCTTCTGAATTGTAAGAATAATTTATATTTTAATAACTCAAATTTTAGTAGTCCAAGAACTAAAGAAGGGGGGGGGGGCGGATGAACAGAAAGTATTTACATAAATCTCACAAAGTAAGGAAGGTAAGGTAAGGTTAGAAACGACAGGCAAGGTTAAAAGAACCTTCCACTTGAGCCGAGGAATGGCGGAAATGGCCGAACTAATCCGAACTATACACGACAACAGACTTTACAACAACATTTATAGACTTCAACAATATTTATAGTAAATTTAATTTGCAATAAGATTGATTCTATACAATTTTTCGATTCGATGCATAATAACGGAGATATTTTGAATTTTCGAAAATCCCCCTCTAAACCCCCCCTCCCTCTGGTCCGATTTCAGCCATTAACGAACTTGATCTGTCTTTTTACATAAAACGGTTAAATATCGAGTTTGGTAACGATCAAACAAAAATTGCGACCGCTAGAGCAGTCCAAAAACTTAAGATGGGGGGGGGGGTCGCCAGAACAGATTTGCGTGTATCTCGTATAATAAATGTCTCTTGACAACAAAATTTGGCATTTAAGCTTCGAATGATGCGGTTTAGTACATAACCTAGTATTATTTATGCAACATCAGTAGAAATGGGGGTTTGCTGAAGGCTGAAAAATGCAAATATCTCGGTTAACATTGAAGATAGAGAAACATGTGTATATGACAACATTTATAGAACATTACATTCGCAGTAATAGTGGTTCTATACAATTTTTCGATCCGACTTCTAATAACGGAAATATTTTGACTTTTCAAAATTCCCCCCCCCCCTCTATCCCACTCTAACTCTAAATTATAAGATTGAATTAAGTACAGTGAAATATCCATAGATTTGACATAAACTCCAGAGAAAGTAGGTGGCTAGAATTAAAGAAAAATTGTCTTTATCTATCTTGGAGAAAGTTGGAATAGCTGTGAGGCGGCGGTAGACGGGAACAATACAAGAGTTGGCCACCCACGAGCTGTGTCTCCTGTTATTATGTCATGCAACTCTCCCAAAATATATACTCATAATTTATTTTTACTATTAAAACACACTTTATGACAGATTTACTGCTAATACGGTACATTAATAAAAGCTTTAAGTGTAATTCTATTTTGAATAAATTAAATACTTTGTAAGTCGAGGGAAAATATATACTACATTAATGAAAGCCATATGAACTTTACTTTGTTGTTATTTATTCACTATAGTAATAGGATTTTTTTTTAAATGTGATTGAGAAAAACATAATTCTAAAAGCTAAAGTCATTTCCAGATTTTATATAAATGTATTGAAACTATATTAATTGATGGAATGTAATAAATAATGTGCTTAGTCCTTCACAAAATGTATTTAGCTCTTAGAGCTTTCAGCAACTTCAAGTCACCATGTTCAAACCACCTAGAATTTACGAAGGTTTTGTCACGAAATGTCATGCTGATGAATGTTTTTTTTTTGATTATTTTATTTTATTAAGAATATCACAGTCTGCATTTAAATGCATTTTGTTATGTGATATGTACAATTCAATCGTCCTCCATCACTCTCGACAGAAGCTACATCCCTTCAGGAGGAATGGCACTTGATAAGAAAATAGCCACTGCTATCACTTCACTTTACACTTCTATAGGAGATCTCTGGGCCATTGTCTCTTGAGACGCCGTGGAGGGGAATATGGGTGAGTGGTCCTGGACAAGGCTAGGACTTTTGGATTAGGATGATCTGTGGAATTTTTTGAATCTTAGGGGCATTAGGTCCTTTACAAATGGGATATTAAGATCTTTATGAAGGGTGTGGTTGGTAAAATAATATGGAGCATCTACTACGGTGCGCAGGACTTTGGATTGGAAAGTCTGGATGCGTCTGTTGTTCGAAGGTATTGCTGTACCCCACACTTCTATTGCGCATGTCCATATTGGTTCAAGTAGTAGCTTGTATATTATTAATTTGTTTTCGATAGACAAGTGAGATCTTCTATTTAGCAGTCCAGAAAGTGGTCCGAATCGTCTGTTAAGTTCCTGGCTTTTAATTATTTTGTGGGATTTCCAAGTAAGTCTGGCGTCCAAATGTAGTGTAGTTGATGATAGCACGAAATCAATTTTGTGTAGGACTAGCCAATCTAACTATAACATCCCATCAAAGCTGCTTTTTACTCCCACTATCTTGACCATGATACATATTAATTACCGTAGTTTGTATTCACCTTGACGCTTTAAATTAATCGTACATTGTTATGACTAAATCGAATAAAAATATAAACAAAAATCATACTTCTTTGAACTATTTTTTTTAATGTTCCCTATCGAATAGAGTGATTTAGAGATCGGAGGAATTCGAAAATTCGATCGAATTGAAAAATTGTATATAGCAAATCTGGTTAAACCATTGATGTTTTTCAATTATATAATTTGTTTTTCGTAACTCAAATATTAATCGAGTTATTTGAACTTTCTCGTTTTCAGTCTTTAGTATAGGTATCCCCTTTTCTTCTTATTCTTTTAATTAGAAATAGAGAATATATGATAAGCCGAGATCAGGAGTATATCATAACAATACGTGGGAAATATACTTAGTTTAAGAAGTCTTTGTCCAACGGACTTCGTTGGACTTCAAGAGCCAAAATCATACCCGGAAATTGCACGCTAAATTTTATTGATTTCTTAAGGTAAATAATCCTAGTTTTAATTCCTGAAGAGGTATTGTTAAACATGAAATAATTAAAGCGTTATTTTTCATGCAACGTATTTTAAACGATGATATCATTATTAAATGCTGTCCGTATGTCAAATTGGAAGAGTTTCTTGAATATAATTAGATCTATTACATACAATATAGTAAATAGTTGATGGTCGTTTTGAACTAAATCTTTCATACCTTTGACAAATAACCAAACTCATTAAATCTTTGTTATTTCATTAGGCAACGACCATATTAAATGTTGAAGGGTTTTCTTCAATATTCTTTTCAAGCAACATAAATAAATAGTTCCGTCCTGTAATGTTTTTGCAGAAATCGGTCATTTATTTTTGAGTTACTCTCTATTGAAGCAAACACCTGTTAGACAGTATCACTGTAGTCTTTTCGCCTTCCCCTAAGTGTAATCCGGAAAACGTTTCTATTCATATATATATATATATATATATATATATATATATATATATATATATATATATATATATATATTCGTTCAGGGCGAATGACTCAGGCTATTTTGGTTCAAATAGTGACGCTCAGAGAGGGTCACTCTCTATTTTACGTTAACAGTTAGTGAAATGAGATCCATGTCATTCCAGACAGTTTCACAACCAATCATAAAATGTTCCGTTAATCACCATCTTCTATTTAGATATTATTATTTACTACAGAGAAAGAGTAAAGAATTTGTAAACAAATGTTTATAATAAACCATTTTGATCACTTTCATAAACGTCTACAATTGTGCTGTTTTGCTCACAGTGTTTCAGTGGTGATTCCACATGTACAGCTGAAAAAGCACAGATTTTACTGACTTTGATTATGACTCAAAGTATTTTTCAAAGATTTATTCAGAATAACAGTTTTACCGTTATGGTGTAACACATGTTATCTGAGCATATCATAAGATAATCTCAATAAATCATTCAGTTTTATGGAGGGAGTTTAATTGAGAATTCAAAGTAGGCCATAAACCTCTTGTATTTTATGAACCTCTGTTAAACAACTTGTTGAATGGTAATTATGCAAAACAGTATCTCTAAAATCATCCAATCTTTGGTGACCGAAGACATTCTCAGCTGATCGTTTATGAAGATTTGGAAGAAAAAATTGAATATTTTTTTTTTGTCCCCAATGACTCTCTGTCAATGTTTCAAACTCAGATTTCCCTTATTCGTTTTCTTGGTCTTGTATCATATATGATACAATTAATTTTAAGGTTTTCCACATACCCCTATATAATTCGTTTGCTAACTAGTGATAAAACTCTGAACTACTGTACTTTAAAAATCAAAAAAAGGCCTTCTTTGCTTTTTGATTTAAGCTGTCCATTAGAAGCCACGTGTTAGATTTATTTTTTTGCCTCTTCAAAGTTTTTCTCAGTTTTTGCCTTTTAGTGATTATTTTTACCGTTCTACAGAACCAGTTATTTTTGTAAAGTATGGTAGGTGTGTGTTTTAAAAATTATTTAAAGTAGTTTTTAAACATTTATTTGATAAATATTGAGTTTCGAAGTTATGTATCAAATAGACACTATACCAAGTACACTAGCATAATGTTACTTTATACGGATATACACGTTTATTTCGGAATAATGTATTTATAGTTTTTTATTTGTGTTTTTTCTACATTTTCAGATAAAATGTACAGGAGCAGAGGAGGATAAAGATTATCTCTTGGACCAAAAGTCGGAGCTTAGTCCGAAGCTGAAGACGATGAACGCAGAAATATTTTGCAGAGATATTTTCAAAAGCATTTTCTCAAATAATAAAACAGAAGTGATAGTTGCTTAAAACAAATATATAATCTTCACAAATCAGTGGAATATGTATAAAAATATTAAGATGCATACTGAAAAGATATAAGATGATGTAAGAGATTGATGGGAATATGCCAGCTTCTGTCATATTTTATACTTTTTTTTTTAATATTATTTATTAACATCCATTTTTGCTACTACTGCTAATTGGGGACGGTTATCTACAGGTTACCACCCTTTTTTAGTAAGGATAGGACTAAGAATTTTATTCAATGAGTTCACCACAAAATAAACTTCTATTGCCCAGATGGGAACTGAACTCGCCACTCAAGGTAGCAGTTTTATTTCTTGTGGCTAACCTGAGCCCCCGCTTCTATCATATCGAAAATGTACCAAATATTTACATTTCGTTAATAATGAAAATGTAGAGTGATATTTATTTTAAAGTGCCACCCATCTTAGGCAGGATTAGACAGAACTAGAAGAATTATTGAAGAATATCTGGTAACTAAGCATTGATGAGATGATGATCCCATGTAAGGAGACTCGTGGAGGAGGTAGAAGGCAATATCTGAAACGTCCGCCACGCAGGGGCTGCGTGAGCTAAGCAGATTCCCCATGCACTGGTATGGTGGCGGCTTGTGATCTCATATCACCCCCTATTCTCTATTTAAATGTAAAAAACCAATGAGTAGGAGTAAGGGATTACTTAAGGCAGAAAACAAGAAAGTACGAATACCTCGTTTAATACTTGAGTTACCAAAAAATGCATAGAACAACAATTGTAGAAAATCAGATGCTTAACAAGATTGGTCCTATAACATTTAATGATCCGACTCATAATAACGAAGATATTTTGAGTTTTCTTATCTGCCCCTCTTTAAACCACCACTATTCCAAGTCCAATTTCAGCCATTAACAAATATGATCTTTAATGCAGACTGAAACGGTTAAATATCGACTATTATGTAGACCAAATAAACATTTTCGAGTAAAGAACGAAAAATCTTAATCGATGACGTCTTCACATGAACTATTTCCTTGTGCCTCACAAAATAATAGTTCAATGAAAACCATATTTGTTATTTAACCTTGGAATGAAGTGATCCTTGATATAAAATATTATAGTTCATATGAGTAGGAGTGGGGGTTTACAGATGGCCGAAAACTAACATTTCGAAATATCTCGTTTAATATTCAGTATACAGGAAACATGTGTATTACAACGTTTATAGAACACTACATTTGAAATAATATTGATTCTTTACAATTTTTCGATCCGACGGGTATCATGGAAGATATTTGACCCACTCTAACCTCCTCACACTGGTCCGATTTTAGTCATTAACAAACTTGATCTTTCTTTTTTTACATAAAACGTTCAAAAATCAAGTTTAGTAACAGTCAAACAAACAGTATGACCACTCGCACAACAGTCATGTACATATATAAAATATTGAACGGACATCATTTTTGTTATCTCTTAGGTAGGCTCGATCTTAGGAAGAACCTTTTCGAAAAGCCCATCATGAGTACAACCTGAATAGCTGATTTTCTCTAAGGGAAATCTGCTAAAACGATGCTCATCGTGTCCATGTATCCACCATTGTATTTGAATTCGTTTTGTACGGACGAGGAAATATCTTATCTTAGATACAGTAGAGTATCTGATTAAAAAAAAAACATCCCTCACGCACGAGCTGCGTAAACTAAGTAGATTTCCCTCGTCATGGAATATGACACGAATATGATTTCATCTCCACTTTTATTATCCATTTCACCCGTAGTAAGAAGTCTATTTAAAGAAGAATTAAAATTTTATCTAGACATGAGATGTTTAGTAACTAAATTTAATAGAAGAGAAAATACGGATAGTAGAAGTGGGTGTTTACAGAAGGCAGAAAACAAGAAAATCAAATAACTCGCTTAATATTTGGGTTAGGAAACAATGTGACGAACGATAATTGTAGAACACTATATGTTTAGCAACATTCTTTGAGATTTTTGAATTTTCTCAATGACCGTTTGTACAATGTAATTTTCGAAAATCTTATCAGGCGAGATCAAGTAGTGTTGACTAGGCTTAGAATCGGACATTCACTACTCACTCATTCATAGCTTATAAACCGAAAAGATCGACCTACATGCACTCACTGTAACACAGTACTGACCATCAAACATCTCCTGACCGACTGCAGACTAAGTGACACATCTCAACTTCCCGAACAGCTTGTACGAACTATTATCAGAAGGTAGCCCATGTATATACAGACAATAGACATTTACAACAAACTTTAAACCACACCTACCCCACACATTTCTCTACGTTTTTATCTCAAATTATGTTACTAATTCGTATTTGTGCTTTTTGTGAACAAGACTGTATAATACATTTTTTAGCAGATTTCCCTTAGGGGAAATCAGCAATTTAGGTCGTACTCATGACGCGATTTATATATATATATATATATATATATATATATATATATATATATATATATATATATATATATATATATATTGGTTTGTTAACGCTCTAGCGGTCGCAATTTTTGTTTGATTGTTACCAAACTCAATATTTAAACATTTTATGCAAAAACACAGATCAAGTTCGTTAATGGCTGAAATCGGACTAGTGGGAGGGTTTTTTTTCGAAATATCTCCGTTACCATACGTCGGATCAAAAAGTTGTATAGAACCAATCTTATTGTAAATTAAATTTACTATAAATATTGTTTTATACATTTCTTCTCTATCTTGAATATTAACCGAGATATTTGCATTTTTATGAAGTCTGTGGTCGGGTATAGTTCGGGTTAGGTCGGCCATTTCCGCCATTCCTCGGCTCAGGTGGAAGCTTCTTCTAACCTTACCTGTCGTTTCTAACCTTACCTTACCTTTGTTACTTTGTGAGATGTATGCAAATACGTTCTGTTCATCCGCGCACCCCCCCCCCTCTTTAGTTCTTGGACTACTAAAATTTGAGTTATTAAAATATAAATTATTCTTACAATTCAGAAGCCGTTTCAGTTGGGAATTTATTTTAAGTAACTGAAAGATTTCTCATTACTGTTTGTATTTAATCACGGTGGTGTTGTGTTAGCAGTATGCAGATTTTTCTATTGTAAAACTTCACATGGGAAATCAGCTTAGTTTACGCAGCCCCTGCGTGACGGACTTTTTTAAACTTGTGCCTTAGACTTCCATCATCCTCAAGCCAGAATTTATTGAAGAATTATAGTTTTACATAGTTTTATTTTAACGCTTCCTTAGTTTTATTTTATTCCTTAGTTTTATATATAGTCATATTTCATACTATGTCTTAATAATTTTGAAAACATTTTAATTTATTTCTTTATTTATCTTTGGGGTTCAGGTTAGCCATGTGAGTTAAAGCGTCGACTTTAATCTCACATGGCAAACCTAGAGTGGCGAGTTCGATTCCCGCCTGGGCAGAGGAATTTATTTACTGACGAAATTCATTAAATAAAATCCTTAGTCCCACCCTGGCTAGAAAAGGGCGGTAGCCTGTAGATAACCCGTCCAAATTAGTCTTAGCTGCAAAAATTGGACGTTAAAAAATAATTTAATTTTATTTTAAAATTTTAATTTAAGGAACTGAAAATAAGTGATACTGAGCGACATAGCTAGTTGCGGAGCTCACCAAATACATAAATAATGTGATTTAACTTGTATTTTAGACATATAGTGATTTTACTCTGCCAGAATGATTATACTTCTTGCTAAGTTGTAATTCTACCCATAGAGTTGGGTTGTATGCTGCTGATATTCAACGAAATGGGACCTCCTTGTGAAGGAACGGGTACACCCACGGAGTACGAAGCTTATTATTATTTTCTTATTTTAATACAACGAAGTACCCACGATATTTGGGTGATGTATGGTATAATTGTGAGTTTGTTATGTCATGAGTACAGAGGCAAATGGCTGCAATTTGACCGGTCACGATATTTCCCTCTCATGATTCCCAGACCTTTAATTTGGGAGTCCCGCCTCTAGCATCGCCTTGGGAACTCTGAGCAAGAGTTGTAGCAGAATAGAGAATACCGCACGAGTCAATTCCATCTAAGGAGAAAACGTTTAGCACTTGGCTACATATATCGGGATGGCACATACATAAACTGATGTCATTAATTTCCTTATGTCCAGCTTTTTCATCCAAACTTTATAAGGAAAATAAATACGCAATAGTTTCTTCTACACAATTTAAATTTACCTATTGTTTATTAACAATATTTTATATTTGTTGTTGTTGAGAATATTATAAACATTCTCCATTTATATGTAAAAAAGTCCGCCACGCAGGGGCTGCGTAAACTAAGCAGAATTTCCACGTGAAGTTTTACAATAGAGAAATCTGCCTAATAACAACAGTAGTAGTAATGAATCTCTAAATCTATTCACGAGGGACGATTAGTGACGAAAACGGCCACCCTAGCTTTCGGCGGAATGTCCCGAACATAGCCGACTCCTGCCGACCACACACACAATACAAATGCAAATATCTCGCTTAATATTCAAGATAGAGAATAAATGTATAGAACAATATTTATAGACATTTTAATTTGCAATAAGATTGATTCTATACGATTTTCGATCCGACGTAAAGTAACAGAGATATTTCGAATTTTCGAAAATCCTCCTCTAAACCCCCCCTCCCACTGGTCCTATTTCAGCCGTTAACGAACTTGATCTTTCTTTTTACATAAAACGACTAAATATCGAGTTTGGTAACGATTAAACGGAAATTGCGACCGCAAGAGCGGTAACAAACAAATTTATATATACAGTTTTGAACGGACCTCATTTTCGTCATCTACTAGCTAGGATCTATGGACATTTGAAGAAAAAATTCGAAAATTCCGTCATGAGTACAACCTCAGTAGCTGATTTCCCTTAAGGGAAATCTGCTAAAATCAATGAGTAGAAGGAGTAGGGGGTTACTTAAGGCAGAAAACAAGAAAGTACGAATACCTCGCTTAATACTT
The DNA here is from genome assembly GCA_019009955.1 of Riptortus pedestris. NCBI lineage: Eukaryota > Metazoa > Arthropoda > Insecta > Hemiptera > Alydidae > Riptortus > Riptortus pedestris. The sequence continues at coordinate 9,318,450 of CM032228.1, forward strand.
GAGTTACCAAAAAATGTATAGAACAACAATTGTAGAAAATCATATGTTTAACAAGATTGGTTCTATAAAATTTTAGCAGATTTCGCTTAAGGGAAATCAGGTATTGAGGTACTCATGACGTGAGTTTCGAAAAATGTCTTCAAATGTCCATCGATCCTACCCAGGAGTTGACGAAAATGAGGTCCGTTCAAAATTTTATATATATATATATATATATATATATATATATATATATATATATATATATATATATATGTCTGTTAACGCTCTTGTGGTCGCAATTTTTGTTTGATCGTTACCAAACTCGGAATTTAATCGTTTTATGTAAAAAGGAAGATCAAGTTCGTTAATGGCTGAAATCGGACCAGTGGGAGGGGGGGTTTAGAGGGGGGATTTTCGGAAAATTCGAAATATCTCCGTTATTATGCGTCGGATCGAAAAAGTGTATAGAATCAATCTTATTGAAAATTAAATTTACTATAAATATTGTTATATACATTTATTCTGTATCTTGAATATTAACCGAGATATTTGCATTTGTATTCTGCATTGGTCGGCAGGAGTGAGCTGTTTGGTACTTTCCGAAGAGAGCTCTGGCGGCCGTTTTCGTAACTATTCGTCCCTCGTGTATAAGTTTAGTGATCCCTTACTACTTACTACACTTGTTATTGGGCAGATTTCTCTATTGTAAAACTTCACGTGGGAAATCTGCTTAGTTTACGCAGCCCCTGCGTGACGGACTTTATGATCCGACATATAATCGTTCGCCTCTAAACACCTTTATTCCAAGTCCTACTGGAATTCAGCCAGTAACAAATATGATCTATAATGTAGACTGAAACGGCTGAAAATGTAGATCAAATAAACATTTTCAAGTAAAGAAAGAAAAATCTTAAATTGATGACGTATTTGATATTGTGTCTCCCAAAATAATAGTTCAATTAAAACCATATTTGGTATTTATAACCTTGGAGTGAAGTGGTCCATGATATAAAATATTATAGTTCATATGAGTAGGAGTGGGGGTTTACAGACGGCATAAAATATTTTATATTTGTTGACCATTTCTATTAGCAGATTTCCCTTAAGGGAAACCAGCTATTGAGGTCGTACTCATGACGCGATTTTAGAAAAATTTCTTCAAATGTCCATCGATCCTACCCAGGAGATAACGAAAATGAGGCCCGTTCAAAACTATATATATATATATATATATATATATATATATATATATATATATATATATATATATATATTAACACTCTAGCGGTCGCAAATTTTGTTTAATCGTCAACAAACTCGGTATTTAATCGTTTTAGGTAAAAAGGAAGATCAAATTCGTTAACGGCTGAAATCGGACCAGTGGGAGGGGGAGTTTAGAGGGGGATTTTCGAAAATTCGAAATATTTCCGTTACTATACTTAGGATCGGAAAATTGTATAGAACCAAACGTATTGAAAATTAAATTTACTATAAATATTGTTATATACATTTATTCTCTATCTTGAATATTAACCGAGATATTTGCATTTTAGCAGATTTCCCTTAGGGGAAATCAGCTATTGAGGTTGTACTCATGACGGAATTTTCGAAATTTTTCTTCAAATGTCCATCGATCCTACCTAGTAGATGACGAAAATGAGGTCCGTTCAAAACTGTGTGTGTGTGTGTGTATATATATATATATATATATATATATATATATAGATAGATAGATAGATATATAAAAATTGTACGGCATCAATAGTTTAACGAGATTAGTTCTATATCATATATGGATCCGGCTCATACTAAGGGAGATATTTTGAATTTTCGAATTTACACCTCCCTCTGAAGCCTCCTCTCTTCCTGGTCCGCTTTCAGCCAAGTCCGAGTATTTAGAACCACATTAAACTGTTAAATACAGAGTAAGGCATTCATCGATCAAGTATAGAAACTAAAAACTTAATTGATGACATCACACATTAGCTATTTGTCAATCTATCTTGTAATAAAGATCTGTTTAAAACAATATTAGGTTCTTAAGTTTAGTATAAGAAGTGGTATGATATATTAACTCATTATTAACTAGATATGAGAAGAATTGGGGCTTTACTGATGGCTATTACAATCATTTATAGAAAATGAAATTTGAAATGAGATTTATTCTAAAACATTTTTTTATTCTAGCCAAATAACAAAGGTATTTATAATATTTTATTATCAACCCCCTTTAAATCCCTAAAGATCTTGATCTTGAGTTTTACATGAAGTGCTTAAATATGGTTTGTAATGATTGGTCAAACAAAAATTTCGACCAGAGACAGCTAAGGGACAAGTGTATGTGTGTATATATATACTAGCTGACCCGACAGACGTTGTCCTGCATGATATTTAAAGCGATTAGGATATTAAATTTAATAATATTATGTTTAAAACAAAAGCTATTTTTAATAACACAAAAAACAACTTTTGCTATTTGCACGTTTGCCTAAAAACCACTAGAAAATGAGATATCACGAATATTTTATTCAAGCTCTCCCTTATAACCCCCACTCCCGTTAGAACCTAAAAAAATTAATATAGCTTATAATCATGGAAGAATTAATGCTAATTTACATATAGACCACAAGCCAGCCTAAATCCCAATAGTTATTTTTAATTTTAGACCTCCCTTAATCAGGCGGGCTGATTTGTGAATCTAAACCATCCGGGGTTTCACTCAAACGTACACAAAAAAATTCATTCAAATGGGCCCAGCCTTTTAGGAGGAGTTCAGTTAACCCAAAATTGTTCCGTAGAGAAAGGTCTACAATAAACGAGTATGAGATGCATTATGAAAGGAATTTCGTGTAAGTTTGTGAAGGGCGTTGCATATAACGGTTCTGTATGTCGGAGTGCAATATATCTTGGTGCAAGGCTATTAGAATCCTCACACCTCGGCAGAAGTTGGAGGATAAATTGCAGTTTTAGACCACTTCCGCCCTGTTACAAGACACCTTGCGATGGAACATAATTAAGGTTTAAATTGTAGATTAATGAGCACACCTACCGCCATCTACAATCTGTTACCGCCATCTGCCTTGCTCTTCCTCCGCTAGCAACAAGGAATTATTTCCGACAGGTCTGTCTGAATGAGTCACCAAGTAGGCGAGATGGTGGGACTATTCAAGTCCGTTCCTCTGAGTACTAGATTGAGTAATTTGGAGTAATTTTTACCATTTGGTTTGTGCGATAAAGGGTGTAAGCCGCTAAATTTGCGGAAGAACTAATGAAGGGGAGGGGGGTCAACAGAACGTATTTGCATATATCTCACAAAGTAAAAGGTTACAGGAGTCTCTAAACCAATTTCACGAGAGCCAAAAAGTTATGGAAACGGCCGAACTAGTTTTCGGCTGTTTCCGTCGAAGAAAACCGACAATAGCCGACCGCTTCTCGTCTGTTATCCCTACTCTTAATAAAAATTAAAAAATCTCGCTTAATATTGAAGATAAAGAATAAATATATATAACAATATTTATAGTAAATTTAATTTTCAATAAAATTAGTTCTATACAATGTTTCGATTCGACTTATAGTAAAAGAGATATTTCGAATTTTGAAAATTCCTCCCTCTAAACCCCCGCTCCCACTGGTCCTATTTCAGTTATTAACGAACTCGATCTTTCTTTTTACATGAAACGATTAAATATGGAGTTTGGTAACGATCAAACAAAAATTACGGCCGCTAGAGCGTTAACTGCCAAACATATCTTCTATATATATATATATATATATATATATATATATATATATATATATATATATATATATATATATATATAATTTTGAACGGACCCTATTTTCGTCATCTCCTGGATAGGATCGATGGACATTTGAAGAAATTTTTCAAAAAACGCATCATGAGTACGACCTCAATAGCTGATTTCCTTCAGGGAAATCTGCTAATATAGAAACTTAAGTGGTTTTTCCTCGCGACCAAGAGTGGCTGAAGGATGACCATTAGTTTCCTGCTCTAGGAATGACCCAGGAAGTCGTAAGTTATGGGATCCTGGCATGTGATGGGCGAGGAGGGACTTACTGGAGGTTGCCCCGGTACTGCATCTCTACAAGTAGCGTTGCTCTTAGTGCTGACAGTAACGGCAGATTACAACGCAGGCGTCGTTTTTTTCCCTTTTAATTTGTGTTTTTCTTACACTTTGTGTGCCCCGATCATACTTCCTTATGGGTGTGGTCAACGGTAACGCGCCTTATCAATCGCCAATGCTTTCTCTTTCTCTCAGTGTATCTAATCTCTTTCTCTCTATCTCTTTCATAACAGATTTAAAAACTCCCTCAAGCAGGACCTGCGAAAACTAAACAGATTTCCCACGCGAAGTATTACAATAGATACATCTACATATCGTAACACTTAACTCCACAGTCAGTCAATCAATTTTAATAACACCCTAACGGAAAGCGTCTGAATTGCAAAAAAACCCTCACTCAGAGGCTGCGTAAACTAAGCAGATTTCCCATGTGAAGTTTTACAATAGTGAAATTTGCCTACTCGTAACACAACACCACCGTGATTAAATACAAACGGTAATGATAAATCTTTCAGTTAATTAAAATAAATTCCCAACTGAAACGGCTTCTGAATTGTAAGAATAATTTATATTTTAATAACTCAAATTTTAGTAGTCCAAGAACTAAAGAAGGGGGGGGGGCTGATGAACAGAAAGTATTTGAATAAATAAAACAAAGTAACGAACGTAAGGTAAGGTTGGAAACGGCAGGTAAGGCCACCTGTGCCGAGCAATGACGGAAATGGCTGACCTAATCCGAACTATACCCGACCACAGACTTCATAAAAATGTAAATATCTCGGTTAATATTCAAGATAGAGAATAAATGTATATAACAATATTTATAGTAAATTTAATTTGCAATAAGATTGGAATATTTCGATCCAATGCATAATAAGGGAGATATTTTGAATTTTCGAAAATCCCCCCCTCTAAACCCCCCCCTCCCTCTAGTCCGATTTCAGCCATTAACGAGCTTGATCTGTCTTTTTACATAAGACGGGTAAATATCGAGTTTCGTAACGATCAAACAAAAATTGCAACCGCTAGAGCGTTAACAGACAAATATATATATATATATATATATATATATATATATATATATATATATATATATATATAATTAATTTTGAACGGACCTCATTTTCGTCATCTCCTGGGTAGGATCGATGGACATTTGAAGAAAATTTTCTAAAATCGCGTCATGAGTACGACCTCAATAGCTCATTTCCCTTAAGGGAAATCTGCTAGAAGGACAGGTCTGCCGATCACTTAGAGCTGAAAAGAATATAGTTCAACAGATATATATATATGTAGTCCGTAGCCCAGGGGCTGCGTAAACTAAGCAGATTTCCCAAGTGTGCATTTATCTCAGAAAGTAAAAGTTCAATGAGAACAATATTTGGTATAGCTACAAATAACGTCCTTCATAATATAACAGATTATTGTTAATTTGACATGAGTAGGAGGGAGGGGGGCTTACTGAAGGCATAAAACTATAAAATGCAGGTATCTCGGTTAATAATCAACATAGTGAAAAAATGCACATAACAACATTTATATAACATTACATTTGCAATTAGATTGGTTCTATACAATTTTTCGATCTGACGTATAATAACGGACATATTAAGAAGTTACGAAGTTCCTCCAGTCTAAACCCCCCTCCCACTGGTTATATTCCAGCCATTAACGAACTTTCATCGTCATGATCTTTTTTTTTTTATTTGCCTTTACATAAAATGATTAAATATCGAGTTTGGTAACGATTAACCAGAATAATATATATATATATATATATAAATATATATATATATATATATATATATATATATATATATATATATTATAAAAAATTCACGAAAGCAGAGGAATTACTTACAGCTTAGTTTATTAAATCTTTAAATTTCGACGTGAAACCCTTACTAATTCAATTGTCCAATTCCCACTTTTTAATAAATAACTTAATATCTGTACAATTGTTCAACATGATAAGGATGTTTCTGTAACATATGTTTTCAAACATAGAATTTTGCTGAGAATGTGAATGGTTTGTGATTGACATAAGTTGCGTAAAACATTCTTATCGGATGTCGTGTAAACATTTTCATTGAAGTGTCAAGTTTTTAAGAGACGTATCGCGTTCAGCGTGCGTTTTCACCTTCTAGGGAAACATAGAATTGGTCATGGATTACCAGAAGAGCCACGCCTTTCATTCTAATGCACAAGGAATAAGTAATCGCATTATTGGAAGATCCCTTAAGAGAAATCTTCTATTAAAACAGTTATAGGTTAATTGGAAATGAACACATATTATTATTATAGGGAGGTTTATACTCAGCAAAAACTGGGGGAAAAAATCCATAAAGGGGGAAAATTCAACCGATATGGAGTTGTGATTGTGACATGTTAAAGGCAACTTATAATTTTTCGCACGATTCTGGCAGTATCAAGTAGTACCCCTTGCTGTGCTTCTTTTATAATTGTTGTTGGCAGATTTAAATTTTTGGTACCAGCTATTGTTGTTTTTGGCACGAGTCCATTTGAACTTACTATAATACCGTAACTATAGCAGATTTCAGTTTGTATACCTCTTTGAGCTCGATAGCCAATTCTTGACATTTTCTTAATATTTCGGCATAGGATTTTCGAATATTCTCATCATTGGGTACTTCAATGTCAATAATATCAGCAGTCTTATTGATCTTGTCAATAATGAGAATATCCGGTTTGTTATGATGCACAGTATGGTCAGTTATCATCGCTTCGCGCCAATACATCTTTATATTATCTTTTCGCAATAATGTTTGAGGATTATAGCGATAATAAGCGACCTTACTGCCTACCATGCCGAATTTCTCTGCTAGAGCTTGATGGTATACTTTTGCCACGTTATTGTGCCTTTGTAAGTAGTTCGTCACTAAATAAATTCCTATTGCCCAGGCGGGAATCGAACTCGCCACTCTTAAGTTTACCATGTGAGATTAAGGCCAACGCTTACATGGCTAACCTGAGCCCCGAATGCATATTAGCCTTAATTATAAATAAACTTAATGAATGTAGCTCGGATTTCTGTATAAAAATAAAACGTGAATACCATTGAGGTATTTTTGCCAAATATAAGAATAATCAGTTTTAAATTAAAAAAATTAAGTGGTGTCCTTGTCCACTGCGAAGGAAGTTTAATGATAAAGAGCAAAAAACTATAAATTAGATAAGCGTTAAAAGTGATTAGTAACTTAGATATACTTATAAACAAGATATCTTCCTGTTTTTGCCCATTAGAGGAAAGAAATTCAGACAATTTCCGAATAGGGAATACGCGGATACGGCTTGAGTAAAATTGAGTGGAGGAATTATGCTGATGTTGTGGTATGTTGATGGAACTATGTGCTTCTATCTGTAGGCGAAGATATTTAGAAAGCGTTCCATAAAGTATTCCAAAAACGAGAGGAATTCTTCAAGGTGGAGGTCCAGTCTATTCTCATTTCGCCCCAATATATTTCTCGGGCTCTAGGTCTAACACTTCCTGGATAGATGGTTGCGCTGTTTCTATGTCACGGCTTGTTAACGGAAAGCGACGCCCCATGAATTCAGCCCTGATAAGATCTTCAAGCAAATGGCGCCGAATTAAGTGTGATACCTAGAGATCCGAAATGGAAAAACCAATACCCGAAACCTAATGGATGAACACTATCGCCGGCTGGTACACTGCTCAAGCATATCAACGGGAATTTATTTTTCTTTAAACTTGATTTATTGGAATTTATAAAAGAATAATGTGGAATAGCTACTATTTATGTGAAGAAAGAGATGACTATTTAATACATAAACTACGAACATAAAAAAAAAAAAAAAAGTCAGTCACGCAGAGGCTGCGTAAACTAAGCACATTCCCCGCGTGAAGTTATACTATAGACAAATCTACTTACCCGTAACGCAACACCACCTTGAATATTAAGTAAATAAATACAAACAATAATAAGAAAATCCCCCCTACGGAAGACATCTGAAATGTAAACAAACAGCTCTGCCAACTTCCTACCGGAAAGAAAAACAATTACTGTAATATATATGAATATAACGTATTAATTTGAGTGAAAACTATTTACGAGTACTATATCAAGTACTGTAATTTATAATGAATCAGAATAATTTGTATCTCAATCTCTGGGGTCACCAGAACATATTTCCATGTATCTCGTACAATAAATGTCTCTTGAAAACAATATATAGTATTTAAGCTTCAAATGACGTGATTTATTACATAACCTAGTATTGTTTATGTAACATGAGTAGAAGTGGGGGTTTGCTGAAGGCTGAAAACTGAAAAATGCAAATATCTCGGTTATAATAATCAAGATAGGGAATAAATGTATATAACAATATTTATAGTACATTTAATTTTCTATAAGATTCATACTACACAGTTTTTCGATTAAACTTAATTTTTAGGGCCGGAATAGTCTTCTAATTATTAACTTATATCCCGTAGGATAGGTGGTACACATGACGCGATTACCGACAATCCTACCTACGAGATTACGAAATAGAGGCCCGTTCAAAACTAAATATTTATATATATATATATATATATATATATATAATTGTTTAAAAGCTCGATATAAATTTTTTTATGTAAAAATAAAGATCAAGTTTGTTGTCGGCTGAAATCGACCGGGAGGAGGGGGATCGACAATTCAAATACCCCGTTATTGAGCTGGACCGAAAAATCACATCAATCATATTGCAAAATTAATTTATCAATCTTAAATACCAAATATTGTTGTTATTTGATTTTTATTGTGAGAGATACATGCAGATACGTTGTGTGATGATTTAGATTTTATGTTCTTCACTCAAAAATGTATTTGATCTAGCGCATACTCAATATTTGACCATTACCTTCAACATTAAAGATCATATTCGTTAATGGCAGGAGGAGAGGGGGATTCGAAATTACAATCGTCTGATCTTTTATTTTATTATATAATGAGGCATAAATAATCTCATTTCAATTTCTGTTCCATAATTAATTAATAATTCCATCTCAATTTCTGTTTATACGGGCTTCTTACTTGCAGATGAGATGGGATGACCGGTGAGCCATTCCAGCACGTCTTTCGAATGCAAGAAACAAAAACAAAAAATAACATAAGCCTATAAAATATCTATCTATCTATATTAGTATTTAAGTTATTAATTTATTTAGATTATATTTCCTCCACTCCTTCCGAAATGTATAAAGGAATAGAGGCTCTGTTGATTCGACGTTAGAAATTTAACGAATACTGAAAATGACCCTGAAAAGTTTGAGCTCTTAGGTTTTCTTATGGGCTCTATTCTTGGCTCTATATTTTCGTTAATATAATCTCTATTAAAAATCGACTATTTTCTTGTATCTCTTGGTAGATAAAATTTGTATATGTTGTATATGAAAAAATGTTAAGTAATTTTGTCTGTAGAACTGAAGTTTTCCTTTCGCTTATTCAGGCAACTGAAAAGAGCATTCTGCAAATAAATGTAGTTTCAAATTTGAAGCTTGTGTAAAGTCAAAGAAAAAAGAGGGTTAAATTTTAGTTTTATACTCCAAGAAATGCTTTATTTTGTTTAATTATCCCTAATAATATAAATGCTTAAAAATGTTATTTTTATTTTTTTTATTTAGTTTTGTGCCCCACAGCGATGGTGATTGGCATTATTAGGATAATATATTTACTCCTTCATGTGCTTACCTTTTTTGTACTTTTATATTATGGAAAATATTTCTTTAATATCTGATTCTTTCTCATATCCGTGCTTTGTCTAAAGAATATAATAAAAGTAAACCCTTTTAAATCTTTTTAGGTATGCTGTAGACCTATTCTATTTTGTAGTACATGTTTTTGTAAATGTTGATGTGTTTTAGATATGTTAGTATTTGTGGAATATATTGGCTGCTGTCAGTTAATAGTTCTGTCATATCGTGGGGTATGTGAAAGTTTTTTCGTTGGATGCAGTCTGTCAGTATGTGTTTTATCGTAATGTGTTTGTTGCAGTATTTGCATATAAGGTTATCAGTCCTTGCCATTAATTGTCTATGTGTCAGGTATGTGTGACCAATCCTGAGTCTAGTACTCCTATGGCTCGATGGCCACTCCTTAATAGTACTTTTGATACTGCGGAGGTGGTTCTTTACTTCCATCCATTCTGATTGCCATTTGTTTAGGATTCGGTGGCGTATATGTCTTCGTATAATAAGTTTGTTTGTGTGTATTAAGTTTGTTGAGTAATTAGTTTAGCTTGGTAGTCTGCTGTCGTACAAAGTCCAAGGTCCTCGTGCCCTGTCAGCCAATATAGGGTATTGTATTTTGGTATGTTTATTACTTATGAATTTCTTCTGTTATGTTTAGTGCTATTGGGTGAGTGATGTAAATGTCTCGGAGGGTTAATAATGAGCTTAGTGAATTTGAACAAATTAGTGTGTGTTTGGGCTGTGATGATGTAGGTGTCATGTTTTTAAGTGCCAACCAAATTGCGTGGGATGGCAAATTTTCTGAAAAAACTTCTGTTTCAGTGATGCTGCAGATCCGACTTTATCATCGCTCTAGGATCCGTCAGTATACCAAACAGAATGTAATCTATCTTTGCTAAAAACAGTTTGAAGTGATTTTTGTAGAATAGTGTAGATAATGTGTCTGATTTTTTAAACTTGGTTAACGATAGATCTACAACGTACTTAATAAGCCAAGGAGGTGTTTTAGGTATCCTTAGAGGGAATATATTCACGCTTTGGATACCAAATAGACCTTCACTTTCATTATATCTGATAGAGAAAGGGCGGATATGTGAGGGTTTGTTTTCATATAGTGCAATGAATGGGTTTTGTAAAATTTCATCCTTGCAACATTCCTCAGGGAACGCTTGGATTCTGTTATAGTACTTTCCCCTTAATAGCTTACATTATAAATTACCAGGAAGCTAATTTTTATACCTTAGATCTAGTGAGGAACCCGCCACCCCCTCCTCCCCCGAGAAATAAATCTTGAGAAAGAATAATGTCAAAAACATGGGTATTTATATATATATTTTCTGCACAGCTCTCAAATATTGTCAGAATTTACAGACATAAACAATACGGGTTCTATATTAACCCTGTAATGTACCTAAATGATGCAATAAAACTTGTTATGAAATTTATTTTGAGGCCTGATATAATGGAATAGATTATTATTAACGCCTACATTTTTAGGTATAATTGGGAAGAGTTATCTCTGTAGGGAAATCAGCTATTGAGGTTGAAACTTTCCTCAATTGTCCTTCGATCCTACCCAGGAGCTGACGAAAATGAGGTCCGTTCAAAATTATATATATTCCAAAAGCAGGAGCGTCCCTGTATAGACATATTAAGTTCCACAAGACTGGACACACAGAATGGAAATAATGCGGTAAACATTCCTTGGAAAAACTCAAAAATTAAATATTTTCTAAGAATTCCTTAAAAGACTTCTCCTTGATTGGACTAGCACAGTTCTTGGCTGGCGGAATGAGTAGGCACAGCAACAAGTTATTAGTTAGTTGTTTTAATAACTAACTAAGAGACGTCATTACTGCAGGGGCCACAATAGACAAGGTACAGTAATTCAAGGGCTTGGAGGTGACTCTTTCGGTCAAAAACCTTAACTACAGTAAGGTTCCAAATCAAGTAGGACTATTACCAACTTTTTTGTGATGTTCAATTCAAGTTTTTCCATGGTTTAGGCTCCGAAATGAGAGTAAATCGAAGAGCCGTATATATATATATATATATATATATATATATATATATATATATATATATATATAAAATTCTACTGTACGTGCGTATGTCATTGAACTCCTCCTAAATGGCTGGACCGATTTGAATGAATTTTTTTTAATGGTTTGGATTCATAAATCAGCCCGGCAGATGGAGCAGGAGTGGGAGTTTGTAAGGAAGGCCTACAATTAAAAATAGCGATATTTCGTTTCCTATTGGTTTTTCGGCAATATATATTTAGAGTAACTTTTGTTATATTGTTATATATTTGTCGTACAACAAAGTATAGACAAGATATACACTAACAAATTTAAGTGGGAGCCAACAATTTTATTGGACACTAACGATTGAACCGAACTTAACAAAACTCTATATGTAAATTAACATTAATTCTTCCATGATTACAAGCTATATTAATTTTTTTAGGTTCAAACGGGAGTGGGGGTTATAAGGGAGAGCTTGAATAAAATATTTGCAATATTTCATTTTCTATTGGTTTTTAGGCATACCTGTTTCTGTTATTAAAAGTATCTTTTGTTTTAAACATAATATTATTAAATTTGAGGCGTTTGGTTTCAAAACCAGGTACATCCATTTTCAAAATTTTTTCAGGACTGATCAAAATAGATTTCATTTTTTAAAAAAGTCAGTTCAACACATTTTTTTCATTATCTGCCGGTACTGATTTTGGAAGGGTCTAGACGGTTTTGGAACAAACGCGTCCAATACATCATTTCCGGCATTAAAAACTTATGAAAAATTAAAGAAAGAATGTTTTTGAAAAAAACGGATGTACCTGGTTTTGAAACCAAACGCCTCATTTAATATCCTAAACGCTTGAAATATCATGTAGAACAGCGTCTGTTGGGCCCGCTAGTATATATATATATATATATATATATATATATATATATATATATATATATATATATATACAAAACAATATAAATGTTTTCATAAGTTTCATTCTTTTGATCTAATAATCTAATAAGTGTGTCTATCCTGTTATGTTAAATGGCTGGAGGAAATGAAGCTTTCGAATGATTGGTGTCAGATAAATGGAGCAAGATGAATATGACTGATACAGCAATATATATAAAAAATGTTCACAGCAATTAAAAGTATATAGCTTTATTAAATACCATAACTAATATCATTACACGGCTTTTAAATGTCAGGATCGAATAGCCAGTAGAAAGTAATCTGCTCCCTGGCAAACACAATGGCTTTTAGCAGATTTCCCTTTATGGAAACTATTCACTCGATATGTACAGTGGTGTATTTAGTATATAGATATATACCAGTATATAGATTTATCTATTGCAAAACTTCAAGAGGGAAATCTGCTTAGTTTATGCAGTCGCGAAGGGTCCTAGGATGGCATTTTTCTCTGCAAACGCTAATTCAGTTTCTCTTATTTTATTTATATTTTTAAAGAATATGACGCCCCGAACCACGAAATGCTCTGCCATAATTTGTTCGATTATGGGATTAAAATAATTAAGAGTTGTGAGAAATTTCCACAGAGAAATGAAAATAATAATCCATGTAGGTTCTGATTGTTGAAATGAAATGGCAGTCAACAATTGTGTGCCTCCAGACTTTTAGTCCATGCCCGACTGTTTTCATTATTTATATTTATACTAGCGGACCCGACAGACATTTTCCTCCATTATATTTCAAGCGATGAGGATATTAAATTTAATAATATTGTGTTTAACACAAAAGGTACTTTTAATAACACAAAAAACAACTTTTGTTGTGTGCACGTTTGCCTAAAAACAAATTGAAAATGAAACATCTCGAATTTTGTAATCAGGCCTTCCTTATAATCCCCACTCCCGTTCGAACCTAAAAAAATTAATATAGCTTATAATCATGGAAGAATTAATGCTAATTTACCTATAGAGTTTTGTTAAGTTCGGTTCAATCGTTAGTGCTTAATAAAATTGATGGCTCCCACTTTAATTTTTTAGTGTATAACTCAATTATACTTCCGTATACGGCAAAAGGTTATATAACAAAATTTACTCTAAATAACAAAATAAACAACTTTTATCCTGTGCATATTTGCCGAAAAACCAATAGGAAACGAAATATCGCTAATTTTAATTTTAGGCCTCCCTTACAACCCCCACTCCTGCTCCATCTGCCGGGCTGATTTGTGAATCTAAACCATCCAGGGCTTCACCCAAACGCATAGAAAAAAAATCATTCAAACCGGTCCAAGCGATTAGGAGGTGTTCAGTGACATGCACACGTACAGTAGAATCTATGTATATATAAAATTGTAACCTCTGTCTGTACATTGATTTTTTTCGCGAAATTTCACGATAACTTTTCGTTTCGCATGTCATAGACACCATAACTGCATTTAGTTTCTTTCGTGTGTGTTTGTTTGTTCATTTATTTGTTTGATTGTTACCTTTTCACGCATAAACGGCTGAACCGAATTTTATGAAACTTGGTATGTATATTACTACTAACCCAACTTAGACTTTAGGCTATATTAATATCCTCTGAGACGAACAGGAGTGGGGGTTATAAGGGAAGCCTGAAATTAAAAATAGCGATATTTCGTTTCCTATTGGTTTTTCGGTAAATATGAACATAACAAAAGTTGTTTATTTTGTTATTTAGAGTAACTTTTGTTATATACAATTTTTTCGTATACTGAATTATAAACGAGATATACGCTAAAACCTATAGCGGAAGTGAACAATTTTATTTGGGACAAAGACCCAACCGAAATAAATAAAACTCGGTATATCAATTAGCATTAATTCTTCCATGATTATAAGCTATATTAAAATGTTTAGGTTAGAACGGGAGTGGGGGTTATAAGGGAGGCTTGAAATAAAAATTCGCTATATTTCATTGTCTATTTGTTTTTCGACAAACATGCACATAACAAAAGTTGTTTACTTTGTTATTTAGATTAACTTTGTTTTTTTTAAACATTTCTCCAGGAACAATGTGTGGAGCAAGTAATTTGCGTAGAAATATTGATATGCTCAACAATTCATTCCTATTTGAACTATCAGGTACCTCAGCTGGAAAAATTAATTCAAATCAATGTTAATATTTTGTCCTTAATAGCTGAAATCTATGCATAATGCACAGGAGACGGGAAATATGACAATTTGGAGGACTGTGAAGACTTACATAAAAAATTAATCTTATTATTAACAAATGCCAACAACGGGTATTAATCCTAAACACTGGGACGGGTAAATGTCAAAATATTGTGCAAAGTAAAGCCTTGTCAAAAAAATACCATCACCATTCAGCCTCAAATCAATTCCCGGGCGAAGTCGGGTATCTGAGCTAGTTATATATATATATATAAAGATTATAAGTCAATTTACTGTGCCTGGCGCTGATGGAATGATTATAGATGTTGAGAAAAATAAGGAAAAGATATACTACTATAACACTGTCTAATATTTAATGGGAACTACAAACCAAGCGGCCATAACTCTTCTTTTTCATAACACTATCAATCCATGAAAACGCATTACAGCTCAAACTTTTATTCAAAATATTCACCACACAAGAATTTCTGTTCTGTTTAGTTTATCCTCAAAAAAAGTTCATTCAGAAGGGAAGTTCATATAAACTGAAATTTTAAACAGTATTTCTAACCTTCATGAATCTCTACCAATTCATGATCGACAATGTACAGCCGTTTTTAATTCGAAATACATCTACACTCCTGATCCATTACTCAAATACTGTTATGCCTAAGACGTGTATTGCAATGAACCAATGCTCTTAAAATGTGTGCAATAATAGTATTCCATTTAACGTATATATTTTTTTTTAAACTAAACTTATTGTTGTACAACTTTTGATGGGCTTGAAGATGGTGCCTTCGCATCGAAAGCACCATGCCAGCTGTACTCGATCACCCGCCATTGACGACGATCTTCATCTAGAGTTATAACAACAGTGTCATTTATACTGGCGGTAGCAACCCTTTATTTGATTTATAAACGTATTGTTTTATTTCTTTTACGTATTTTCCTTATTTGGTTTTAAGAATGTATTTTTATATTTCCTTTATTCTATAAGAAGGTGATTAATCATATATTTTGTTATCTTTCAAGCCTATACATAAAAATTAATTTTTTCTTTGTATTGATTTTTTTTGGTGAACTCCTATTTTGGACCCCGTCCCCTTAAAACGTTTTAACTTAAATGCAGTAACCAGCCTTTCTAATAGGCGAACATTCGCCCATTTTGCGTACGATATACCGATTGATATATCACATATGGCCTGAAAAAGTTATGCGCACTTAGATTCCCAGAATTGGAATGGGTACCTGAAATGGTATGTATCTCTTATATGAGCTGATCAATTTATTATAAATAGGCCCTGAGATTGAATTGAAGACACGATTTTTTTTAAATGAGAGAACTATTTGGCACTTGAGGTGGGGTTTCGCTGGCGGTTTAAAAAATTAAACCAAGAGAGGTGGGCTGAAGAAAATAGGAACTCTACGTTTCCGTACAAGACTAAAAATATTCTGGAAGCCCATCGTTCAACCATGGCAGAATAGAATATGCAGCAGAGAAGGCGAAAGGGACAGACGCTGAATGAAGCATGAAAATATGCCTGGAAGGAAAGGCCACCAAGGCCCCAAAAAGTACAGTTATACTTATATACGTGAATGGTCAACATAATTCTTCAGTCACAAGTTATCAGAGGAAAATGGAAGCATATCTAACGAAACGTCGGCAAGGACGTCAAGACAGGGCCACTACAACAGGACCTTAATTGTAATAATCTTTGTTATCCCGATTATGATCGATCAATGTTTTATAAGCAAATTTCTTGGAAAATAACTGGCTGCAATTGCAGACTCCTAAATTTCCCTCAGACTCTAATACAAACGCAGTATCTTTGTATTATTATTCGGGGTTCGGTTTCCAGTGAACCTCTACTCCTTCGATTTCCACTTTAACCTATTGTGTCATTGAACATCTCATGTCTAGTTTAAATGTGAAGATCTCTTTGGATAAGGGGATCGGGTTGGCCGTGCGGGCTAAGGCATTGGTCTTAATCTCGCGTGGTAGACCTAGAGTGGCGGGTTCGATTCCCGCTCTGGGCAGTAGAAATTTATTTAGTGAAGGACTCATTAAATGAAATCCTAAGTCCCTCCCTGGCTAGATAAGGGTGATAACCTGTAGATAACCCGTCCCGAGTAGCCTTAGTAGCATAAAGTGGACATAAATAATAATAATCTCTTAAGATAAGGTTTCAACTAAGGGAAAATATAGTACCCAGGCTACGCCACTGCATGTGTGGAATAAAACAATCTGTGGAGAAGCTTACGCTGAGAAATCTGCAACCTTTGCTTGACATATTTATTTATTTATTTATTTTTAATTTAATTTAATGTTTAATCAATACAGCGAGTTCGAGTTTCAAAGACAATAATATTATCATCTCTTTATCACTTATAATTACTGTCATAATGATTTCAGCATGGTCATTAATTGATTTATTAATTAATAATTCATGTACTTCCCAACTGAATTTCTTATCTACATAACACATAGTACTTATAAGTATTGTAATATTTTTTCTCATAGCTGTTGGCATATTGCATTAAATAAATTAATACTTCGTGTGTTGAGAGCATTTAGGTCAACTGTGTAGAAGCTCTTGTTAAGTGATAGTATGATGAAATATAGACAATAGTGATTAATTATTATTTATCGATTTACATCAATAGAGATTTAAATGATGCAATAATTTAGGCGGATTGTTATTAAAATGTAAATATGTCATAATAATTTCTCATTATTACTATTTTCAAGGGTATGATTTAATGTTAGCGAGACGAGGCTCATGGTAAATACCTTTATTGTCAAAGGATGGTTTACTTTTCCATTCATAACCTATATAACACCTTCCAATTATGGAGGCAGTGAGAAGTTCACTTATGCTAATTTAGTGAAAGTCAAATATGGTGGGAGTTAGTCTCTCATTAAGACTCTCTTAGTATCCCCAATCTACAGGCAGATTTCAGACGTGTTTGTATGTGTAAATACACACACACATACACATATTGGAGCAGGTTTCATCCGTACCAACTGAAAACATTAGTTCACGAGTTCGCTACGAGAGCGGGCTAGTGTTGCAGCGTATGCGGATCAGCGGTAGTTTAATGAACATCTGAAAGCCCCTCGGGATGGCTTTCATAGATAACGTCCAACGTCAGACCGACACAGAGTGGACTGACCACAGACTCCCCTGATACAATGAAGGCCGTTAGTCCGCTGGAGACGACTCCTCCTTGGTTAACGGGGGTTGTACGTAGAGCTGATCACTCACTATGTAAAACTCTAATCACGAATCTTTCGAGTCTCGCTCGAAGTGGATACAGATCTCAAAGGTCAATAAGGGCAACCGAGAAAAGTCCGTCACGCAGGGGCTGCGTAAACTAAGCAGATTTCCCACGTGAAGTTTTACAATAGAGAAATCTGCCCAATAACAAGTGTAGTAAGTAGGAAGGGATCACTAAACTTATACACGAGGGACGAATAGTTACGAAAACGGCCGCCAGAGCTCTACGGAAAGTACCAAACAGCTCAATCCTGCCGACCAATGCAGAATACAAATGCAAATATCTCAGTTAATATTCTAGATACAGAATAAATGTATAAAACAATATTTATAGTACATTTAATTTACAGTAAGATTGATTCTATACAATTTTTCGATCCGACGTATAATAACGGAGATATTTCGAATTTTCCGAAAATCCCCCCTCTAAACACCCCCTCCCACTGGTCCGATTTCAGCCATTAACGAACTTGATCTTCCTGTTTACATGAAACGAATAAATTCTGAGTTTGGTAACGATCGAACAAAAATTGCGACCGCTAGAGCGTTAACAGACATATATATATATATATATATATATATATATATATATATATATATATATATATCTATATATATATAAAATTGTAACCTCTGTCTGTACATTGATTTTTTTTGGGAAATTTTACGATAACTTTTCGTTTCACATGTCATAGACACCATAACTGCATTTTGTTTCTTTGGTGTCTGTTTGTTTGTTTGTTTGTTTATTTGTTTGTTTGTTTGTTTGTTACCTTTTCACGCATAAACGGCTGAACCGAATTTTATGAAACTTGGTATGTATATTACTACTAACCCAACTTAGACTTTAGGCTATATTAATATTCTCTAAGACAAACAGGAGTGGGGGTTATAAGGGAAGCCAGAAATTAAAAATAGCGATATTTCGTTTCCTATTGGGTTTTTGGCAAATATGAACATAACAAAAGTTATTTATTTTGTTATTTAGAGTAACTTTTGTTATATACACTTATTTCGTATACCGAATTATAAACGAGATATACGGTAAAACCTATAGCGGAAGTGAACAATTTTATATGGGACAAAAGACCCAACCGAAATAAATAAAATTCGATATATGTATTAGCACTAACGCTTTCATTATAACAAACCATACCGATATTTCTAGGGACGGGCAGGAGTGGGGGTTATAAGGGAAGCCAGAAATTAAAAATAGCGATATTTCGTTTCCTATTGGGTTTTTGGCAAATATGAACATAACAAAAGTTGTTTATTTTGTTATTTAGAGTAACTTTTGTTATATACACTTTTTTCGTATACCGAATTATAAACGAGATATACGCTAAAACCTATAGCGGAAGTGAACAATTTTATTTGGGACAAAAGACCAACCGAAATAAATAAAACTCGGTCTGTGTATTAGCACTAACGCCTTCCTTATAATAAGCCATACTAACATTTCTCGGGACGGGCAGGAGTGGGGGTTAAAAGGGAGACCTGAAATTAATTATAGTGATATTTCGTTTCTTATTGGGGTTTCGGCAAATATGCACATAACAAAAGTAGTTTATTTTTTATTTAGAGAAATTTGCTCAACAATTCTGTTCAATATGAACTACCAGGTACCTCAGCTGGCAAAATTAATTCAAATCAATGTTAATATTTTGTCCTTAATAGCTGAAATCTATGCATAATGCACAGGAGACGGGAAATATGACAATTTGGAGGGCAATGAAGACTTACATAAAAAATTAATTTTATTATTAACAAATGCCAACAACGGGTATTAACCCTAAACACTGGGACGGGTAAATGTCAAAATATTGTGCAATGTAAAGCCATGCCAAAAAAAAATACCATCAAAAACAAAATAATATATATACTAGCTAAGGTACCCGGCTTCACCGGGGAAATCATTTGAGGCTGAATGATGCTGGTATTTTAGTAGATTTCCCTTGAGGGAAATCAGCTATTGAGGTCGTACTCATGACGTGATTTTTGAAAAATTTCTTCAAATGTCCATCGATCCTACCCAGGAGATGACGAAAATCAGGTCCGTTCAAAATTATATATATATTTGTCTGTTAACGCTCTAGCGGTCGCAATTTTTGTTTCATCGTTACGAAACTCGATATTTAACCGTTTTATGTAAAAAGACAGATCAAGTTCGTAAATGGCTGAAATCGGACAAGAGGGAGGGGGATTTTCGAAAATTCAAAATATCTCCGTTATTATGCATCGGATCGAAAAATTGTATAGAACCAATCTATAAATATTGTTATATACATTTATTCTCTATCTTGAATATTAACCGAGATATTTGCATTTTTATGAAGTCTGTGGTCAGGTATAGTTCGGATTAGGTCGGCCGTTTTCGTAACTACTCGGCTCAGGTGGAAGCTTCTTCTAACCTTACCTGTCGTTTCTAACCTTACTTTACCTTCTTTGTGAGATTTATGCAAATACGTTCTGTTCATCCGCCCCCCCTTCTTTAGTTCTTGGACTACTAAAATTTGAGTTATTAAAATATAAATTATTCTTACAATTCTGAAGCCGTTTCAGTTGGGAATTTATTTTAATTAACTGAAAGATTGCTCATTACCGTTTGATTTACTCACGGTCGTGTTGTGTTACCAGTATGCAGATTTCTCTATTGTAAAACTTCACATGGGAAATCTGCTTAGTTTACGCAGCCCCTAATAAAGTATTAAATACATTTAAGGGGAAACTGACATTTCTGATTAATTAATGTTTGGGAAAGAGAGGGGGCATGGCAATATACATTCAACCTGTTAATGGCTTTTATTAAAAAACAGTTTGTTGTAAACAACAGGTTTTTGTTGTAAACAAAAATAAATAAAATAATTTTTAAAATGAATGAAGTAAAAACTGGTCAAACAAAGGTCAAAGTAAATTCTTGTATTTGTGGAATGTATGTGTTTTAAGAAGTGTTATATCCTTACAATGTGTGGGCATATTATTTTTAATAGTTCGTGTATACTGTGTGGTATCTATAAGCATATCGCATTGTCTTCTGTACTGAGTTAGTAAGGGATTTATTGTCATTGTTGAGCCAAATATTGGACATTTTGAATCTCTGGATTAAGTTGGAATGCGTAAAGAAAAATGATCTAATGACAATCCTCTTAAATACAACACTACGATTTCGTCTCTTTTCGAACTGCCATTTCTTTCCAAAGTTAGGCGATGAAATTTGTTCTTGAAATTTATCGCTAAGTTTTAATCATTTTCCTATCGTATCGTTGAGTATATTAATATTATGTCATGAAGTCTTGTGGAGTAAATGTACTAATGCCAACGTAGTTTCTGTATTAAATGTTTCTCCAGCTCAAAGTCGTCTCGTATTTTGTAAAATGTTCTCAAGTCCATGTGAGCATAACATTGCAATTTTATTTTTGCGGGTTCAGGTAATTCATCAAATATTTTCATGATAATATAACAAATTCTGAATGAAAATCTTAAAATCGTTTAAGACATTAATTAATCGAAGAGAGTATATACACTGACTGGTCTGATAGAAAGTAAAATTCAAAACGTCCGTCAACCAGAGGGTGCGTAAACTAAGCAGATTTCCCACGTTAAGTTAAACAATAGAAAAATTTCCATACGAGTGCCGAACAGTTACGGAAACGGCAGAACTAGCTTTCGCCGGGAACTAACTAAAGCGATCATAGCTCGTCCGTTACACTTAATAAAAATGCAATTATCTCGGTTAATATTCAAGATAGAGAATAAATGTGCATAGCAATATTTATAGTAAATTTAATTTGCAATAAGATTGATTCTGTACAATTTTTCGTTCCGACGTATAGTAACTGAGATATTTCGAATTTTTGAAAATCCTCCCCTCTAAACCCCCCCCCTCCCTCCCACTGGTCCGATTTCACCCGTTAACGAACTTTTTACATAAAACGACTAAATATCGAGTTTGGTAACGAACAAACAAAAATTGCGGCCGCTAGAGCGGTAACAGACTAATATATATATATATATATATATATATATATATATATATATAAAGTTTTGAACGGACCTCATTTTCGTCATCTCCTAGGTAGGATCCATGGACATTTGAAGAAAAATTTCGAAAATTCCGTCATGAGTACAACCCCAAAAGCTGATTTCCACTAAGGGAAATCTGCTAAAATACTTTAATGTATTTCAAGGCAAGTACTATTGCGTTCATATTTGTGTTAATACGAAAGGAATTCTACAAATCCTGTGCGTATATGACGTTTTGATTTTCATGCTATTATCAGTAAACGCAATTGTTTAGAACACATAAAGGTTGTCTGAAACAGAATTATCAGTAAAACTAAATACTATACATTTACCGGGTATAGAAATGCAGTAAATTAATAAAGGTTACTATACAATTTTAAACGATAAAATATTTGCTAATACAATAAGACTTTATCGTACGGTGAAGTGATGTAAACATACTGCAGTAGGATTCTACTCAATCAAATTATTTATTCCTGAATTAACAATTAGCTACACACGTACAAGACATACTTGTCCACTTTCACCTCTGCAGAACTGGCCATGTAGCTCCTCATTTATACAGTTTTAAGCTTTCTGACCTGAATTCTTGAATATATTTCAACGACACTCACTTACTTACAATCATTTAATATTCAAACATTAACCATTATCTAATATATAAAATTTCCATGTCACAATGTTAGTTAGCGTACTCCTCCGAAACGGCTTTACCGATTTTTACCAAATTTTATATGCGTATTCAGTAAGTCTGAGAATCGGCTACTATCTATTTTTCATACCCCTAAATGATAAGGGTTGTTCACCCTTAACATTTTGTTTTTAATTTTTGGACGAAATTTTTTGTTTTTATTTTTTTATAATGTGGCATTAAAAAATACATACAACCCTAAATTTTTACTTTTTTATCACCAACCCCTATTTTTTTTATAGCCATTTTAGTAATTTAATCATTATCATCCCGCTCGACAACTGATCAATTATAGTGTTTTTAACTGTACTTCGATTAAAATTACAATTTGCAATGACAATCAACAAATCCCAAGGCCAAACGATGTCTATTTATGGCTTAGATTTGAGTACAGCATGTTTTTCACACGGGCAATTGTACATAGCATGCTCTCGAGTGGGTAAACCATCCAGTTTGTTTGTGCTCGCTAAAGATGGGCTAACAAAAATATTGTTCATGCTATAGCATTAAAAGATTGATGTTGTTTGTTAGTGTTACTGTCGTAATTAATATGTGATATGTAATTTTAAGAAATAAACTATAATAACTTATTTATATTCACTTATCGTTCATAGCGCTCCATGCCTATCACATGCATATACCACATACACACTTATAATAAGTAAGTTACTTTTTGTCTACACTAGAATTTATCTAGAAACTAGAAATAATTTATATGGCAAAATAACGTTTGCCGGGTTATCTAGTATTAAAATAAAAAAACAGCTTGAATATACAAAAACATACACATATTTAGGAGTACCATCCTTATCTTCAGGAAAATTAAATAAAGCAGTAGAACACTTTATTCAGAGATCTCAGGTTGCAGAAGCCAAGGTCAGAGAGAACTTAGAAGAGGGAAGAGCGAAGCTTGGCAAACCAAAAAATGTCCGTCACGCAGGAGCGGCGTAAACTAAGCAGATTTCCCACTTAATGTTTTACAATAGAGAAATCTGCCTACTAATAACAGTAGTAGTAACAAATCTCTAAACCAATTCACGAGGGAAGAACAGTTAGGGAAACGGCCGAACTAGCTTTCGGCGGAAAGTCCCGAATATAGCCGACTTCTGCCGACCACATGCAATACAAATGCAAATATCTCAGTTAATATTCAAGATAGAGAATAAATGTATAGAACAATATTTATAGTAAATTTAATTTGCAATAAGACCTATTCTATACAATTTTTCAATCCGACGCATAATAACGGAGATATTTCGAATTCTCAAAAATCCCCACTCTAACCCCCCCCCTCCCACTTGTCCGATTTCATCCATTAACGAACTTGATCTGTCTTTTTACATAAAGCGTTTAAATATCGAGTTTGGTAACGATCAAACAAAAATTGCGACCGCTAGAGCGATAAATGACATATATATAATTTTGAACGGATCTCATTTTCGTCATCTCCTGGGTAGGGACATTTGAAGACATTTTTCGAAAATCGCGTCATGAGTACGACCTCAATAGCTGATTTCCCTTAAGGGAACTCAGCTAATATCACTGTTTGAATCGATGGTCTCTTCAACACTTCTCTATGCCGCATAAATTTGGAGTCCGAAATATTTAGATGCTATTGAGGTGGCACAAACTAAATCTTTTAAATATTTATATTTCTGATCAAAATGTACTCCTGATTATATAGTCAGACTGGAATCAGGTCGTTGCCCGATAGCTATTCTTGTTTTAAAGAAAATAATTAACTTTTGTATAAAAATATTATCCCTCCCAGAACATCGGTTGCCGTGCTGGTGCTTTGAAAAATTTGATGTTTTGGATACTAGGGAGTTTAGATGAATTTAACTGGGTTACTCACATTAAAACGTTAGCGGCTTCAAATTTTGTACAGGAATATCTTAACAATCTATCTAACCCTCAAACACAACTTGCTAATAAAAATAAAATAATATAGTAACAGCCAGAAATAATTTAGTTTTTAGAGATTGACCTGACAATTAAATCAAAACACAATCTCTTTTACAGACTATTCCTGTAACTTTTCACATCCGGAACCAGCGAATTACTTTCAATTTAACGCGAGCATAGAAAAGTTAAGAACCATAAGCCAACTGAGAGACTGTAATAGCGAATACATTAAAATATCCCATTCAGGTAAAGCCCATGTCATAAAATCAGACGAAATATGTAAGTGGTGTAAAAAATACATTTATAATAGCCTGAAGCATGTAATGCTACATTGATTGACCTGCACTTGGAAATCACAGACAACAATAATTGCAATTATATATAATTAAAAACAGGGACAAACTTTCATTGGAATTTATGCTAAATATTAACAATATTGAAAAGCTAAGTAACATATATTACTTTATTAAGATTATATTATTGTCAGTCTTTTAACATTTAATTGTTGTTTTTTTCGTTTTTTCGGACATATTGTATATTGCATATGCATTGTTATATATTACTTATATTATAAGAGTATTCAAAATTGTATTATAAATTATTTAAGTAGAGTTTGGTTTAGTTCGGTTGAGTTTTTTGTGCCAAATAAAATTGTTGACTTCCGCAGTAGTTTTTAACGTATAACTCATCTATACTTAGGTATACGACAAAAGTGTATATAACAAACGATACTCTAAATGACAAAATAAACAACTTTTGTTATGTTCATATTTGCCGAAAAACCAATAGGAAACGAAATATCGCTATTTTTAATTTCAGGCCTCCCTTATAACCCCCACTCCTGCCCGTCCCTAGAAATGTTAGTATGGCTTATTATAAGGAAATTGTTAGTATTAATTCACATAGCGAGTTTGGTTTAGTTCGGTTGAGTCTTTTGTGCCAAATAAAATTGTGGACTCCCGCTATAGTTTTTAGCGTATAACTCATTTATACTTACGTATAAGACAAAAGTGCATATAACAAAAGTTACTCTAAATTACGAAATAAACAACTTTTGTTATGTTCATATTTGCTGAAAAAGCAATAGGAAACGAAATATCGCTATTTTTAATTTCAGGCCTCCCTTATAACCCCCACTCCTGTTCGTCTTAGAGAATATTAATATAGCCTAAAGTCTAAGTGGGGCTACCTTACGATACTAACATTAAATGGCCAAACCCCTGGCAACGCCCATGTATTTATGCCAAAATAAATTAATAAAAAAAAATATTCAAACATATTATCATTATTGCAGGTGAGCTTACTCTAAAGGCTTTTGGAATAAACAATTAATGTTCATTATTACATATCCCTTTTAAACCATAATGACAAAATTCTTTTTTGGAAAACTGAACGAAAAATTCATTTTGTTTTCTTAGTTGGTATTGTGGCAGGTGGAAGTGACTTATATTGCAGGCCTGATCAAAAAGGTCAAAATTCCACAATAACAATTTATTGAAGCGTCAGAGCGCTTTCGACGCAGTGCATCATCGTCGGTGACCTAACGACATGCATGTCACCTGAAGGGCCCTAGGACCAGACTCCTACATTATTTTAGGCCTTGTCTCACAATTAAAACTACACATCAGTTATTGATTCGTGCATGGCCCACTAAGGTTCACTACTCCATCTTCTTTCTTCAAACAATCTGTGCTTTTGTAGTCGAAAGAACTAATTTTGTGTTTCTTGGATAGATTATTACTGTGGTAATTAATGAAATATAGAAAACGACCCGAGACCCAAAAAGTTGGTCAAAAGGACCAACATGAAGCGACTCATCAAATGTCCGTCACCCAGGGGCTGCGAAAACAAAGCAGATTTCCCACTTAAAAATTCATTGCAATAGAGAAATCTGCATACACATGGTAACACTTAATCTCACGGTGGCATTGAGTTATTATTAGTATACATATAAATACAAACGGTAATGAGAAATCTTTCAGTTAATTTTAATAAGCTCCCAACGGAAGCAGCTTCTGAAATGTAAACGAAAAGGTCAGCCAAATACTCAGAGCTTAACAGATAGATAGACATATACTTCACCGGAAAGAAACACAATTACTTAAATATATATGAATATAACATATTAACTTTATTGCAAACTATTTACTATATCTAGTACTGAAATTTATAATGAATAATTGCATATATCTTACAAAGTAGAAGCTTACACCAGTCTCTAAACGAATTTCACGACAGCCGAACAGAACTGACAAAGTCGATCTCATCTCGTCCGTTATCCGCACACACTTAATAAAAATGCAAATATCTCGGTTAATATTCAAGATAGAGAATAAATGTATAGAACAATATTTATAGTACATTTAATTTTCAAAAAGATTTATTCTATACAATTTTTCTATCTAACGTATAGTAAAGGAAATAATTCGAATTTTCGAAAATCCCTCCTCTTAACCCTCCCACTGGTCCAATTTCAGCCATTAATGAACTTGATCTTTCTTCAAACAAATATATATATCTTTATATATATATAATTCTAGCGTACGTGTGTATGTCACTGAACTCCTCCTAGACGGATGGTCCGATTTGATTGAATTTTTAAATACGCGTTCGAGTGACGCCCCGGATGGTTTAGCGCCGCAGATCGGCCAGGCAGATGGAGCAGGAGTGGGGGTCGTGAGGGTGGCCTGAAATTAAAAATAGCCGTATTTCGTTTCCTATTGGTTTTTCGGCAAATATGCACAGAATAAGAGTTGTTTATGTTGTTATTTTGAGTAACTTTTGTCATGTTCAATTTTGTCGTATATTAAAGTATAAACGAGATATACACTAAAAAAGTAAAGAGGGGCCAACAATTTTATTGTCTCCGGTCGAAGGGCGAAGGGCGAGGTTATTGGAAATGTAATGAAATGTTAATATGTTTGTCTAATGTATACCCTTAGAGTTTAAGTATGTCATCTAAATAAAGATGTTTTCAGCTGCGAGAGGTTTTCACTTTCAGACATTGTTATTTATTGTCCAAATTTATTTTAATTTGATTTGAATTTTGCAATTATTTTTTATTCTTTATTTATATTTATGTATTTCCATTATTGTTGTTGAGGGTTTTGATTTATATAAATTTTTGGTCTACAACTGTTTGTTTTTAAGGACGTGTAGTGCGCATTCTACCAGATAATCATAGAACTAAAATGTCTTCCTTTCCTTCTCTCATTTTTCCTTTTCTTCTTGCGTGCCATGTTTTTGCTATATTTTATTTACTATTTGATTTTAGGCAAACGTGCAGAAGATTTGACGTGCGGAAACGTGGTAGAAGATTTTTTTTAAACATAATATTATTAAATTTAATATCCTAATCGCTTGATATATCATGCAGGACAACGTCTGCCGGGTCCGCTAGTATATATATATATATATATATATATATATATATATATATATATATATATATATATATATGTATATATATATATACATAGTTTTTAACGGAACCATTTTCGTCGATCGATGGACTTTTGAAGAAAAATTTCGAAAATTGTGTTATGAGTACGACCTCAATAGCTGATTTCCCGTAAGGGAAATCCGCTAAAAAGATCTTTTGAAGGAGTTATTAAGGGGCGTGGCAGACCAGCAAGGCGAACACCTCAACATTGGATATTTTTAGCAGATTTCCCTTAAGGGAAATCAGCTATTGAGGTTGTACTCATGACGGAATTTTCGAAATTTATCTTCAAATGTCCATCGATCCTAACTAGTAGATGACGAAAATGAGGTCCGTTCAAAACTGTATATATATATCTATATATATATATATATCTATCTATCTATCTATCTATCTATATATTTGTCTGTTACCGCTCTAGCGGTCGCAATTTTTGTTTGATCGTTACCAAACTCGATATTTAGTCGTTTTATGTAAAAAGAAAGATCAAGTTCGTTAACGGCTGAAATCGGATCACAGAGAGGGGGGGTTTAGAGGGGAGGATTTCCGAAAATTCGAAATATCTCCGTTACTATTCGTCGGATCGAAAAATTGTACAGAATCAATCTTATTGCAAATTAAATTTACTATAAATATTGTTCTATACATTTATTCTGTATCTTGAATATTAACCGAGATATTTGCATTTGTATTCTGCGTGTGGTACCAGTAGGCTATGTTCGGACTTTCCGCCGAGAGCTCTGGCGGCCTTTTCCATAACTATCCGTCCCTCGTGAATAGGTTTAGAGGTTAGGTTAACTGTGTTTCGGGGCTAGAAACTACTGGGTTATTACGCCCTAAATAATGTTTTAGGTTTAGAGGTTTCTTTCTATTACAGTTGTTATTAGGCAGATTTCTCTATTGTAAAATTTCACGTGGGAAATCTGCTTAGTTTACGCAGCCCCTGCGTGACGGACTTTTTTTCGATTCTCCTATGTTGAAGGTCTTTCTTTTACCTGACTACATTGTAAGGTATATTTTTTATTTATGCCTTATGATAAGAAAAAGAACACCAAAATATGATTTTTTCTAATTTTTTTTGTTATTATATTTGTAATTGGTTGTAATGGTTATTTGAAAAATAAATAAAATGCATCAACTGTTTCCTTTTTCCCTAATTTTTGTTTCCGTTTTCTCTTGTAGATTGAGATGAATCCAATTTATTCTAAAAGAGATTGGTATTTGGAAAACTATACAAATTCGTACAAACAATTTTCGATGTAGTTTAAAACCTTCTTAGTATATAATAATGGGTTCTAATAAAAAATCGCCTCAAATATGCATATTGTTGTATTTTACGAGTATAAAAAATACACGAGACGAGTCTTCTCGTCTCTTGTATAAATGTTATTCACTGAATTTCGATGAAAACGTTTATACAGCCATGATTTTTAGAAGATGGATTCCGTCTTAAAAATTATAGAAATTAAAGCTAGGGAAAAGGAGTTTCCAAGATAAAAGTTAGATTAGCTTAAAAAGTATTCTGTTACATGTAGATAGATATATATCCCAAAGTATAGAGCGAAAAAAATAAATGTATGACAACTAGTATTAACATTATAAATAAATAAATAAAAGGGGAGCTCAGGTACTTGGCTGTTGAAAAACCTCGTCCTAAGAGAATCCACATACCTAGGTATCCATAGAATTAGGGAAAACGGGAATATATATATTGTTTGTGTGTGTGTGTGTGTGTGTGTGTGTGTGTGTGTGTGTGTGTGTGTGTGTGTGTGTGTGTGTGTCTGTGTATGTATGTAATAATTTTGTCTTTAGAGGACAGCAATTGTATATTTTATAATACCTTATGCAATATTGGCTTTAAATTGTATCTATTTTATTTTATATATATGCAGATCCGCATTGTTAGTTACTGACAATATCCAATGAAGGTCAAAATTTACTTGTATAACATAAATGGAATAAAAAAAATGACTTTGTCATTTCTACTACTTGAAATGATTTGATTAATAAGTAATCTCCATTATAGCGGTGAGTTTTAATAAATCAATAAATAATTGAAAGTATAAAAGGTACCAAGACATTGCAAGTGGATAATCTTAGTCAACATTACGAATGCGAAATTTGTAATAATTAGTACAATTTTTTGTATATTTTAAAATGTTTATTGAAACTTCTTTGTTTAATGCTAAAATCTCTAATAAGTGTGCACCCTTACAACATTAATCTAAAGTCTAGATATACATGGCGAAGAGAGAATTTGTACAGCGAAACCTTGGTAGAAAAAAAAGAATCAGCACACAAAAATCGTGACCTAACATCTTGAGGCTTCATAGGTACATAACACCTTTGCTACATTCAGACTGACCCTATAGATTAATTTAAAGTAACTAATTTAATTAATTTCATTATTATTATTTATTAACTTCCACTTTTTACAACTAAGACTAATTGGGACGGGTTATGTACAGGTTACCACCCTTTTCTAGCCAGGGTGGGATTTAGGATGTTATTTAATGAATTTCGTCACTAAATAATTTCCTTTACCCAGGCGGGAATCGAACTCGCCACTCTAGTTTTACCATGTGAGATAATGGTCAACGCTTTAACTCACGTGGCTAACCTGAGCCCTAATTTTAAATAACATTTAATTTTAAATAAATTTAAAAATAATATATTAAACTTCTATTAAAATAATATATTAAACTCCCAACAAAGGTCTGTTATTCTGGGCAAACATTTTCAAAAAAATAATTACTATTAGGATTTTTCATTACTCTCTTGCAGCTATTTTACCCTCCTTATATTATAAACCACAAATTTACTATCAGCACTATTTGATATTAATGTTTATTTTCATGGTCATTTATGTTGAGGTGTGAAGTCAAAAGAGTGGAACTTTAACATTCTTTAGTCAACGACGTATTGCACTACCGTTGTATTATAAGTAAATATAATGTTAACTTATAAGATAAACTGATTGAGTGAGACAATAAAGATGTAAAAGGATATTTGGAACATTGGACAACTTCAAAATGAAATAATGGACTAGTTTATGTATCCTATATAATATATTCTAGGCAGCATCCCATTTTTTAATAAAATATAAATCTTAGTAGGAGAGAATTACTATTAATAAAAATAGTGGTGGAAGCTATAGTTCCACATATTATGATTTGATTCTATATTATAAAATAATTTATTAATTCCTTCAACGTCTGTCATTGTTGACTTATATAAATTATATGGTTTTTAATGATGGTAAAAGTCTACATTTGTTTGTAATCGATAATTGACGAAAATGACGAAGTAGAGGTAAAGACTCACCTGATACAAGCAGCACTCAAGACGGCGTGTACACTACTGGAGTCTGTCTGGAGCTGCTCTTGGCGGGAGAAACGATCTCTCCCGAACATTTCCGAGCTGAAACGATGTTATTGAAGTTTCAGGAGTCCTCTCTTTTTTTTTTTAACACGAATAACCTATACTCATATGTTATAAATACGTTTTAGCAGTTGATCAGCTATTGAGGTCGTACTCATGAAGCGATTTTCGAAATTTTTCTTCAAATGTCCATCGATCCTACCTAGAAGATGATGAAAATGAGGTCCGTTCCAAATTCCATATATATATCTATATATATATATATATATATATATATATATATATATATATATATGTGTGTGTGTGTGTGTGTGTCCATTACCGCTCTAGCGGTCGCAATTATTGTTTAATCGTTACTTCATTTTTTCATTTTTATGAAGTCTGTGGGACGTGGTCGGGTATGGTTCGGATTAGTTCGGCCGTTTCCGTGACTGTTCGGTCTGGTGGAAGCTTCTTCTAACCTTACCTGTCGTTTCAAACCTTACTTTACCTTCTTTACTTTGTGAGATTTATGCAAATACGTTCTGTTCATCCGCGCCCCCCCCCTTCTTTAATTCTTGGACTACTAAAATTTGAGTTATTAAAATATAAATTGTTCTTAACATTCAGAAGCCGTATCAGTTGGGAATTTATTAAAATTAACTGAAAGACTTATTACCGTTTGTATTTACTCACGGTGGTGTTGTGTTACCAGTATGCAAATTTCTCTATTGCTGAACTTCGCGTGGGAAATCTGCGTAGTTTACGCAGCACCTGCGTGACGGACTTTAATTACATTGTCGTATAATTTCATGCCTGATATCTATCATTAAAAAATAGGAATACAACTTTAAAATTAACTACTTTTAAAAGCAGCCCGCGAACATATTTTCCCACTATGGTTTGGCCCGCAACATGTCCAAGGTTGCCCATACCTGGTCTATATCATACTCAGTATGTAACCATTTATTCAATTCTAATGTTCATATTCATTAATTGCTCAAATCGCACCAGAAATACGGCTGAGGGGATGGGCGAGATGGCGACAGAAAATGTAAATATATAAATCGTGTCAGTCACGCAGAGGCTGCGTAAACTAAGCAGACTTCCTTAGAGAAGCTTAACAATAGATAAATCAACATACAGGCAACACAACACCACCGTGAATATTAAATGAATAAGTCCAACGGTAATGAGAAATCATAAGTCAATTTTAATGGCCTCCCGACCGGAAGCGTCTGAAATGTAAACCAACAGGTATGCGAACGGCTCACCGGAAAGAACAACAATAACTGAAACACATCGGAATATAACAAATTAATTTTATTGAAAACTATGTACTCTCAGTCAATCAAATTTCAATAGTACAAAACCTTAAGAGGGGGGGGGGGGCGTCACCAGAATATATTTAGATGTATCTCGTATAATAAGGGTCCCTTGAAAAATAATATTTGGTATTTAAGCTTCGAATAATATGGTTTAATATATAACAGAATATTGTTTATGTGACATGAGTAGAAGTGGAGGTTTGCTGAAGGCTGAAAACTGAAAAATGCAAATATCTCGGTTAATGTTCCAGATAGGGAACAAATATATATATATATATATATGTATATATAATTTTTATAGAACGTGTAATTTACAATAAGATTTCTTCAATACAATTTTTCGATCCGATGTATAGTAACAGAGATATTTCGACTTATCGAAATGCCTCCCCTTTAAACCCCCCTCCTATGGGCTGATTTCAGCCATTAACGAAATAGATCTTTCTTTTTACATAAAACGATTAAATATCGAGTTTGGTAACGATAAAATAATAATTGCGACCGCTAGAGTGGTAACAGACAAATATATATATATATATATATATATATATATATTAATAACAATAATAATAATAAAGCCTTTTTATTAACAGCTGGATATAAAATAAAGAATATAAAAATCATAATAAATAACGTAAAAATCACATTCTCTTTTTCTTCATTGAACAAAATTATCTAATGAATTATAATTAACTTTTTTTATGTAGTGTCTTTATTTTATTAGCATTTCAAATATGCCACTGCCAAGGCCTCCCTTGATGGGTACATATATATATATATATATATATATATATATATATATATATATATATATACAATTTTGAACGGAGCTCATTTTCGTCATCTTCTAGGTCGGATCGATGGACATTTGAAGAAAAGGTCATGAGTACGACCTCAATAGCTGATTTCTCTGAAGGGAAATCGGCTAAAAGATGATTTGTCAACGGGAACAATATCAATGAAAGCACAGATACAATATTTAGGCCGCTGAAATGCTAAAAATGAACTGAGAATGGTAGATTAATGGACACTCCATTCGGGCTCAGTGACAAAGAATATGAAACCATAAAAATTATAATAAAAAAGACATGATAATAAAATTAATAAAATAATAATAATGAGAGAAAGTAAATGTCTCATATGTCAATAAAAATTAAAATAAACCTACCATGACTTCGTCAGTGATCGTTAATACCTGAACTTTTCCAGGACTTCATAAATGGAATCTAAATGTAGGGACTGTTCAGGTGTACGGACATATTAACAAACAAGTATGGAAGTTGGTTATTAACTTCCCCCGACTAAAGTTAATAGCCAACAACTAGACTACATAAAAGTCCGACACTAGTCATCTCATCACAGAATTTATTTCCTATTCCTCCCGAAGTAAAAGGCTAGCAGGATATAAAATAAACAGGAACTGAAATTTAAGCTAGGAATAATATATCTCTGGAATATGCTGGAAACCCCTACCTAAATAGCTGCCATGAGTCAATTAAATTCACCTTGGAGAACGTAAAATCTAAGAAGCTATGCTACCTAGATCTGGAGATAGAGAGAGATGGAGGGGTTCATAAATTCGGTATCTATAGGAAGGCCTCATCCACCGACTTATTAATACCTGCTAATTCATTTCATCACTCAAGATACAAGATGGCGGGATTGCTTTATTTAGTGGAGAGGCTGATTAGTACCCCACTGGCACAAGAAAATTACTCCAAGGAAGTGGTCTGCATTAAGCATATTGCGAAAGCAAACGGATGCGAGGAACAGTTGGTGGACAGGCTTATCCAACGCCGATTGATGAGGAAGTTAGCCAAGGAGCTGGAGGATGTCACGGATGAAGAGCGGCCCAAAAAGAAAAATAAGTCGTTCCCTGTTGCAGAGAAGATAGGATCCAGGTTGAAGAAAATTGGAATGGCGACTGCCTACAGGAGCAAGCGGTCCTTGAAAAATTGTTTGCCCCGTGTTAAGGACTATGTGGACCCCCTGGATAGATCTGGCGTGTATAGGATCTCGTGCACGGGATGTGATGCCTCTTATGTGGGGCAGAGTGGTAGAAAGATAAGGACGCGTCTTAAGGAGCACATCACTCGTGACACTGAGTTTTCCGCACACGCCAAGAAAGAGGGCCATGACATGTCCAGCATAAAATATCAATTGCTGCATGAGGAGAAGAAGGGCAAACGATTAAATACGGCTGAGGGGCTGCATATAAGGCTGGACAGACAGGCGAATGGAGATCGGAATATTAATAAGAAGGAGGAGGCGGTAAGGCTGCGACATGTCGGTGACGGGGCCCTGTCTTCTCTACAGGGACAGAGGTTCAGTCGCCCGGCAGTCGTGGTCCAGGCTACGCAGCTTTAATCAGGTACCCTCTACATCTCCTCTCTATTATTAGTATAGGGTTTTTGTTTATTTTTTAGATGTCTCTTACAGTTCCTCTGGGTTGTTTTTCAGAGGTTCCCACCCACTGTGCTATGTTTTCTAGGTACATCTGTAATTTGTGTTGATTTTTAATTTTATTTATAGTTTTTAGTTTTGACATACGCTTATCGTTGTTTACTTCTTTAATTTTTATTAGTAGACTTGTTATTAAATTTTATATTGTTTTGGCTTTAATTTTTAGTAGTTGACTAGTTATTAGATTATCTATTTTTATTAGTTGACTAGTTTTAAGATTGTTTTTACTCTTTATTTTGTGTTGGTTTTGTGACTGTTTTTTATTTTTGTTTTTGGCCATGCTATGAATGTTAAATTAACTCAAGGTTGATTTTGTCAGCAGGCACTGAGGATGGAGCGTTGACTCCGAAAGTGCACTCTGCATAATATTAAAAAACAGTAGAGGACTTGGCCTTCTTATTGATCCTTATCTAGGTATAATATGTTCAGTGCCCAGTTAATCAAATGAAAACGTTTATGAGCACAAGTGGGGGTTTACTGATGGCTTAAGACAATAAAATAGTAACAACTCACTTAATATTCAAGTTACGAAAACATGTCATACAACTATTATTAAAATAGTGAAAAATAAAATCCCTCCACAGAGGGTTACTATGTAGAAGAAATGCGTAAAAACAAAAGTAAAAAAAAAAAAAGGAAACCAGGTAAACCATCATTCCAACAACTAAAAAAGTCCGTCACGCAGGGGCTGCGTAAACTAAGCAGATTTCCCACATGAAGTTTTACAATAGAGAAATTTCACGAGAGCCAAGCCAGTCAAAGAAACGGCCGAACTAGCTTTTGGCGGGAAAGTAACTCTCTTCCGTTAGGCTCCGAGATTAAATTAAAAACAATTCAATCTCAAAAAAACGATTAAATTCCGAGTTTGGTAACGATAAAACAAAAATTGCGACCGCTAGAGCGTTAACAGACAAATATATATATATATATATATATATATATATATATATATATATATCTATATATATCTATATCTAAGTTTGAACGGACCTCATTTTTGTCATCTCCTGGGGTTGGATAGATGAACATTTGAAGAAATTTTTCGTACTCGCGTCATGAGTACGACCTCAATAACTGATTTCCCTTAAGGGAAATCTGCTAAAACAACAAGAACACAAAAGATGGACTTACCGTTAATGATAGCAGCGCTCTGAACACTTATTACACCAACACTAAATAGTACCACAGAATATCCATTATTTGTAAGACTTAATACTGCTGTGAATATTAAGTAAACAAATAAAGGGCAAGTCAAATGGTAAGAACCTTCCTGATAGCAAACAGCCTGAGTTCTAAACAATCAGGTTAGCCAGCTTTTACCGGAAATAAAAGCAATTACGGAAATATATTTGAATATAAGTTATAAATTTTATTCACATAACTATTTATTATATCTAGTACTGTAATTAATAATAGAACGTAACCTACAACGTAATACGGCTGGATTGTAAACAAACAGGTTAGCCAACCTTGTAGTGCAGTATCGATAGATAGACCGGAAAAACAATCAATTAAAGAAATATATGTGAATATAAAATATTAATTTTATTGGAAACTATTTATTATAGTTAGTGGAGTAATTTGAAATGAATCAAAATAATTTCTATCTCAATCACTCAGATTTTTGTAGTCCAAGAAAAAAAGGGGGGGGGGTCAACAGAACGTATTTGTTTGTACCTCGTAAAATAAAGCTTTGTTGAAAACAATATTTTGTATTTAACCTAATAATGAGGTGGTTCATTAGATATCAGCTTATTATTAATATGTCCCTAGTAGGAGTAGGGGTTTACTGAAGGCGGTACTCATTACAAAAAATACAAATATCTCGGTTAATACTCATTATACGGAAAATATGTATAGAACAATATTTATAGTAAATGTAATTTGCAATAAGATTGATTTCATACAATTTTTTGATCCGACGTATAGTAACGGAGATATTTCGATTTTTCGAAAATCCTCCCCTCTAACCCCCTCCCCCTCCCACTGGTCCGATTTCAGCCGTTAACGAACTTGATCTTTATTTTTACATAAAACGACTAACTTTCGAGTTTCGTAACGACCAAACAAAAATTGCAACCGCTTGAGCGGTAACAGACAAATATATATATATATATACAGTTTTGAACGGACCTCATGTTCGTCATCTACTAAGTAGGATCGATGGACATTTGAAGAAAAATGTCGAAAATTCCGTCATGAGTACAACCTCAAAATGTGCTAAAATGTGATCTCAACCCGATGAAGCGTTCCCGAATAATACTAAGAACGCTTCCTTGGGAAAACGTCGTTGTGAAATATTTCCTATTATTAACTAGATATGAGAAGATGGTCGTACCTCCCTCACCTGATGAACATGGAATGAGAGACCTTCACACGATTCGTTGCCGGCTATAGTCACGAGCAGACCCATAACCACCCTATTTTTTGCTACCCCAATCCCCATCAACCACCACTTAACAGATCGAATTAGGCCCCACTTACCAGCCTGAAATTTATATTCTAAAACGTATTAAGAATAATAAATAGAAACGTAAATACATTTGACGTCGAAATAAATTGGTCGGTCGACACCCCTACAAAATAAGTCAACTTATATATTGCAACCAAACGTGCACACACAATATATGAACAATTTGAGAAGTTTCAGTTGTTAACATTTTAACGAGTCCCTCTGAGACCTTATATAAAAGTCCGTCACGCAGGGGCTGCGTAAACTAAGCAGATTTCCCACGTGAAGTTTTACAATACAGAAATTTCACGAGAGCCGAGCAGATAAGGAAACGGCCGAACTAGCTTTTGGCGGGAAAGTCATACGTCCGTTAGCCGCCCAGATTTAATAAATAATTTGCAATAAGATTGATTCTGTACAATTTTTCGATCCGACGTATAGTAACGGAGATATTTTGAATTTCCGAAAATCCTCCCCTCTAAACCCCACTCCCACTGGTCCGATTTCAGCCGTTAACGAACTTGATCTTTTTTTTTACATAAAACGACTAAATATCGAGTTTGGTAACGATCAAACAAAAATTCCGAACGCTAGAGCGGTAACAGACGGATATATAGATAGATATATACAGTTTTGAACGGACCTCATTTTGAAGAAATATTTCGAAAATTCCGTCATGAGTGCAACCTCAATAGCTGATTTCCCTTAAGGAAAATCTGCTAAAAGTGGACCCCCCCACATCAAAAATAGTATAAATAAGTCAATTCTTACCGATGCTGGTGCAACCTACATTTTGCAGACAACCCTTCAAATTATTTTTAAGGTTTGTATGTATGCAACATTACCAAAATCCAGATAATACAAGACGAAGAACGGAATAATCCTTTCATTAAGTTAATTGAAACCAATTACATGAAGAGATTAAATTTTTAAACGTGTGCCCACTTCATTCAATGAAGACTAATGGGTAAGGTTATCTAAAGGTTACAACTCTTTGAAATGATATACCATTAGATGAGTTAAAAGCGAAGACCTGATAAAATGAATTTAAGGATATTTCCAGGAGAGGTGAATGTTTTATTGATTCAGGTCTGTAATTTCAAAGACTGACTCAGAAAGAGGTTCAATAATAAAACTTCAATGGAACTGTAATTAGAATTTTCTTTATTATCTTCTAAAAGACAAAATACATACAGTTAAGGTGTAAAAATAAACAATATCAAGTATTTTCATTACAAATAAAAATAATATATACATCAAGGTCAAACATATGTAATATAAATAAACAGTACAAAAAATAAACCTTAATCAATTTCTAAAATAATAAGAGAATTAAATGAGAGAAAAACAAAAATTAACTTAATTTAATCACATTGGTAATAAAACCAAAAGTGTGTATTAAAACCAGCGGTGAAGAATAATTTGTAAGAA
This sequence comes from Riptortus pedestris, assembly GCA_019009955.1. Classification (NCBI taxonomy): domain Eukaryota; kingdom Metazoa; phylum Arthropoda; class Insecta; order Hemiptera; family Alydidae; genus Riptortus; species Riptortus pedestris. The sequence goes on from CM032228.1 coordinate 9,357,723, forward strand.
AATAGGGAAATACAATTATTATTTGAGACATTTTTCTTTAAAAATAAAACAATTACATGAAATTCACAAAAAACATGTAATATAAAGCATGGAAAATAAATTCCTATATTGCAGGGGTCCTGCAGCAAAGAAAACATTTTAAAAAATTTGTTGAAATAGAATGTTACAAACTGATAATTGGATATTTAGCCTCAATCCGTTAGTTCATTTTATTTTATTTTTATTTTTAAGAAGATAAGTGGACTATTCCATATTTGTTATAATTGATGATGAGTACTGCGAACGAACACTTTTAAATATTATAAAAGAAATGTTTAAGATATATTACATAAGTATAAAAATATATCTATGATTTTACTTTATACTACGAATGCTCACTGATATCCAATTGAGTGACAAGCTATTTCAGAAAACGTCGATTTAAATGCTTCAAGTTGTTGATGTTTGGAAATCATAGAGTTAAAACCTGCGGTGCCAAAATGATTCATGTAAAAAGTTATCAGACTCTGCCAAAATGAGTGGAACCAACTGGTATGCTTTAAACTCACTTCAAACTTCCCCAGATCCTTTACTGTCGCCTTAGTCAATGTGGCTTTACATACCCCAGTAGAAAGTGCGGTAATAGTTCCAGCTAGGCGAATCTTGTTGTCGTCGGATGAACTTGAAAACGTTCCGCTCGGATTGAATAAGTCGAGGTACTTGTAGCTGAAATCGTACGAGAGACGGAAGTTCTTCAGGCCTAAGTGTAAGTCGAAACGCATATTGCCTTGCGAGTCCTTTTCCAAGACCTGATCATCTCCGTCGACGTAGAGAGTTGACAGTGCTCCTGAAACAGTATTCTTAATCTGACCTGAAACTATAAAATAGTTCCAAGTTACGTCAGGAAGTGAAACCTCACTAATATTCCTCTTAGACAAATCATCTCTAACTGCTTTGATTATATTATCCACAACACTATTGCCAAGCGTTGCTTGAGCACAGCTAAGTGCCACAGCGAGAAAAACACAAAATCTCTTCATGCTGGATTTAGACTGCATTTATTCTCGACATTCGGTTCCCATATATGTCCCAGGAACCAGGTACTCGAGATAAGATAAAATGACTAAGAATATCATGTAACTGGATATGATTCGTAGCTGATGACATTTATGTTTACATAACATAATAGAGCAATTTCCTTAAAAAGAAACTTAGGACTAATCTCGTACTGACACTGATAGGATTGATATTATACAAACACCTGGACGTTGCTCGGACGAATAGTCACATTACGACAATTGGTTGGTCGATAAATTCTTGAACCAAAATTCTGATACTGGAACAATCTAATATCTGGAATATTTAAACGACCAAATAGTTTCAGAGGTGAGGAGGGTGCGACAGTTCAAACAACAATTTTTTGCGTAACTATTAGAGGTACAAAACCTATACATAGAGGTTTTATAGTATATAATACCTCTTTTATTTATTATAAACTCCCAACAAATTTCGCCATGAATAGAAATTGAGTTATTAAGGGTTACGTTTTTAACCACCCATACAGCTCCGCGTAACTTTTTTTCATTGCTTGCAAAAACACCTTTTAGGAACAAAGGTAGATGTAGTTACCACACAAAGATGTTTCTTACAACCATTTTTTTTTTACAATAAAATTTCCCTTTTAGAGAAAACAAAATTACCCTTTTAGAGAAAACAAATTATGAATGATAGTATAATGAGGAATATTCCAATAACAGCTGTTACTTTTCTGTACTAGTAAAGAAAAGTATCACTTTGCGTACTCAAACGATACACTGAAAACACATGTTATTTTAACAGTATAATGAAATAGTTATTTTCATCACTAGTACCAAAAGTGGGTCTTTTCGGTGCGAGGTCTAGTTTTACGTACGAAGCCGAGTTTGGGAATAAGACCGAGTACCGAAAAGACACTTTGCGTACGTATGTTGAAATTTACATATGTTTATTAAACTGCAAAGGATAATTTAAAATTAATATTTATTGTGCAATTTTTATTGTTACTTATATTAATACCTTTTTGCGGTATTGATTGCTTAATTATTGACAAATTTTTGAAAAGGTCATCTACTGTGAAATAACCATTATTTTGGTGAAATAATGGATTATTTTAATCATTACTGTGAAATAATGGATTTCTTCGGAATTAATTCACTAACAGCTATGTTTGCTTCATTTAAAATATCTTCCATATTTGAACACGCACTATTATTAAACATTGTTTTGATTTAGTAAATACAGGTTAAGTAAGTATGCAATATACAATGAATGATAGTATAATGACCGATAACAGCTGTTACTTTTCAGTACTAGTAAAGAAAAGCTATCACTTTACGGACTCAAACGATACACTGAAAACACATGTTTTTTGACGCAGTATAATGAAAAAGTGTTTTAAGTTTAGGTCTGTGTTACCTTTCATTGACAATTTAATTGTATTTTTAAATTAAAATTGGTTTATGGATTAATGTTTTACGAGTGTAGCCATAAAGGTAAATTTGTCATTTCTTGGGTTTTTTTCATGGTCGTAATTTCATTATTATGTCTTAATATTTGTTTGAACTGACTTGGAATTTCAGTGGCATTCGGAGTGGACTTACTATGACGTACCTTAGTTTTATTAAGACTTAAGTACTCCCACAAAATAATGATAAAATAAAAAATCGAAATTTAGAAAGAAATCCTAAAGCAGTTATTAATGAATTTAACTACGTGAATATGTTGTCAAATACTTGTTGACAATAACTTACTTATCGTTTTTATCTCTAACGTTAAATAGTTATTGTTTGGAGTCCTGTGTCTTCAGCATTTCATACCTGAAATATCTGGTCCCAAAATGAATGCACCTTATTGTTTTTGCAAAACATGAATCATATCCGCGTACGATGTTAAGCAAATCTATCCATTCTTAAAGTGTCCTCTTCAAGTTTATTTTCACCCGACAAACGCCCTTTTTAATAGAACCACCCTAATTAAACTTGAATACCACATTCAAAGGAGGGTTTAATATAAATTTCCTTCTCAGACAGAACAAGGAAAACAATAATGTAACAACAAGGAAAATGTGGGTATGTGATAAATATATATATAGAAATAATTATTTCCTTAGCAAAGTAAATACTTCATATGACTAATGAGTATGAGTTGTGTAAAGAGAATTTCGTTCAATAAAAAATAAAATAAAGTTGGATTTAAACCACTTGTCGCCGACTATCTTATTTATTTCCTGATAAAAAGAAACATATTTTAAAAAAATTGATGTAGACACAACATAACTTCATCCTGCTCCAAATGTACAAAATGTTTTGCTGTAGATACTTGTTTCAAAACAATATCATTTGAAAGTGACATACGATATATGCAATTTATACATATTTTCTACAATAAACAAAAATGGTTCTGTATTTCAAATAGGTATGAAGAAACTTACAATTTTTGACCCCCTCCCCACACTAAACTATTAATTCCTCTCCTCCTTAGTCGATGTCGATCAAAAGGGAAGCTGCACAGCAAGATATTACAACAGTATTAAATATGAATGTTCCAAGGTAGTACTTTTAAAAGGATGTCATGAAATGTATATCGATTCTACCTAGACGACGACGAAAATGAGGGCACTTCAAAATTATACATACATATATATGTGTGTGTTTGTGTGTGTGTCTGTGTATTAGGGCCGCAGCCTGTTTAGGTTTTCAACCCTACGATTGGTATTTGAAGATATTTAGAAAGCCACGACATGAGTACAACCTCAATTGCCATCCTACACCAATAACACCCTTTTATAAGAGGAAGATATATACCTCAGTAGGGGTGACTTGGAAGTCGTATTGTACGCAGTGCAGTTGCTTTTAGCTGCTACTTATAATAACCCATTAACGCACGGGTGGCGCAAAACTAAGCAGATATCCCATGCGAAGGTTTACAATAGATAAATATACATACAGGTAACACTACCGTGAATGTTAAGTGAATAAATAGAAACCTTTCAGTCAATTTACAATACAAGTTAATGATCTCTACAGCGGAAAGCGGAATAGATAGATAGACCGGAAAGACAAACAATTAATGAAATATATTTTAATATAACATATTAACTTTATTGAAAACTATTTACTATAGATAGTGAAGTAATTTGAAAGGAATCAGAATAATTTCTATCTCAATCACTCAGATTTTTGTATTCCAAGAACCAAAGGAGGGGGGGGGGGTCAAGAGAACCTATTTGTATCTCGTAAAATAAAGCTTTGTTGAAAACAGTATTTGGTATTTAATGTAATGAAGAGGTTCATGATATATCAGCTTATTATTAATATGACACTAGGAGGAGTGGGGGGTTTGCTGAAAGCGGAAAACTATAAAATCCAAATATCTCGGTTAATACACGTTATACGGAAAATATGTATAGAACAATATTTATAGTAAAAGTAAATTGCAATAAAGTTGTATTTATACAATCTTTCGATCCGACGTATATTATCAGAGATTTTTCAAAATTCCCTGTCCCCCGGACCTATTTCAGCCGTTAACTAACTTGATATTTCTTTTTACATAAAACGCCTAATATCGAGTTTGGTAACGAATAAACAATAATTGCGACCGCTAGATTGGTAACAGACAAATATATGTATATATATATATATATATATATATATATATATATATATATATATATATATATATACATTAGCTGAGATACCCGGCTTCGCTCGGGAATTCATTTGAGGCTGAATGGTGATGGTATATTTTTGGCAAGGCTTTACTTTGCACAATATTTTGACATTTACCCGTCCCAGTGTTTAGGGTTAACACCCGTCGTTTCTGTGGATTTGTTAATAATAAAATTATTTTTTTATGTAAGACTTCACTGTCCTCCATATTGTCATATTTCCCGTTTCCTGTGCATTATGCATAGATTTGAATTATTAATGAGAAAATATTGACATACATTTGAATCAATTTTTCCATTTGAGGTACCTGGTAGTTCATATTGAAAAGAAGTGTTGAGCAAATTTCTCTAAATAACAAAATAAACAACTTTTGTTATGTGCATATTTGCCGAAACCCCAATAGGAAATCACTATTTTTAATTTTAGGCCTCCCTTATAACCCCCACTCCTGCCCATCCCTAGAAATAGTATGGCTTATTATAAGGAAGGCGTTAGTGCTAATACACATACTGAGTGTTTTATTTAGTTCGGTTGAGTCTTTTGTGCCAAATAAAATTGTTGACTCCCGCTATAATTTTTAGCGTATAACGCCTTTATACTTCGGTATACGACGACAGTGTATATAACAAAAGTTACTCTAAATAACAAAATGAACAACTTTTGTTATGTGCATATTTGCTGAAAAAGCAATAGGAAACGAAATATTGCTATTTTTAATTTCAGGCCTCGCTTATAACCCTCACACCTGTTTGTCTTAGAGAATATTAATATAGCCTAAAGTCTAAGTTGGGTTAGTAGTAATATATATACCAAGTTTCATAAAATTCGGTTCAGCCGTTTATGCGTGAAAAGGTAACAAACAAATAAACAAACAAACATATACGAAAGAAACAAAATGCAGTTATGGTGTCTATGACATGTGAAACGAAAAGTTATCGGTAAATTTTGAGAGAAAAATCAATATATATATATATATATATATATATATATAGATACAGTTTGTAACGGACCTCATTTTCGCCATCTCCTAGGTAAGATCAATAGGCATTTGAAGAACTTTTTCGAAAATCACGTCATGAGTACAACCTCAATAGCTGATTTCCCTTGAAGGAAATCTGCTAATAGCAGCATAGTCTAATTATATAGAAGAAACTTGGTCGGGTAGTGGTGGCAGAATGACCAGAATATGCTGGACAAGAGGCATGGCTGCTGGTCAAAGCAAAGGGTCAAAAATAGAGATGGGGCACTGCCCCTAAAAGGCATGTAGTGACTGTTGGTTATCATCCTTTTGTTGTTAGTTGGGTAATAAAATAGTAGGTCAGCGACTGAATTAAAAACCACAACACTGGTATTTAATAGTCGTGAAACCAGAAAAGGCATGTGTCCACCTAGTCGAAAGGGTTAAAAGCATAAAAATGCTGATACGGGGTAATATTTTGATGGGATTTCGTATTATGAAAATGGGCCCACACTCCGTTACATTGGAACCATAAATATCACAACATGGTTTATATATTTGGCCGGGGCCTTCTCGAACTAGAGATTAGAGTCGTAAAGAGATCTGTTCAAGCTGCCCTAATCGGTTTAGGTCCCGAATTCTGGCGAATAATCCCTTCCTCAACGCCCACACACTTTACTATCGAATAAATTTTCAGCCGCGATCACTAACCGCGCTCTCTCACATGTCTGGATTTTTCCCAAAGGTTTGATACACCATCAGGCTACCATATTTCCAATCCTTTCCCATTAAAAGTCCGTCACGCAGGGGCTGCGCAAACTAAGCAGATTTCCCATGTGACATTTAGTAATAGATAAATTTACATACTGCTAACACAACACCACCGTGAATATTAAGTGAATAAATACAAACGGAAATAAGAAATGTTTCATCCAATTTCAATAACCTACCAACAGGAAGCGTTAGAAATGTAAACACACAGGTCTGCCCGCCCCACACCGGAAAGGAAAACAATTACTGAATCAGAATATAACATATTAATTTTATTGAGAACTATTTACTATGTCTAGTACTGTAATTAATAATGAGTCAGAATAATTGTTATCTCAATCAATCAAATTTTAGTAATCCAAGACCTTAAGACGGGGAGGTGTCACCAAGACATATTTGCATGTATCTCGTATAATAAAGTTTTCTTGAATACAATAGTTGATGTTTAAGCCTTGAATAATTTAGTTAATTATACAATAGAGTATTGTTTATGTAACATGAGTAGAAGTGGCGGTTTGCAGAAGGCTGAAAACTGCAAAATGCAAATATCTCGGTTAATATTCAAGATAGTGAATAAATGTATATAACAATAGCTATAGTATATTGGATTTGCAAAAAGATTGGTTCTAGTTATTTTCCAATCCGACGTATAGTAACGGAGATATTTCGAATTTTAGAAAATCCCCCACTAAATTTCAGCCGTTAACAAACTTGATCTTTGGTTTTACATAAACCGACAAAATATCGAGTTTCATAACGATTAAACAATAATTGCGACCGCAAGAGCGGTAACAGGCAAATATATATATATATATATATATATATATATATATATATATATATATATATATATATAGTTTTGAACAGACCTCATTTTCGTCATACCTGGGGTATGATCGATGGACATTTGAAGATAAATTTCGAAAATCGCGTCATGAGTATGACCTTAAAAGCCATTGCATGAACGAAGGTATTCAAATTTCTTTATTATTATATTGTATTTTTAAATACTTTGATTAACATAAGTTACAAATACAAAATACTTTCAAGTATCTGAATTGATTAAGCCCCAGCTTCCATTTATTTAGAGAAATTGAATGAAATATTTTATAAATATAGATAGTAAGTAACACAGTCAAAAGTTCTAATGATGCTTACTACAGACAGTGTACCTATCATCTAGAGCAGGTATAGGCAACCTTTGACATGTCATGGGCCAAACTTTAGTGTGCAAATACGTAAGCGGGCCGCTTTTAAAAGTAGTACATTTTAAAATAGCGTTCATAATTTTTAACGATAGATATCAGACATGAAATTATAATACAATTTTAAAATAACAAAAGAAATGAAAAAAAAAATAGGTACAACATTATAATTAAATCGTGAAAATTTGGAATTATTACAAACAACGAAAGTTAAATAGCGACACCGAAATCAATAAGCTTGAGTTTGGGAAACTAATCCCGTAAAGAATTTTCCAAATTATCGCCAGTCAGCTCTGAACGGTGTTTTGATTTATTATTCTTTCATCAATGAAAAGAACTGTTCGTATTTATAAGTATTGCCTAACGCACAAATCTCTCCTCATCTTCTGCATTTGTAGTAAGAAGTGTAATATTTTTGTTTGATTGGGTTTTTCAAAATGTCTCGCGGGTCGGATAAAACCTTACCGCGGGCCGGGGGTTGAACACATATGATCTAGACTAAAAAAGTCCGTCACGCAGGGGCTGCGTAAACTAAGCAGATTTCCCACGTGAAGTTTTACAATAGAGAAATCTGCCCAATAACAAGTGTAGTAAGTAGTAAGGGATCACTAAACTTATACACGAGGGACGAATAGTTACGAAAACGGCCGTCAGAGCTCTCTTCGGAAATTACCAAACAGCTCACTCCTGCCGACCAATGCAGAATACAAATGCAAATATCTCGGTTAATATTTTTTAAGATACAGAATAAATGTATAGAACAATATTTATAGTAAATTTAATTTGCAATACGATTAATTCTATACAATTTTTCTATCCGACGCATAATAACGGAGATATTTTGAGTTTTCCGAAAATCCCCCCTTCTAAACCCACCCCCTCCCACTGGTCCGATTTCAGCCATTAACGAACTTGATCTTCCTTTTTACATAAAACGATTAAATTCCAAGTTTGGTAACGATAAAAACAAAAATTGCGACCGCTACACACTGGAGCGAGTGATAGGGTAAGCCGGACATTCATTAATATCTCCGTTTCTACTGGTCCTAGAATATTGATTCTGGTGTCATTTTAAAGCACATCCAATACTCTATTGAACTACCTCAGCAGCAATTTTTTAAGCAACTTTGCCAGATGCGATATAACGGTAGGATGAGTTTTAAATGTGTACATACAGATTATGTATCGCTTACTAAGTAGAGAATTGTGATTTGTAGACACATAATATCAACATATGTGTTATAAATTTTTATTTTTTAATAAATTGAAGTTCACAAAAGCAATACTAAAATTGTAAACAAAAATAATTTAAAATTTAATTTAATATTGAGAATTTGTAAGCTGGAAGAATATCTAACATTTCTAAAATTTCAAATGTTTTTTATTTTTCAATTAGAAGTTCTTTTACTTCCGAATATATTTTTTCTAAGCGATCGCTATCGTTGTTAAGTGTTGGCCTTAAATGGTCTGAACTAATTAACAAATTATTCAGGATATCTCTGTTGGTAGCCGTCCTTGAAAATTTTCTTGAAAAAGATTCTCTGTATGCGCGGAAGTATTTATGGTTAGCCTCCTGAGCATCTTCTGAGAGCATACCAATTGGTACAATAGCGTGTTTGACTATTTCCGGGCCATGTATTAACAGTTTGTGAACTGTTACTGGCATGTAATACCATCCATACAAATCCACAAACATCTCAGCTGTTTCTCTAACAGTAAACTTTTCAAACTTTTCAGTAATGATCAAAGCGTTGGACGATATTGCTTGCAAAATAATAGAAAACTGTTTAATTAAATTTACATCTATTCCTGTGATTGACCCCGAAATGTGAGGAAACGCGAAAAACTTACGCGCCGTGTTTCCGTCATTAGATGTACCCAATCCTTGGTTCAATTGGTCAACGATTAATCCCATTTTTTCCCTAAAATCTCTAATGATTTTCGTTTTTCTTTGTTGGAGAAGTTCTATATGAACTTGGGACCGAACACTCCACGATTTGAAATCTAATCTATATGCAATGTGGAGAAGGCATTCAAAGCTCCTTATCCAGCAATGAAGAGTAGATAGTCCAAAACGAAAAAGGACCGTAAAAATATTTAGACAAGAAAACACGTATATAACTATTTTATCGAACGTGAATGGCTGCGTCAATTGCGTAGAGGAGGAAGCATTTTACACCGTACGTAGTTGGGAAAGGTCCGCGGGAGGTCTTCCGCACCAAAATAAACGAACAAAAACATGCCAAGTGGTATTTTTTCAAGCAAATACAAGCGATTTGCGAATTCAAGAATAGGCAAGTTTGGTCAAGATCTGTGGACGTTGTAAATAATACAATATAATCATAAAAGCATTCCAATTGGTTTTTTTTCAAGCAAATACAAGCGATTTGCGAATTCAATTAAATAAAATTATTTTCAGCTCGATGTAAAAAAAAAAAATTGGAAAAAATAAAAATTTATCAATTATAACCAGGCATTATGGAAAAACCATTGCAATAATATGGCTAAAAATCAATCTGCTCAATTGAAAAGGGTTTATGTGGTACTAACAATACAATCAAAATCCCAAATTAAAACTTTTATTTTTTCCCCCAATGTCCAACATTAATGAAGGATCGCTCCAGTGTGCGCTAGAGCGTTAACAGACAAATATATATATATATATATGATAATATATATATATATATATTATATATATATATGATATATATAAATTTTGACTGGACCTCATTTTCGTCATCTCCTGGGTAGGATCGATGGACATTTGAAGAAATTTTTCGAAACTCACGTCATGAGTACGACCTCAATAGCTGATTTCCCTTAAGGGAAATCTGCTAAAAGAAGTCTAGTAAAATCACAGCCGTGAAACGCTCTTCTAACTTGCTGTATTGTCAAGGAGATTATGACTTAAGAAAAAAAATATATAAAGCTCACTTTAAGGCTGTAACTTTTCCAAACAAATCTTTTTTTTCGGGCATCAATCGTTTTAAACATACTTAAAAGTCCGTCACGCTGGGGGTGCGTAAACTAAGGAGATTTCCCACGTGAAGTTTTACAATAGAGAAATCTGCCTAGTAATAACCTATTCTCACGAGGACGAATAGTTAGTGAAACGGCCACACTAGCGCTAGTGCGCTCGGCGGAAACTCCCGAACATAGCGACCACACTCACAATACAAATCCAAATATCTCGGTTAATATTAAAGATACCGAAAAAATGTATAGAACAATATTTATAGTAAATTTAATTTGCAATAAGATTTACTCTATACAATTTTTCGATCCGACGCATAATAACGGAAATATTTCCGGGAAAATCGCCCTCTAACACCCCCCCCCCCTCCCACTGGTCCGATTTCAGCCATTAACGAACTTGATCTTTCTTTTTACATAAAACGATTAAATGCCGAGTTTGGTAACGATCAAATAAAAATTGTGACCGCTAGAGCGTTAACAGACAAATATATATATATATATATATATATATATAAAATTTTGAACGGACCTCATTTTCGTCATCTCCTGGGTAGAATCGATGGACATTTGAAGAAATTTTTCGAAACTCGCGTCATGAGTACGACCTCAATAGCTGATTTCCCTTAAGGGAAATCTGCTAATACTTAAAAAAATAAAGGTCAGATTTGGCTTGATGTTAGTTTGGGTTCCAATGACAAAGTTGGGCCATTTGAAAATGTTGAAAGAATGAAACATTTTTTTTTTTAAATCTTATTAACTTCTGTTGTATGTCTTCATATTCTTTGTAAGTACTTGTTGTGATCATTCATTTACATATATTCTTCATAGTTTAGTGGCAAGGGTACCAATAAAACCTCCCTCCTTTTCATAAAGACATTTTCAAAGATCGTACCACATGTTTCATGACTTACATACCACTGCTTCAGTAGCAATTCCTTTCCAACAAATAATATAATTAATTTATAAATTCCCAATTATAATTTTTTGCTACATTAGCATATTTATATGTATTATGTAAAATATCTCATTTTTATTTTCAGATGGTGGTGAGGGTGATGAATCAGGTTCATCAGAAATAATTTGTTTGTAGTCCCTCACAATTTATTTAAATAAATGATGAGGAGCCACAAACAAAGTGTTTCTGATTAACCTTAAGTAAAATAATATATTAACTATATTTAATTTAATATTGTTCACTTACAATTATGAAATGCTCGTTCCCACTTATATTCGTTGAAAAGACCTTTCCACACTGGGGAAATCGTTGAAAATGGGATTCTCATCATTTTCCCTTCAACTAGGATTGAATTGAGGTCACATTTCGACTATTTGAAAATTAAGTTATTTCGCTGGCTTTGAAAGAAAATACAAAATCTTAAAAAAATGCTAATGATATCCCCGAGGGAGGGGTGAATGCAATCTCATTTGAACATATGAATAGATTAGCTAATTATTGCAGGAGAACACGAAGCATAATTACAAATAATGGCAGAAGTTCAATCGTTGATTTAAACGGTTTAAATTTGAAATTTCAATTTACTAATTTAGTTCTTAATTCGAATTTCTAATGATCTAAAGACAGAGAAGAATATAATATCGATTCCATTGGACATACTCGTAGAGTAACTTGAAACACGAAAAAAAATATCTTCGCCAAATTTAAAAACAACAAAACTACACTTTATTATTATTATGTATTAACGTCTACTTTTAGGAGATTTCCCTTAAGGGAAATCAGCTATTGAGGTCGTACTCATGACGCGAGTTTCGAAAAATTTCTTCAAATGTCCATCGATCCTACCCAGGAGATGACGAAAATGAGGTCCGTTCAAAATTATATATATATCTATATATATATATATATATATATATATATATATATATATATATATATATATATATATATATATTTGCCTGTTAACGCTCTAGCGGTTGCAATTGTTGTTTGACGTTTACCAAACTCGGAATTTAATCGTTTTATGTAAAAAGGAAGATCAAGTTCGTTAATGGCTAAAATCGGACCAGTGGGAGGGGGGGGGTTTAGAGGGGGAGATTTTCGAAAATTCGAAATATCTCCGTTACCATACGTCGGATCAAAAAATTGTATAGAACCAATCTTATTGGAAATTAAATTTACTATAAATATTGTTCTATACATTTATTCTGTATCTTTAATATTAACCGAGATATTTGTATTTGTATTGTGAGTGTGGTCGGCTATGTTCGGGAGTTTCCGCCGAACGCACTAGCGCTAGTGTGGCCGTTTCACTAACTATTCGTCCTCGTGAGAATAGGTTATTACTAGAAAGATTTCTCTATTGTAAAACTTCACATGGGAAATCTGCTTAGTTTACGCAGCCCCTGCGTGACGGACTTTTTTCTACTATCGTAAAAAAAATCACACTAGAGTTTTTTTGTTTTTTTTATACAATCTGCAAATCCCCCTACTTTCTTATAAAGTGAGATATATAGTTTTTAGTCAGCACGTTATTAATAAACGTATATAAAGAAAGTATTTTCTAATTCTGTATTTTAATCTGTTTCCTCAATCAGGAAGTAAAGTATTAGGATTCCAGAGTAAAATAAGAAATTTCACTTCATAAGATACAGCAAACAACTTTTATCTCTTCATCTGACTAAAATATTATATTAGGAGAATCTCTTCACCGGCTGATAAAGCCCCTTGATATGTAAAATATTGATATTATCAAGGATTAAAAGAATTTACCTTACCTCACGCTTTACTGCTACGTTGTTGTTATAAAGTGTTGTCTGCTCACCATAACTTCGGCGTAGAGCCTGGCTACGAGAGATAAAAGATCGTTATGAAAATATCACTGTTAAAATTAGCGGTGAGAATTCAAAGGTCGTGGCCGAGAGGGGTTGCAAAAGAGCCGGCGAAGCACGACAAACCTTTCCCTCACCTGTCCACCATCTTACTATTACAACAGCTTAATAAAATACCACACGTAACAAATAGCTGGGGAATAACATATTCAGCTTCTAAACTATACTATACTAGCTATCGCCCCTTGCAACAACACAGCAACACGGCCGTCGTTTTAGTGACTACAAATATCGTTTATCACAAGGTGGTCCTGCTGAAATTCCTAATCAATGGGGCCCCATTATGACAAAATGCATACCTGAGAAAATTATTAGTATTCAACAGATTTCACTTAAGGGAAATCAGCTTTTGAGGTCGTACTCATGACGCGATTTTCGAAAATTTTCGTCAAATGTACATCGATCCTACCCGACGACACACGGAGATGACGAACATAAGGTCCGTCCAAAATTATATATATATATATATATATATATATATATATATATATATATATATATATATATAGGTGTGTGTGTGTGTGTGTTACCGCTCTAGCGACCGCAATTCTTGTTTGATCGTTATCAAACTCGATATTTAGTCCTTTTATGCCAAAAGAAATATCAAGTTCGTTAACGGCTGAAATGGGTCCATGGAGAGGGGGGGGGGGTTTAGAGAGGGTTGATTTGTAAATTCGAAATATCTCTGTTACTGTAAGTCGATTCGAAAAAGTGCATAAAATGAATCTTATTGCTAATTAAACTTACTATTAATATTGTTATATACATTTATTCTCTATCTTGAATATTAACCGAGATATTTGCATTTTTCAGTTTTCGGCCTATGTAAACCCCCACTTCTATTCGTGTTACATAAACAATACTCTGTTATATAACAAACCACATTATTCGAAGCTTAAATACCAAATATTGTTTTCCAGAGACCTTTATTATACGAGATAGATGCAAATATGTTCTTGTGATCCCACCTCCGACTTAATTTCTTGGACTACTAAAATTTGATTGATTGAGATAATGATCATACTGATTTATTATAAATTACAGGTATACCACATAGTTATCAATAAAATGAATATGTCGTATTCTGGTATGTTTCAGTAATTGGTTTTCTTTCCGCTGAGCCGTTGGCAGACCTGCTTGTTTACATTTGAGACGCTTCCCGCCGGCATGGGAAAGATTTCTTATTACCGTTTGTATTTATTAACTTAATATTCACGGTGGTGTTGTGTTGGTAGTATGTAGATTTATCTATTAATCTTCACGAGGGAAATCTGCTTAGTTTACGCAGCCCCTGCGTGACGGACTTTATCAATCAATATAGGTAGGAATAGTAGGGTCTAACTGAAGACCGAAAACAAATACTGTAAAAAACATTCCGTATGAAAATGTATTAAAGTAAGCAATCCGAATCATAATAAATGATGTACACATAATTAACCATTTGAATTCTTCTTCCCTCCCACCGGTCTGTCGGTTTTCATGAAAATCGAGTAGAATAAAAGTTCCTCACGCAGATGCTGCCTAAACTAGGCAGACTTCCCACGTGCTGGAAAGACACGCTAATATCCTCTCATATTCTGTACTCCACGCCTCCCGTAGTAAAAAACCTCCGTGTCACCATTATCTTTTAGCAGATTTCCCTTAAGGGAAATCAGCTATTGAGGTTGTACTCATGACGGAATTTTCGACATTTTTCTTCAAATGTCCATCGATCCTACCTAGTAGATGACGAAAATGAGGTCCGTTCAAAACAGAAAACTGTATATATATATATATATATATATATATATATATATATATATATATTTGTCTGTTACCGCTCTAGCGGTCGCAATTTTGGTTTGATCCTTACCAAACTTCATATTTAAGCGTTTTATGTAAAAAGAAAGATCAAGTTCGTTAACGGCTGAAATCGGACCAGTGGGAGGGGGGGTTTAGAGGGGAGGATTTTCGACAATTTGAAATATCTCCATTACTAAACGTCGGATCGAAAACTTGTACATAACCAATCTTATTGCAAATTAAATTTACTATAAATATTGTTATATACATTTATTCTGTATCTTGAATATTAACCGAGATATTTGCATTTGTATTCTGCGTGTGGCTACCAGTAGGCTATGTTCGGAGATTCCGACGAGAGCTCTGGCGGCCGTTTCCATAACTATCGTCCCTCGTGAATAGGTTTAGAGGTTAGGTTAACTGTTTTTTGGGGCTAGAAAATACTGGGTTATTACGCCCTAAATAATGTTTTTTAGGTTTAGAGGTTTCTTACTACTACAGTTGTTATTAGGCAGATTTCTCTATTGTAAAACTTCACGTGGAAAATCTGCTTAGTTTACGCAGCCCCTGCGTGTCGGAATTTTTTAAGATTTTTATCAACTCCTGATAGTTCACCTTACTTTATTTTACCAACGTTAGGGGTGGGAAAGTTTGAAATTTCTGCATGCAATTTTAGACAAATTAAACGGGTTGTGAGGTTAAAACTAACGTCAAATTTCGGCATTTACAAAACTCCATTTGGAAGGCAAGAGCCCTAAGAAAAATAATTTCAAGGCATTAAAGATCACAAGTAATGCCAAACTAATGATATTTACCAGAGAAAAAGATATCATCTATGTAAACTATAAAACTGGCGTACTGCTGCAGTTAAGGTTATTTGCAAAGTATGGGACTCTATCGGATGTGCAAAGAGACCCATCAGCATATGATCTATAATACACAAGTTCCTCCGGCTTGAGGAGAAAACTGCCTAAGATAGACATGAGCAATAGGTGCCGGTTCTGATGACAGACTCAAGCCCTACAAGAAATATGTAGCCTAGAAAGTGAGTAAGGACGTCTACAGGACACTTGGCTAAGAAACCTGAGAGAAAAAATTCGACCAGTATTTTCCATGGTCGTCGAGGGAATGAAAAGGATAACCACAAAAGGAGACCGTTCCTACACGATGGAGTGGACCGCTAGAGATAGCTATTGACGAAATCACGTGCCGCCTCATATGAACCTCGTCATGACACGTTTCTTTCCAAAGGTCCTTACTCAAGGGTCAGCCACGAACATACACGAATGTCTTCACAAAGTCAATGAGGAGGCCCAGTCTTGCAAAAACCTTTGGGGCACCAAGCTTTTACCCTCTGAATCAAATGTTCAAATGTGGCTGTATGCTTAGAAAAGAATTTAAGATAGTGATTTCAGTTTGCGAGATATAGTACGGGGTGGAATGCTGATGTCTGAATTATCATTGGTACGGAGGCATATGATTTTCATTTGAAGAAAGTCCGTCACGTAGGGGCTCCGTAAACTAAGCAGATTCCCTACGTGAAGTTTTACTATAGAGAAATATGCATACTGGTAACACTTAACACAGCCGTGAGTAAATACAAACGAGAAATCTTTCAGTTAATTTTAATAAACTCCCAACGGAAACGGCTTCTGAGTTGTAAACAAATAGCTCTGCCAACCACTCAGAGCTGTACAGATAGACAGACAGATTCTTCATAGGAAAGAAAAACAATTACTGATATATATATATACTAACGGACCCAACAGAAGTTGCCCTGCATGATATTCCAAGCAATTAGGATATTAAATTTAATAATATTACTTTTAAAACAAAAGCTACTTTTAATAACACAGAAAACAACTTTTTTTATGTGCACGTTTACCTAAAAACAAATAGAAAATGAAATATATCAAATTTTTTATTCAGGCCTCCGTTATAACCCCCACTCCCGTTCGAACCAAAAAACTTGAATATACCTTATAATCAAGGAAAAATTAATGCTAATTTACACATAGAGTTTTTTTTTTAAGTTCGGTTCAGTCGTTAGTGCCCATTAATATTGTTGGCTCCCGCTTTTTTTTTGTGTATATCTTGTTATACGACAAAACTGAATATAACAAAAGTTACTCTAAATAACAAAATAAACAACTTTTATTCTGTGCATATTTGCCGAGAAACCAATAGAAAATGAAAGATCACTATTTTTAATTTTAGACCTCCCTTAATACCCCGACTCCTGCTCCCTCTGCCGGGCTGATTTGTGAGTCTAAACCATCAAGGGCGTCAACCAAAAAAATCATTCAAATCGGTACAGCCATTTAAGAGGAGTTCAGTGACATACACTCGTGCAGTAGAAATGTATATAATTTATATAAAGATATATATATATATATATATATATATATATATATATATATATCAATACAATGTATTAAACATTAAGATATATGCATACATGCATATGTAAAATAAATTTTGATATTTAGATTTAAGGAAATTTATTTTTGCCGAGTCATATTAGCAGATATCCCTTAAGGGAAATCAGTTATTGAGGTTGTACTCATGACGCGATTCAAAAATTTCTTCAAATGTCCATGGATCCTACCCAGAAGATGACGAAAATGAGGTCCGTTCAAAATTGTATATATATATATATGTATATATATATATATATATATATATATATATATATATATATATATATATATATATATATATATGTCTGTCAACGCTCTAGCGTTGGTAAATTTTGTTTGATCGTTACCAAACCGGATATTTATGTACAAATAAAGATCAAGTTCGTTAATGGTCGAAATCGGACCAGTGGGAGGTGGGGTTTAGAGACGGGAGATTTTCGAAAATTCGAAATGTCTCCGTTACCATACGTCGGATCAAACATTTGTATAGAACCAATCTTATTTCAAATTAAATTTACTATAAATATTGTTCTATACAATTATTCTGTATCTTTAATATTAACCGAGATATTTGCATTTGTATTGTGAGTGTGGTCGGTTATGTTCGGGAGTTTCCGCCGAGCGCTAGTGTGGCCGTTTCACTAACTATTCGTCCTCCTGAGAATAGGTTGCTACTACTGTTATTATTAGGCAGATTTCTCTATTGTAAAACTTCACGTGGGAAATCTGCTTAGTTTACGCAGCCCCTGCGTGACGGACGTTTTTTAATATGTCTTTATTCCATTAATAACATATATTCATTAAGCTCAGTATAATGTTGATCACTTAATAAATATGATGGGCGAGTAAGTTGTATATAGGAAATTTGCATCGAAATGTATATCAGGAAAGCCTAATACAAAAATTGATTCCCAAGAGATTTTGCACCTAAAATGAACTGAAAATCAAAAACATGTGAGACTGGTTTTCCTGTCTCTGTCTTTTACCCTGTATACGGCTAGTGTTTCTAGGCAATTATATTAAAAATATTGTCTCAAAAGATGTATGTTTATTCTTGTATAAATGATGTATGTATATTTTTGTTGTTATTTATTTACAACCACTTTAAGCAACAAGGTTAATAGGGAAGGGTTATGCATTGGTCACCACACTTTTCTAGCCAGAGCGAGACAAGGAATTTATTTAATGAGTTCGTCACAAAATAAATACCTTTTGCCCAGATGGGAGTTCAACCCACTGCTCTAGGTTTACCAAGTTCATTAAAAACCAATGCCTTAACTCACAAGGTTACCCCGAGCTCCTTGTGAATATTGGTATCACTCGGCATATCGTGCAAAAACTAAAAATCACGGTTGACCGAAATCAACCAAGGGGTAATTAGTGCTAACAGCGTTATTTTCTGCACCTTAAAATCAACTCATATTGAAATACAAGTAGTGATACTTTATTGTATGAATAGGGCCTAAATGGAAAATTTAAAGTAAAAGTTGAAATGTTATAAGGTAAATAGGAACATGATTTTGAGAGGTAGGGGGCATAATCCTTCATCATAATAGGGTAGGTAGGGGGGTCATACAGGCATCATCATCATCCATAAATAGGGCCCACCTGTGACGATGGGACATCTGTGGACTGGAGAAAAAGTGCAAGAGAAGAGAGAATACTAGAAACTGAACAGATAATTCCACACAATCAGAATATTAAGTGGTTAAGATTAGCAGGACATCTAAAAAGTGCAAGAGAAGAGAGAATACTAGAAACGGAACAGATGATTCCACACAATCAGAATATTAAGTGGTTAAGATGAGCAGGACATCTAAAAAGTGCAAGAGAAGAGAGAATACTAGAAACGGAACAGATGATTCCACACAATCAGAATATTAAGAGTTTAAGATGAGCAGGACATCTAAAAAGTGCAAGAGAAGAGAGAATACTAGAAACGGAACAGATGATTCCACACAATCAGAATATTAAGAGGTTAAGATGAGCAGGACATCTAAAAAGTGCAAGAGAAGAGAGAATACTAGAAACGGAACAGATGATTCCACACAATCAGAATATTAAGAGGTTAAGATGAGCAGGACATCTAAAAAGTGCAAGAGAAGAGAGAATACTAGAAACGGAACAGATGATTCCACACAATCAGAATATTAAGAGGTTAAGATGAGCAGGACATCTAAAAAGTGCAAGAGAAGAGAGAATACTAGCAAACCAAACAGATGATTCCACACAATCAGAATATTAAGAGGTTAAGATGAGCCGGACATCTAAAAAGTGCAAATAGAGAGAATACTAGAAAACAGATGATTCCAACACAATATTAAAGGTAAGATGAGCAGACATAAAAAGTGCAAGAGAAGAGAGAATACTAGAAACGGAACAGATGATTCCACACAATCAGAATATTAAGAGGTTAAGATGAGCAGGACATCACAAAAGTGCAAGAGAAGAGAGAATACTAGAAACGGAACAGATGATTCCACACAATCAGAATATTAAGAGGTTAAGATGAGCAGGACATCTAAAAAGTGCAAGAGAAGAGAGAATACTAGAAACGGAACAGATGATTCCACACAATCAGAATATTAAGAGGTTAAGATGAGCAGGACATCTAAAAAGTGCAAGAGAAGAGAGAATACTAGAAACGGAACAGATGATTCCATAAGATGAGCAGGACATCTAAAAAGTGCAAGAGAAGAGAGAATACTAGAAACGGAACAGATGATTCCACACAATCAGAATATTAAGAGGTTAAGATGAGCAGGACATCTAAAAAGTGCAAGAGAAGAGAGAATACTAGAAACGGAACAGATGATTCCACACAATCAGAATATTAAGAGATTAAGATGAGCAGGACATCTTAAAAGAAGTAAACCAGTGGGATCCTAATGTAGGTCAATGAATGCTCAGTGTCTGATCAGAAAAGAAACTGGCCAAGTGATAACAGAGTACAGAGAGAGGCAAAGGAGTTTCCAACAATAAAGGATAACTGAGATATGGCTTTGGAGATGGTGACTAACGACCCACAAGATCTGCAAAATTTTAACAATAAATAGCGTATGTGGTAATTAATAAAGATAAGAAACATTAAGTGAGGTAGTAGCATACTTTAATAAGGAAAATCTGCTAAAAATGGAGCTAGGAGGAATTTAATTAGTTATAGCTGGAACCTAAAACATTCAACTCCCTCCCTAAAAATAAGTAAAATATAATAAAAAATTGAAATTTGCTAAAAAGTTCTCAGTTGCTGATAGAAACACTGGGGCGATTCATATGACATAAGATGATATTAGTTCAACATTGCATTTAATTCTTCATCAATGGCCTATCTTTTAGTAGATTTCCCTTAAGGGAAATCAGCTATTGAGGTCGTACTCCTGGCTGAATTTTCGAAATTTTTCTTCAAATGTCCATTGATCCTACCTAGTAGATGACGAAAATGAGGTCCTTTCAAAACTGTGTATATATATTTGTTACTGCTCTAGCGGTCGGAATTTTTGTTTGTTCGTTACCAAACTCGTTATTTGGTCGTTTTTTGTAAAAAGAAAGATCAAGTTCGGTCTCGGCTGAAATCGGACAAGAGGGAGGAGGGGCTTAGAGGGGAGGATTTTCGAAAATTCAAAATATCTCCGTTATCATATGTCGCATCGAAAAACTGTATAGAACAAATCTTATTGCACATTAAATATGCTATACTTATTGTTACATACATTTATTCACTATCTTGAATATTAACCGAGATATTTGCATTTTTCAGTTTTCAGCCACCAGCAAACCGCCACTTCTACTCATGTAACAAAAGCAATACTCTGATACATAATAAATCACATTATTCGGAGATTAAATTCCAAAACTTGTATTCAAGAGATCTTTATTATACGAGATACGTGCAAATATGTCCTGGTGACCCCCCCCCCCCCGTCATAAAGTTTTGGACTACTAAAATTTGATTGATTGTGATAAAAATTATTCTGACTCATTATTAATTACAGTACTAGATATAGTAAATAGTTTTCAATGAAATTAATATGTTATATTCAGATATATTTCTTTAATTGCTTTCTTTTGTATTTGGAAATGTTTTCTTGGATCTGTTCTTTAACAGACAAACTGCGATTGCTTGATTTCTTCGTCAGCAACAACTGTTCAGTACTACGGGTTACTTTTATTTTATTTTATTTTGTTATTATTAAGTTTATTTTATTTGTTGGAGCTTTTATATAGTTAGTGCTTGAACTAAACGGGTCTAATGGAAATGGTGATGTGTAATAAACGAAATGTGGATTCAAATCAAATGATACCCACCCACTGAAATAAAATACTATTTAGTTATGTAAATCTTTTGAGAAACGTGAATTTTATCGGGACGGAGAAACGCGTGTCGTATACAGACACGGCAATCTGAATAATATGAAGCAAACAGCTGGCCGTAGAATGATAAATGAACTAAATTGCAAAAAGGGTAAATCCACTAGGGTGACATATTCCTGCAATAAACTAACCTCAACTTTCGCATCAATATGATAATACTCTCTTGGGTATGTTACCATATGCCTAGTGATATGCAAAGAGAGGAATTTCAGGAACTTCATATAAATTCAACGCAAGATGACTGTTTTATTTTATACGCTTCCTCTAAATCACTGCCAACTGACGTCAATATCCTTGCTGAACACAAACATAAATAATTGTAATGGATACAATTTTTTGGGAGTGAAAGTTTAGACAAACTTTTTTTTTTTTTCATAATGTTACCTTCAATGTTCACGTAGGCTTCAGTGTTTTTGTTATTTGCACGTATATCTCGCATAATAATGATCTCTTAAAAACAATATTTGGTATTGCATCTAATCCTTACTACTTAAGACCAATTAAAGTATTTCAGGACAGAAGGATGAATCAATACGTCTCAAACAGCTGTATTTATTCTCCTTATTTTAGAACCGCACACGTTTCGCCCTTTTGGGCATTAACAATGCTAAAAACATACAGGATTACAATTTTAGCAGATTTCCCTTAAGGGAAATCAGCTATTGAGGTTGTACTCATGACGGAATTTTCGAAATTTTTCTTCAAATGTCCTTCGATCCTACCTAGTAGATGACGAAAATGAGGTCCGTTCAAAACTGTATATATATATATATATATATATATATATATATATATATATATATATATATATTTGTCTGTTACCGCTCTAGCGGTCGCAATTTTTGTTTAATCGTTACTAAACTCGATATTTAGTCGTTTTACGTAAAAAGAAAGATCAAGTTCGTTAACGGCTGAAATCGGACCAGTGGGAGAGGGGGTTTAAAGGGGAAGTTTTTTGAAAATTCGAAATATCTCTGTTACTATACGTTGGATCGAAAAATAGTACAGAATCAATCTTATTGAAAATTAAAGTTTCTATAAATACTGTTATATACATTTATTCTCTATCTTGAATATTAACCAAGATATTTGCATTTTTCAGTTTTCAGCCATCAGCAAACCGCCACTTCTACTCATGTTACATAAACAATACTCTGCTACATAATAAATCACATCATTCGAAGTTTAAATACCAAAAATTGTATTCAAGAGACCTTTATTAAACGAAATACATACAAATATGTCCTGGTGACTCCCCCCCCCCCCCGTCTTAAGGTTTTGGACTACTAAAATACAGAACCGTTTGTTTACATTTCTAACCTAACGCTTCCTGTCGGCAGGTTATTGAAATTGGATGAAACATTTCTTATTTCCGTTTGTATTTATTCACGGTATTGTTGTGTTACCAGTATGTATATTTATCTATTACTGAACTTCACGAGGGAAATCTGCTTAGTTTACGCAGCCCCTGCGTGACGGACTTTTTTTTATCTCACAACCATTAAGGCAAATCATAATTCTCTTAGATATATAGAGTTTTAACAAACCTTTTAAAATTATTCTTTTCAGTCACTTTTATACTCACTAATGAGTCCACATAATAAATATCTCCTTATTTTAATTTAGTCTTACCAAGAGGTAATTTGTCAATATCTAATAATCTGATAATATCTAATCTCTTATCAGGTAGGTTCTATAACCTTCATTTAGTGCTGTGCCATTATTGACTTTGCTCATACATATATAGCAATCTATGTCTCAATAACAATCTATAATATTAAAATAAGGAGATTTTTATTATGTGGACTCATTAGTGAGTATAACAGTGACTGAGAATAGGAGTGGGGTTTACTTAATGATGAAATTAAACATTTTTTTTTAATATTTTGATTATAATTACTTGAATTTAACACTCTTTTTATTTATAAAATGTTCATTTATATTACTTTTGTAATTTGTTATTGTACTTGTTGTTATTTCTCATTTATTTTATGTTTTTAGCAGATTTTCCCTTGAGGGAAATCAGCTATTGAGGTTGTACTCATGACGGAATTTTCGAAAATTTGTTTCTCCTTCAAATGTCCATCGATCCTACGTAGTAGAAGACGAAAATGAGGTCCGTTCAAAACTGTATATATATAATATATATATTTGTCTGTTACCAGCTCACGAGCGGTCGCAATTTTTGTTTAATCGTTACGAAACTCGATATTTAACACGTTCTTTAATATGTAAAAAGACAGATCAAGTTCGTTAATGCTGAAATCGGACCAGTGGTAAGGCGGACCGCGGGTTTAAAGTACAAAAAGGGGGGATTTTCGAAAATTCGAAATATCTCCGTTAACTATACGTCGAAACTGGAAAAGAATTGTATATAATCAATCTTATTGCAAATTAAATTTACTATAAATATTGTCATATACGTTTATTCTCTATCTTGAAATATTAACTGAGATATTTGCATTTTTTACAGTTTATTAGCAAAACCGCCACTCTACTACTCATGTCACGTAAACTATACTCTGCTACATAATAAATCACATTATTGGAAGTTTAAATACCAAAAATTGTATTCAAGAGACCTTTATTATACGAGATACGTGCAAAATATGCCCTGGTTGCCCCCCCCCATCTTAAAATTTTGGTACTACTAAAAAAACACACTTATTGATTGAGATAACAATTATTCTGACTCAATTATTAATTACAGTACTAGATATATAGTAGTTTTTCTCAATAAAATAATGTGTTATATTGCTTATATATTTCAGTAATATGAATTTCTTTTTCCGGTGTGAGCCGGCCCGGCCCGTTTGTTTACATTTCTAACCTAACGCTTCCTGTCGGCAGGTTATTGGAATTGGATGAAACATTTCTTATTCCGTTTGTATTTTATTCACGGTGTCGTTGTGTTAGCAAGTATGTAATATTTTATCTATTACTAAACGTCACGTGGGAAATCTGCTTAGTTTTATGCAGCCCCTGCGTGAGCGGACTTTTTATTTATAAAATGTTCATTTATATTACTTTTGTAATTTGTTATTGTACTTGTTGTTATTTCTCATTTATTTTATGTTTTTTTATTTGAAATTGTACTGTTTTCGACTTATTAAAGTGAAGATCACATTTGAAGTGTTGTCCGTAAATAAATAAATCTAAAATCTAATGATGAAATGGGGCCCAGGTTAGCCATGCGAGTTAAAGCGTTGACCTTTATCTCACATGGTAAACCTAGAGTGGCGGAGTTCGATTCTTGCCTGGGCAAAGGAAATTATTTAGTGACGAAATTCATTAAATAACGTCCTAAAATCCCACCCTGGCTAGAAAAGGGTGGTAACCTGTAGATAACCCGTCCCGATTAGCCTAAGTTGGCACAAAAGTGGACGTTAATAAATAATAATAATAATGATGAAATGGTTTTATAACATTTTCCGATCCGACTCATATTAACAGAGATATTTTGAGTTTTCGAATCGCCCTCTAAACACCAACTCTTCCAGCCAATAACAAATATATCTTTAGATTTGAATGAAACAGTTAAATATCGAGTATAGTATGCTTCATGCCATAATTCTCTAAGGTAAGGCTTTTCATTTGGTATCTAGTTTGTATTAGTGCAATAAATGGCTGTTATTAGTCCTTGCAGCCCATTCTAGCTCTAAAAATGCCCTTTCTAGTTTGCGAATTAATATTAGTACTTTTCTTTCATTAAGCACATGTGTTCATGAAATGAAGTCATTGTTGGCGCCTCCACTCAACAGAGGCAAGACATATTTTAGTCCCACCTCCTCCTCCAACACTAAAGCAGACACCACTATAAACACTATAGGGTTTTAGCAGATTTCCCTTAAGGGAAATCAGCTATTGAGGTCGTACTCATGACGCGATTTTCGAAAAATTACTTCAAATGTCCATCGATCCTACCCAGGAGATGACGAAAAGTCCGTCACGCGGGGGCTGCGTAAACTAAGCAGATTTCCCTCGTGAATTTTAGTAATAGATAAATATACATACTGCTAACACAACACCGTGAATAAATACAAACGGAAATAAGAAATGTTTCATCCAATTTTAATAGCCTGCCGACAGGAAGCGTTAGGTTAAAAATGTAAACAAACAAACGGGTCCCGCCTCACACCGGAAAGAAAACAATTACTGAAATATATCAGAAAATATACACACATTAATTATTATTGCGAAGAGAACTATTTACTATATATAGTACTGTAATTTAATAATAAGTCAGAATAATAGTTATCTCAATCAAAAAAATTTTAGTAGTCCAAAACTTTACGGATGGGGGGGGGGGGGGGGTCATCAGGGCATATTTGCATGTACAATCGTATAATAAAGGTCTCTTGAATACAATTTTTTGGTATTAAACTTTCTAATAATAGTGATTTTATTATGTAGCAGAGTATTGTGTTAACGTAAACATGAGTAGAATGTGGCGGTTTGATGATGGCTGAAAACTGAAAAAATGCAAATATCTCGGTTAATATTCAAGATAGAGAAAACCAATGTATATAACAGTATTTATAGTAAATTTAAATTTTCAATAAGATTTGATTCGATAATAAATATATATATATATATATCATATATATATATATATATATATATATATATATAAAATAACTATATATAGAATTTATAATTATATACAGTTTTGAACGGACCTCATTTTCGTCATCTACTAGGTAGGATCGATGTACATTTCAAGAAAAATGTCGAAAATTCCGTCATGAGTATACAACCTCAATTACTGATTGTCCCTTATGGGAAATCTCCTAAAATGAGGTCCAGTATCAATATATAATATATATATATATATATATAGTAATATAATATATATATATAAATATATCATAGTATATATATAAAGGGAAGGGGGGGGGGTTCAGAGGGGAATTTCGAAAATTTGAAATATCTGTTACTGTACGTCGGATCGAACAATTGTATAGAACCAATCTTATTGCAAATTAAATGTTCTATAAATATTGTTATATACATTTATTCTCTATCTTGAATATTAACCGAGATATTTGCGTTTTTTTACGGACGAGCTATGGTCGCTTCTATTCGTTCCCGCCGCAGCTAGTTCGGCGTTTCCGTAACTGTTCGGAACTCATATGGAGATTTCTCTATTGTATAACTTTACGTGGAAAATCTGCTTAGTTTACGCAGCCCCTGCTTCACGGACTTCTACTTACTCCTGTTGTTTTGTAGCAGAGGTTTTGATTGGGCGAGAGACTATATACCCTCTTTAGAGACTCATTAGCTCTTTGCCTCCGGGGAGTGAACCGTTCGTGAACGACCATACCACACCTAATCTACTTCCACCATCTTCAAACAATACTTCTCACGCTCATTACTCTCAATTATAGAATTTTTAATTTAGATTCAAATCTTCCAGGACCGCTTCAATCGACTTTTTTTCCTTTTGGTCCCGAGCATGAAGGATACCTTTCTCGGCAAGGAGACCCTAATCTCCCTCACCAACCTTGTAATTATTCCCAACTTGAAAGTTTCGGCTATTCCCAACCAGTATCGTTCAGAACCTTACCTCCTATAAATCCAGGGCCACTGACGGATCTATCCTGACTATAGGTATTTCTCTTAACAGGTTTTTTTTTTTTTTTTTTTTTCTTTTGTCAATACAACTATGAACAGCAACTACAAAGAAAC
Organism: Riptortus pedestris; assembly: GCA_019009955.1. Taxonomy (NCBI): domain Eukaryota; kingdom Metazoa; phylum Arthropoda; class Insecta; order Hemiptera; family Alydidae; genus Riptortus; species Riptortus pedestris. The sequence continues at coordinate 9,385,429 of CM032228.1, forward strand.
CATTTTTTAGGATTTTCCCGTTTTCTTACAAAACATATATGGATTTTCTAATATGGACAAGAACATGAAAGTATTACTTCAATTTTGTTTTAACCTTTACAGTGCCAAATTGGTGAAGAATAGTTATTTATTATACAAGTGACGAAAGTAGATCATTTTACAACTCGAGTGAAACGTTTACCCACACGAGCGAGGCGAGTGTGGTAATTTCACGAGAGTTGTAAATTCTACTTTCGTCACGAGTGTAATATTAATTTTTTTCTGTAATCGTGTAATACATGATCAGATCTATCCAGAATATGAACAAAATTAGGATGTTGTGAAGATTATGGTATGTTGTTGGTAGGTTATAAGCATGGTTGTGAAAGGTTATAAGCAAAGTTATAAAACAACTAGTGATGATTGTGAAGTAGTGCAGGTTATAAACAAGGAAGGTAATTATTATTATATTTAAATTTTAAAATATATTGATTATTTCCACCAATAATTCATTCATATTTCAATTTATTTTGTTAAAATAAATTCTTACAATGTTAAGAAACATTTAAAAGCATTTAATTTCCAACTTCAAATTATTTTTTAATTTATACTTATTACTAATTAAGAAGGCAATTCACTTTCTTCACTCTATTGCAAAATGTTTCACTTTCTTCACTCATTTCAGTTTAGTAATGTTACCATTGTTCAACGATTACAGAAAAAGATAATTATAAAATACTTCACTTTCTCATCAATTATATTAACTTTTCTACCTGTAACATAAGCTATATGGTTGCTAGGTGATGGAACCTAGCATATGCAGCATATGCAATATGGTTGCTAGGTGATGAAACCTCTTTTTACTGTTACCTTGTTAATAAATTAGTTTGAGTTATGGCTATACTCAATGAACATTAAGTTAATACTACACTAACCAATATTGAACCTGAAAGGCTGTTTGCAGAAACATTTTGTTAAGGTGAAAGGAAAACACTCTGATACAGGTACCTCCTTCATCTTCTCTCTATTATTAGTATGGGGTTTTTGTTTATTTTTTAGATGTTTCTTACAGTTCCTCTGGGTAGTTTTTTCCGAGGTTCTCACCCACTGTGATATAAATCTGAAATTTAGGTAGTTTTTTTAGTTTTTAAATTTTTTTTATAGTTTTTGGACATATGCTTACCATTGTTTGTTTTTATAATTTGGACTTGTTATATAAATTTTTTGATTGTTTCGGCTTTTATTTTATAGTAGAGTTGACTAGGAATTAGATTTTTATATTTTTTATTAGTTGACTAGTTTTAAGAATTAACATTGTTTTTACTATTTATATTGTGTTTGTTTTTTATGACTAATGTTTATTTTGCCTCTGGCCATGCTGTGAATGTTAAATTAACTCGTAGTTGTGTTTGTCAGCAGGCACTGAGGATGGAGCGTTGACTCCGAAAGTGCACTCTGCATTATATAAAAAACCAGTAGAGGACTTGGCCTTCTTATTGATCCTTATACATTTGTTCCTCTACCATCCAGCATATCCCAGAGATATGTGATAAAGACTTTAATTAATTTTAATTATTTACTGAACATTCTAACATGAGGCCGAACTGCACAACATATAGCGACTCACTTCAACATACTGCCACCTGTCGACAAGGAGGTACAACTCTTACATAGAGGACAGAAATATAAATGTACAATATACTTAACACATTTGTTTTGCAAATCTTAGGCGGAAGACACAAGGTTATATTTATAATTGTTGTTATAGTTCTAGCCACACGGAAAAGATTTTTTTTTCTTTAACGGGTGTCCCTTTGTTTCTAGGGAAAGGTTTCCCTGTCTTAAGCACTTGTAGCTTGCATTTGCACTTACTAGACTTACAAGAATATTTGAGCTGGAGCTTTTCAGTATATAAAAAATACTGCCCGCTCCAGTAGTTACTCTTTAAAGAGCCTATAATAACCACATAATTTTAGGATTAAAAATTATTATACTATTTATTAAATATAGGAGGTATTCCTATAGTGTCCCTCTAGAGACCTATGTTATTCTATGTGTCAGAAACGTACAATAAGTTCGTCATGCAGGGGCTGCGTAAACTAAACAAATTTCCCACGAATGACACTCCAATGATCTAATTTCACCACATAATCTCTAATTATAAATAAAAATATGATGAGTAGAAATAGGGGTTTACAGAAGAGTACAAGAAATTACGAATAACTCGTTTAATACTTGAGTTAGGAAAAAAACACCTAAAACAACAATTTTAAAGTATCAGAAGTTTAATAACATTAGTTCTATAAACTTTTACGATCCGACTCATAATTACCGTGATATTTTGAATTTCCCCCTCCTAAAGCCATCCTTTTCCTGGTACGCTATCAGCAAATAGATTATATAATCTTTAGTGAAAACAGAAACGGTTAATTGTCGAGGAGTTGAAGTTTGGACAGTAATTTGTGAGCCAGAAGAGCGAACTGAAGAGGCAAGGTCTCTATTCTGTCCCCTCCCTGAGATATAAATCTGAATGGTGTTGAATATTTTATTAGCAGATTTCCCTTAAGGGAAATCAGCTATTGAGGTTGTACTCATGACAGAATTTTCGACATTTTTCTTCAAATGTCCATCGATCCTACCTAGTAGATGACGAAAATGAGGTCCGTTCAAAACTGTATATATATATCTATATATATATATATATATATATATATATATATATATATATATCTATTGTCTGTTACCGCTCTAGCGGTCGCAATTTTTGTTTAATCCTTACCAAACTTCATATTTAAGCGTTTTATGTAAAAAGAAAGCTCAAGTTCGTTAACGGCTGAAATCGGACTAGTGGAAGGGGGGGTTTAGAGGGGAGGATTTTCGAAAAATTAAATTTACTATAAATATTGTTATATACATTTATTCACTATCTTGAATATTAACCGAGATATTTGACTTTTACAGTTTTCACCAAAACGCCACTTCTACTCATGTTACGTAAACAATACTCTGATACATAATAAATCACATTTTTGGAAGTTTAAATACCAAAAATTGTATTCAAGAGACCTGTTTTAGACGTGATACATGCAAATATGTCCTGGTGTTCCCCCCCCCCCTCTTAAAGTTTTGGACTACTAAAATTTTATTGATTGAGATAACAATTATTCTGACTCATTATTAATTACAGTACTAGATATAGTAAATAGTTCTCAATAAAATTAATGTGTTATATTCTGATATATTTCAGTAATTGTTTTTCTTTCCGGTGTGAGGCGGGACCCGTTTGTTTACATTTCTAACCTAACGCTTCCTGTCGGCAGGCTATTGAAATTGGATGAAACATTTCTTATTTCCGTTTGTATTTATTCACGGCGTTGTGTTAGCAGTATGTATATTTATCTATTACTAAACTTCACGAGGGAAATCTGCTTAGTTTACGCAGCCCCTGCGTGACGGACTTTATTTTTCTCTTATTGATACTCTTAAAAATACATGTTGACAACAAAAATATGAGTTTTTCTAGAGCTCGGCAAAAAAGGTTTACTTGCATTTTTTTTTTTTCAAAACTTCCATTTCTTGACTTCGCATTTTTTGACCGAAACCCTCAACTGTTCTATACATTAGTTTGCTAATTCTATTTAAACATTCCGATAGTTAGTATTTTATTGGTTTTAGCCATGAAGAACACCCGGGAACCCAAACCTACATATCCCACTTAATATTTGAGTTAATAACTCAATATATGGAACAACATTTGTACCACACATGTGCTTCCAACTCCTACTGTTCCGATTTCAAACATTAACGACGGTGAACGCTTAAAAATGGAGTTTGATCAAATAATAATGACGACTACTTGAGCGGCAACAGACTCATATTTGTTGCTAGGATCAACGGACACGAAGACATTTTTGTCGCCAATTTGTTTCATGTCGTCCATTCTCTGTTCCACTTTTAGCAGTTTATTTTTGTTTAGGCTTATTGAAGTTATAAATAAATAAGTAGTTTAAGCTTATTAAAACTGCACTGACGTATCGACAAACAAAAATTCCTGAGCGATCAAAAATATTCATCAAAAACTGAGTTAGGGTATGTTAAATTTAAAAAAAAGTCCGTCACGCATGGGCTGCGTAAACTGAGAAGATTTCCCACGTGAAGCTTTACAATAGAGAAATCTGCCCAATAACAACTGTAGTACAAAGGGATTCTAAACCTATTCACGAGGGACGAACAGTTACGGAAACGGCCAAACTAGCTTTTGGAGGAAAGTCCCGAATATAGCCGACTTCTGCCGATCAAAAACACAATACAAATGCAAATATCTCGGTTAATATTCAAGATACAGAATATATGTATAGATCACTATTAATAGTAAATTTAATTTAAAATTAGATTGATTCTAACCAATTTTTCGATCCGACGCATAATAACGGAGGTATTTCGAGTTTTCGAAATTCCCCCTCTAAGCCCCTCCTCCCTCTTGTCCGATTTCAGCCGAGAACGAACTTGATCTTTCTTTTTACAAAAAACGACTAAATATCGAGTTTGGTAACGATTAAACAATAATTGCGACCGCTAGAGCGTTAACAGACAAATACATACATACATATATATATATATATATATATATATATATATATATATATATATATATAATTTTGAACGGATCTCATCTTCGTCTTCTCCTGGGTAGGATCGATGGACTTTTGAAGATAAATTTCGAAAATCTCGTCATGAGCACGACCTCAATAGCTGATTTCCCCTAAGGGAAATCTGCTAAAAGCACGAATTAATAAGTAGACGTATATGAAATACGGAAACCAGGTGACGCATTTACCACTCTACAGAATAGTTATAATGAATGTTAAAAGTTTGAGGGATAAATATATAGCACACGGGTGTAATGGATTTTCATAGTGGGCAAAGCTGGTGAGTGAAGTAATGCATTGTCTGGTTGGAAGGGGTCAACCATATCTGGAGGATGTCTGCCACATTTCAGATACACAACCAGTCGCTGTCTAAGGGAATCACCGTTGGTTAATTCATCAATTGCAGTAGCTCTGGATGTGCCATGTGCAAGAAATCGGGAATGGATGCTTGTCGAGTTCTAATCTACCATAAAGACATCATCGGGTAGTCAGCTGTATCTCAACGACCTCTGTCTCGATAATAACCTCACCATCTAGGAATCATAACCTAACCAGTATCACATTCATCTATGCAGTTCTCAGATTATCTTTCTGTCTATAAAGGTTTTACAGAAGAAAAAAAAGAGAAATTATATTTCTGAGATAACTTACTTAGGAATATTACGAGAAAATATTTCGAAGAGGAAAAATCTCTAAGATAAACGGTGAAGATCCCCCCCCCCCGCCCCGAATCTCGGGCACCCCAGAACCTACAATAGATAAGTTAAAATATAAATGAGTGCCGCTTGTTTTAAACGATTATTAAGCAACATAAAAAATAATAAATAATGTATTCATTTATTGTGGAGCGTTCGCGGCGAGGCGATATTGCTCATCAAAAAAAAACTACAACGAATATAAATAAAATACAAAAATGAAAACAGTAACAAGAAAAAATTAAACAATACAAACTAAGAACGCAAACAAATAAAAAAGTCCGTCACGCAGGGGCTGCGTAAACTAACCAGATTTCCCACGTGAAGTTTTACAATAGAGAAATCTGCCTAGTAATAACCTATTCTCACGAGGACGAATAGTTAGTGAAACGGCCACACTAGCGCTCGGCGGAAACTCCCAAACATAGCCAACCACACTCACAATACAAATCCAAATATCTCGGTTAATATTAAAGACACAGAATAAATGTATAGAACAATATTTATAGTAAATTTGCAATAAGATTGTTTCTATACACTTTTTCAATCCGACGTATGGTAACGGAGATATTTCGCAAATCCTCCCCGCTAAACCCCCCCACCCACTGGTCCGATTTAAGCTATTAACGAACTTGATCTTCCTTTTTACATAAAACGATTAAAGTCCGAGTTTAGTAACGATCAAACAAAAATTTCAACCGCTAGAGCGGTAACACAAATATATATATATATATAGATAGATATATATATATATATATAATTTTGAACGGACCTCATTTTCGCCATCTCCCGTGTAGGATCGATGGACATTTGAAGAAATTTTCGAAAATCTCATCATGACTACGAAACCGAATCAAAATAAAGTTCTTAAATTTCGCCCATAATCCGAGGGTTAAATACTGGATTAGTAAAGAACGAGAAACACGCTACAAACTTAAGAGGTGAGAAGAATTCGAGTGAAGTAGGTCAAAAACATGGAAATTAACGGTAAAATAACATTAAAAAACGAACGAGGAAAAAATATTATGGAGACAAACAAAACAAAAAAAAAAAAAAAAAGGATGAAATATAGGAGTGGAACCGTGTTCCCAGATGTTTCTGATATTGGTCATATTGTATTCTCTAGTCACATTTCAAATGGGGGAAAACTTACGAGTTTTTTATTCGGCTATCAGTTAGGCCGGGATGTCTGAGGGAAAACGCGGCGGATATCAGCAGAGAAGAATCTCCGCTACAATAATGAAGAGATAGAAGGGGCTAATGGCTTATCAGATTTATTGTACCATTCCGCCGTAAACTGCTTCAGCCAGCTGATAAGGCGGCCGCATCCCAGCGTGTGCCCCGCTTAATGCTCGACTCCTAAAAGCCCGGGCTCTCTTATCCCCTTTCCATATTTCTAAAAAAAAGCCACCTAAAACAGTAAACTAAGCAGATTTCCTCACGCGAAGGATTACAATTGATAAATATACATACAGGTTACACTAACGTGAATGTTAAGTGAATAAATACAAACGACAATGACAAATCTTTCAGTCAATTAACAATACAAGTTAATAACTACAAAGGAAAATGGATGAATTGTAAAGAAACGTGCAAGCCAACCTTGTGGCGCTGAATAGATAGATAGAGCGGAAAGACAAACAATTAATGAAATATATCTGAATATAACATATTAATTTCATAGAAAACAATTTACTAAAGCTAGTGGTGTAATTTGTAATGAATCAGAATCAGTTCTCTCATCTCAACAACTCATATTTTACTAATCAAATCTCAAAAGAAGGGGGGGGGGATCAACAGAACGCATTTGCATATATCTCACAAAGTAAAATTTCAATGAAAACAATGTTTGGTATTTAAGCTTGTAATAATGTAGTTTATTATATAACAGAGTATTGTTTATGCAACACGAGTAGAAGTGGGGGTTTACTGAAGGCTGAAAACTGAAAAATGCAAATATCTCGCTTAATATCCAAAATAAAGAATAAATGATTATAACAATATTTATAGTGCGTTTAATTTGTAAAAAGATTTATTCTATACACTTTTTCGATCCGACTTATAGTAACAGAGATATTTCGAATTTTCGAAATCCCTCTCCTCTAAACCCCCCCTCCCCTTGGTCCGATTTCAGCCGTTAACGAACTCGAACTTTATTTTTACATAAAACTACTAAATACCAAGTTTGGTAACGATTAAACAATAATTACGACCGCTAGTGGGAAACAGACAAATATATATCTATATATATATATATATATATATATATATATATATATATATAATTTTGAACGCACCTCATTTTTGTCATCTCCTACGTAGGATCGATGGACATTTGAAGAAAAATTTCGAAAATCGTCTCATGAGTACCTTACGGGAAATCTGCTAAAAATAAATATTTTAGACAAAACCGTATTTGCTATTATATTAAAACATGTTTAATGGCCAATTACGAGAAACATTCAGGGTGATTTATGCTGGCATTTTGTTAACCCTCGTCTCCTACGGTGGTTCTTCCTCCCACATTTCCTACGGTGGGTCGGATCCGACCATGCTGGCTCCTGAAGGGCGTAATTATTAGAGGAATCATTAATTATGCAGGAAAAGGATTAAAAACTAAAAAAAAAATATTTTGATTTACTTTAAGTTTAAAAAGTCCGTCACGCAGGGGCTGCGTAAACTAAGCAGATTTCCCACGTGAAGTTTTACAATAGAGAAATCTGCCTAATAACAACTGTAGTAGTAAGAAACCTCTAAACCTAAAACATTATTTAGGGCGTAATAACCCAGTAGTTTCTAGCCCCAAAAAACAGTTAACCTAACCTCTAAACCTATTCTCGAGGGACGAATAGTTATGGAAACGGCCACCAGAGCTCTCGGCGGAAAGTCCGAACATAGCCTACTGTGATCACACGCAGATTACAAATGCAAATATCTCGTTTAATATTCATGATAGAGAATTTATATATCAATATTTATAGCGAATTTAATTTGCAATAAGATTGGTTCTATATACTTTTTCGATCCGACGTATAGTAACGGAAATATGTCGAATTTTCGAACATCCCCCTCTAAACCCCTCCTCCCACTGGTTTGATTTCAGCCATTAACGAACATGATCTTTAATTTTACATAAAACATTTTAATATCAAGTTTTGGTTACGATCAAACAAAAATTGGGACCGCTAGTGGGAAACAGACAAATGTATATATATATATACATATATATATATATATATATATATATATATATATATATATATATATATAATTTCGAACATAGCTCATTTTCGTCATCTCCTACGTAGGACCGATGGACATTTGAGGACATTTTTTGGAAATCGCGTCAAGAATATGACCTCAATAGCTGATTTCCCTCAAGGCAAATTTGCTAAAAAGAATTATTTGTGTTAACATTCAATTGAAAGCTATTTTTATTGGTCGTGGTTTTTAAAAGGAAATTATGATTTTTACTCATTATAGGTTTTTGAAATCAACGAATTTCCTATCAAAAAGTGTATGAGCACCTACTTATCTTGTTATTGAACGCTGAATGATTAGTGTACTGTTGTGTAAGTTGATAATATAATCAATATTTTGAAGGAAAACCAATGTATAAGACAGAGCTATATTAGCTCCTCCCTACTTCTGCTCTCCTTGAGCCAGTTCTGCTCCGCAAGGTTTTTCAGAGAGCCAGGAAATTAACCTCACCAGCTGTTTGGGCTTTTTATCGGTGCAATAATAAAAAATTTTCTTGCTACACTTATTAGTTCTACTCGTCCTGTAGTAGCCTAACCCAAAATCAGTGTTGATATAAATATTATATATTCGATTTTGAGCTGGATCTTTGATAAAATATCGCTAAACAATACATATTCTATTTAATCAAAGTAAGTACCTTCGTCCAGCTCTATTTTTAGTATTTACTACTAGGGTTAGGATAATTTTTGGATAACTTTACCGCCTTATCTAACGCGTTGTTTGAAGGAAACTGAAGCTGAAATTTTTGAAAAGATGAATTGAATTATTGAAAGATTAAATAATCAAATACTCCCTACACGGGAATATTTCTGTGAACATGAATATTTAAAACTACATTTTCTTTATTGGTTGAAATTTCTACTTGGAAGTTATGATATTTTCTCACTGTAAGTTTTGTACATTATCACTTTTCTCACCAAAAAGTGTATGAGCACTTCCTGATCTTATTACTGAAAGCAGAACGATTAGTGTACGGAAAGGCTTTTCTTTTTAAGCGATTAATACTTAATAATAATGAAAACCAATGTCCAAGGCACAGATATATAGTTCCTCCACATTTCTGGTTTCCTAATACATCAGTGAGCTGGCTCAGCTCGGCTTTGAAAAGTTTCCCGAGAACCTGGAAGGCGTCGGTTTTGCGCAAACATGGAGGGAGGGAGTTTCCAGATGTTTCGGCTTTTATTGGCGCAATAATGAAAAACTTTCTTGATACACCTATTATTCTACTCAGGCTGTATTAGCGCAACCCTAAGTCCATGTTTATATAAAATATAATATTGTTACGGAAATTAAATACATGGAAAATGAAACTGAGATCCGCGTATTATGGAGTTACGAAGGAGATAAAAGGAGCCGACTGAGGGGGGACTGTTGGCAACTGGATCTTTCCTGACTAAATAGTCCAGTACCTTCGAGACCTTCGTCCTTTGACGTTGCCGCTCCTCTATGTAAGCATGTGCAACTCGCCCCACAGTTTCGTTTGTTCTCAGCTGTCTTCAAGTGATCATCAGTGCGTTCAGTGCGACTTAGTTGCAGTGCGGTAAGGTTTTTCTATTTGAAGAACAGTGTTGTGCCGTGAGTCTGTAAAGAACAGTATAGTGTTCAGAAAGAGCAGTGTCGTTAACTTCGCGGCGTGAAGGACACTTCAGTGCCGTGTTTTTGTGAACTTCAGATATCGTGAGTGAATTACTGGACCGTGTAATCGGAAGAACTGTGAAGCTATCAGTGCATACTGTGAGTAGTAATTAAGAATAACTAACCAAGTGTATTGTGCATTGTTAAATAAATTGTGGAGTGATAAAAACTGTGAAACTTGTGCCTTTAATTTTGCAATCCAAAAGAACTCTAATAAACAACGTTTATTACTGATTATGCAATAAAACGTAACAATATATTCGATTTTGAGATGTCTTTTAGATAAAATGGGTATATGGAATACTGATTCTTTGGAAAAAGAATAGAAAACAGGTAGACTTTCCGAAAACATGGTATGGGCGATATATAGTTAGGTGTTCTTTTTCCCATACGCAGACCCTGCTTGACGGACTTTTTTAATGTTAATTGTGCTTTTTATTAACGTCCACTTTGTTCTACTAAAGCTAATTGGGTCAGATGTTATCTGCGAAGTTACCATCCTTTTGTAGTGAGATTGGGAATAAGGAATTAATTTAATGATTTCATCTCATAAATGAATTCGTATTGCCTTGCTGAGAATCGAACTCACTCCTCTACTATTATTAAGTGAGATTTAAACCAGCACAATAGCTCACATGGCAAACTTTAGCCCCAAATTCAATTTTTCATTTAAATTTATGGAAATAATCATACATTCAAAAATTATTTGGGAATGAAAGGAATTGATTCTGTGAAAGGAAGGAAATATGTACTCACAGAAAGACATGAACTGGAAGAAACAAAAATTGTGATACCATCATGGGTTTAAAAAGACAAAACTTCGTACAAAACAACAATAACATATTAAAAATATTAATGGGAAAATTGCTATTGAGTGTACGAGATTTAGAAAACATTCAGTATTAGATCAATTTACGATTTGACACCAAAGTAAACCGCATTTCTCTGAAACAAATATACATTTCCACTTTTTATTTTGGGCTAGTCTTACCTAGCTGAACCAAAATATGTTGATTTAGTAAACTAATTTTCATTCCTCCAATAATAACAACTAGAAGGCATGGAAGATGAGGGAGTGAATATGAAAAATTGTGGATAAATGTAGATATTGTTTAGTGAAGCAGGTGGTATGTCCCTGGAATTTGTGTTTGAGATGGGAAGAGGAGGGGAGACTGACATGGCTAGGCAGGTAAGGATAGACAATGGGTCGTGACTCCAGGTTCAAGGGTCACATCCCTGTTCGGGAATCCAACCTCACCTGCCCACCCACTACACTCAGAGACACTGCGCGTGTGTGTGTTCGAGCTTGTGTGCGTGTGCTTGTGCGTGCGTGCGTGCGCGCGCGTGTGTGTGTGTGTGTGTGTGTGTGTGTGTGTGTGTGTGTGTGTGTGTGTGTGTGTGTGTGTGTGTGTGTGTGTGTGTGTGTGTGTGTGTGTGTGTGGGTGTATGTGTGTGTGAGATAGAGAGAAAGAGACAGAGAGAGGGAGGGAGGAGAGAGAGAGAGAGAAAGAGAGAGAGAGAGGGTGAGAGAGAGAGAGAAAAGAGGAGAGAGAAAAGAGGAGAGAGAAAAGAGGAGAGGGGAGAGAGAGGGAGGGGGGAGGGAGAGAGAGAGAGAGAGAGAGAGGGGTGAGAGAGAGAGAGAGAGTGAGAGAGAGAGAGAGAGAGAGAGCGGGGGAGAGTGAGAGAGAGAGAAAAAGAGAGAGAGAGAAAGTGAGGGACAGGGAGAGGGAGAGAGAGAGAGAGAGAGAGAGAGAGAGAGAGAGAGAGAGAGAGAGAGAGAGAGAGAGAGAGAGAGAGAGAGAGAGAGAGAGAGAGAGAGAGAGAGTGAGCGGGAGAGAGTGAGTGAGAGAGAGAGAGAGAGAGAGAGTGAGTGAGAGAGAGAGAGAGAGAGAGAGAGAGAGAGAGAGAGAGAGAGAGAGAGAGAGAGAGAGAGAGAGAATTTTTTAAATAAAATTAGCCCTTGAGTTCGTATTCATGACGATTTTCAAAACATTTTCTCAATTGTCCATCGACCCAACCAAGGAAATGAATATAGATATACATGTGTGTGTGTGTGTGTGTGTGTGTGTGTTAACTTTCTAGCTTTCGCAATTTTTGTTTGATCGTTACCAAAAAATAAAACATTTAAACGTTAAAAATTCAAACGTTTGTATGTAAAATTAAAGATCGAGTTTGTTAATGGTTGAAATCTGTTTAGTGTCAGGGGAGGGGCGGGTTCGAAAGATCTAAAAATAACCGTTATTATACGCCGGATCGAAAAATTTTGTAGAAGCAATCTTAATGTACAGTGAATGTCCAATAAATGTTATTCCATACACATTTTTTGTATCATGAATATTGGACGAGATATTTGGATTTTATTGTGTTCGGCTTTCAGTAAACTCTCGGTCCTACTCTTGTCATATTGAAAATAAGCTGCTATGTAGTGAACCACTTCATTCCAAGGTAAAATACTGTTGCGAAAATTAAATACATGAATAATCCTTCAGAGAGAGAGAGGCGCGTATTTGGAAAGTGTGACGTAGATCAAAGAAACCAACAGAATATCCTAGGTCCTACCAGTACCTTCCAGCCAGGCGTCGAGGGCCCAGACAATTCCCCTTTGATGTATGCCGACCACCTATATAAAGAACCAGCAGCCGGGAGCGAGTCAGTTTTATTCTCACCTGCCTTGATGTTCACATCAGTGCGACTTAGTGCAGTGCGGTAAAGTGTTTTTATAAGAAGAACAGTGTTGTGCCGTGACTGTAAGTAACAGTTTAGTACCGTGTTTAAGACAGTGCAGTGCCGCGAAGTAAAGGACAGTGCAGTGCCGTCTTGTTGGGAATTTCAGTAACCATGAGTGAATTGTTGGACTGTGTAACCTGAAGACCAGTGACGCTATCAGTGTATACTGTTAGTAGTAATTAAGAATAATTACCAAGTGTATTGTGCATTGTGAAATAAATTGTGCAGTGATAAAAACTGTGAAACTTGCGAGTATTTAATTTTGCAATCCAAAAGAACTCTTATTAAACACGTTTATTACTGGTTTTTGGTAATAATAAAAACGTACCAATACCAAATATTGTTTTCATTGAATATTACTTTGTGAAATACATGTAAAATACGTTTGGATGAAGTCATCAATTGAGATTTTTCGTTCTTTATTAGATAATGTTTATCTGATCTATACCATACCGATCCTACCCAGGAGATGAAGAAAATGAGGTCCGTTCAAAATTATATATATATATATATATCTGTTAACACTCTAGTGGTCGCAATTTTTCTTTAATCGCCACCAAACTCGGTATTTAATCGTTTTAGGTAAAAAGGAAGATCGAGTTCGTTAACGGCTGAAATCGGACCAGTGGGAGGGGGGGGGGTTTAGAGGGGGGGATTTTCGAAAATTAGAAATATCTCCGTTACTATACGTCGGATCCAAAAATTGTATAGAACCACTCTTATTGCAAATTAAAGTTGCTATAAATATTGTTATATACATTGATTCTCTATCTTGAATATTAACCGATATATTTGCATTTTTCAGTTTTCAGCCATCAGCAAACCGCCACTTCTACTCATGTTAAATAAACAATACACTACTACATGATAAATCACATTATTCGGAGTTTAAATAGCAAATATTGTATTCAAGAGACCTTTATTATACGAGATACATGCAAATATGCCCCGGTGACCCCCCCCCCCCTCCCGTCTTAAGGTTTTGGACTACTAAAATTTGATTGATTGAGATAACAATTATTCTGACTCATTATTAATTACAGTACTAGGTATAGTAAATAGTTCTCAATAAAATTAATATGTTAAATTCTGATATATTTCAGAAATTGTTATTCTTTCCAGTGTGAAGCGGACAGACCCGTTTGTTTACATTTTTAACCTAACGCTTCCTGTCGGCAGTTTATTGAAATTGGATGAAACATTTCCTATTTCCTTTGGTATTTATTCACAGTACTGTTGTGTTACCAGCATGTAGATTTATCTATTACTAAACATCACGAGGGAAATCTGCTTAGTTTACGCAGCCCCTGCGTGACGGACTTTTTTCCTTTTGAGACCACCTTTCTAGTGCGGGTATTGTATTTTTTATGAGATGCTAGTTTGTGTTGATGAGAAAGACGAAATATTATACTTTAGTATCTCGTTAAAATTAAACGAGCTCTACCGTAATCATCGACGCCTTCAATGTATAAGGCAGGTGCTTTTGCTGGCTGTATGATTAGAAAAGAATTTAAGATATCTTAAATTCTATCTCTAAGTACTATCTAAGTACTAACTCTAAGCACTATCTCTATGTACTATCTCAGTACTAACTCTAAGCACTATCTCTAAGTACTATCTCAGTACTAACTCTAAGCACTATCTCTAAGTACTATCTCAGTACTAACTCTAAGCACTATCTCTAAGTACTATCTCAGTACTATCTCTAAGTACTATCTCTAAGTAGAATTTAAGATATCTTAAATTCTATCTCTAAGTACTATCTAAGTACTATCTCAGTACTAACTCTAAGCACTATCTCTAAGTACTATCTCAGTACTATCTCTAAGTACTATCTCTAAGTAGAATTTAAGATATCTTAAATTCTATCTCTATGTACTATCTAAGTACTAACTCTAAGCACTATCTCTAAGTACTATCTCAGTACTATCTCTAAGTACTATCTAAGTACTATCTCTAAGTAGAATTTAAGATATCTTAAATTCTATCTCTATGTACTATCTAGTGCTTTCAGTTTGCGAGATATAGTACGGGATGGAATGCCGAGGTCTGAATCCTCATTGGTACGGAGGCATATGATTTTCATTTAAAGGAAGTCCGTCAAGTAGGGGCTGCGTAAACTAAGCAGATTTCCTACGTGAAGTTATACAATAGAGAAATATGCATACTGGTAACACTTAACACAGCCGTGAGTAAATACAAACGGTAATGAGAAATCTCTAAGTTAATTTTAATAAGCTCCCAACGGAAACGGCTTCTGAATTGTAAACAAATTGGTCTGCCAGCCACTCAGAGCTGAACAGATAGACATACAGATTCTTCATCGGAAAGAAAAACAATTACGGATATATATATATATATATATATATATATATATATATATATATATATGAATATAACATATTACCTTTATTGCAAACTATTTACTATATCTAGTACTGCAATTTACAATATATCAGAATAATTTATATTCTATATATATTTAATAGCTCAAATGTTAGTAGTTCAAGAACTAAAGAAGGGGGGAGGGGGGTATATCAGCAGAACGTATTTGCATATATCTCTAAAGTCTTACACGAGTCTAAACCAAGTTCATGAGTGCCGAACAGTTACGGAAAGAGCCGAGCTAGTTTTTGGCTGTTTCCGTGGAACAATACCGACAATTGTCAATCTCATCTGCAATAAGATTAGTTCTATAAAAGGTTTTCGATCCGACGAGAATTAACGGAGATATTTCGAATCCTCCCCTCTAAACCCACCTCTCCCACAGGTCCGATTTCAGCCTTTAACGAACTTTATCTTTATTTCTACATAAACCAATTAAATATCGAATTTGGTAACGATCAAACTGTATGTGTGTGAGTGTGTATATATATATATATGTGTGTGTGTGTGTGTGTGTGTGTGTGTGTGTGTGTGCGTGCGTGCGTGCGTGCGTGCGTGTGTGTGTGCGTGTGCGTGTGCGTGTGTGTGTGTGTTACCGCTCTTTAGACGGGGAGAAATTTGAAAATTCGAAATATCTGCATAGAATCGAAATACTGCATATAATCAATCTTATAGAAAATTAAATGTACTATAAATAATTTTATACACATTTATTCTCTACCTTGAATATTAGCAGAGATATATGCATATTTCAGTCTACAACAAAACCCCACTTCTACTCATGTAACCTTAACAGTACTCGGTTATGTAATAATAATGTCCTGGTGACCCCCTCCCGTCTTAAGGTCTTGGACTACTAAAATTTGATTGATTAAGATACCAATTATTCTGACTCATTATTAATTTCAGGACTAGATATAGTAAATAGTTCATAGTTATTATGAAATATTTCAGTAATTGCTTTTCTTACCGGTGTGAGGCTGGCCGGCTTGTTTGTTTACATTTCAAACGCTTTCCGTCAACAGATTATTGAATTTGACTGAAACATTTCTTATTTCCGTATGTATTTATTCACTTAATGTTCACGGTGCTATTGTGTTATCAGTATGTAGATTTATCTATTGCTAAACTTCAAGAGGGAAATCTGCTTAGTTTAAGCAGTCCCCGCGTGACGGACTTTTTATTAATAATCTAGAAGAAGAGAGATTATAAATAAAGACCACTATACAGTAACTTTACATTCATCACTTCGCCAGGAAAAAGGATTTTTCCGTAAGAAGCCGAAGTTTTAGCAGATTTCCCTTAAGGGAAATCAGCTATTGAGGTCGTACTCATGACGCGATTTTCGAAAATTTTCTTCAAATGTCCACCGATCCTACCCAGGAGATGACGAAAATGAGGTCAGTTCAAAACTATATATATATATATATATTTGTCTGTTAACACTCTAGCGGTCGCAATTTTTGTTTAATCGTCACCAAACTCGGTATTTAATCGTTTTAGGTAAAAAGGAAGATCGAGTTCGTTAACGGCTGAAATCGGACCAGTGGGAGGGGGGGGGTTTAGAGGGGAGGATTTTCGAAAATTAGAAATATCTCCGTTACTATACATCGGATCCAAAACTTGTATAGAATCACTCTTATTCCAAATTAAAGTTGCTATAAATATTGGTGTATACATTGATTCTCTATCTTGAATATTAACCGAAATATTTGCATTTTTATGAATTCTGTGGTGGGGTATACTTCGGATTATGTTGGCCATCTTCATCATTTCTCGGCTCAGGCGGAAGCTTCTTCTAACCTGGCGTTTTTAACCTTACCTTACCTTCCTTACTTTGTGAGATTTATGCAAATACGTTCTGTTCATCGCCCCCCCCCTCCTTTAGTTCTTGGACTACTAAAATTTGAGTTATTAAAATATAAATTATTCTTACAATTCCGAAGCCGTTTCAGTTGGGTATTTATTTTAATTAACTGAAAGATTTCTCATTATCTAATCACGGTGTTATTGTGTTACCAGTATGTAGATTTCTCTATTGTAAAACTTCACATGGGAAATCTGCTTAGATTACGCAGCCCCTGCGTGACGGACTTTTTAGAATTGTAAGGTCATCTGTTCAACAATTATAGAGGTTAGATAGAAGGCCAAATCAAATTTGTTTTTCTCAAATTAAAATTTGAGGAAAACAAACTGCTTATTACATTATTTAATATTTTTTTCCAAATTTGGAAAATATTTCTAGTCTTCTTTCTCTGATTTCAATTTAGGAATAGTATTAAAAGTATTAAATATAGGCTCTAATTTTAATTCAGATGTTCTATATTCTTAACCTTTTATTTGCGCAAAGCCACTATAGTGCCCTGCTTCAATCAATAACAATTATTCTGACTCATTATTAATTACAGGACTAGATATAGTAAATAGTTCTTAATAAATTTTATATGTTACATTCTGATATATTTCAGTAATTGTTTTTTCTATCCGGTGTGTGGCTGGCAGACCTGTTTGTTTACTTTTCAGGTGCTTCTCGTCTGGAGGTTTCTTATTATCGTTTGTATTTATTCACTTGATGTTGACGGTGGCGTTGTGTTACCAGTATGTAGATTTATCTATTGTTAAACATCACGAGGGAAATCTGCTTAGTTTACGCAGCCCCTGCGTGATGGACTTTTTTTTTGATCCGATACATTGGAACGGTGATAGCGTATATCAATTTAAAATTGAATAATTTTAAATGATGTGCTACAAAGCATTTTGTTTGTTTAATAATATTGGAGTGCAAGGAAGTCCTGTGGGATCTATATCAGTTTTTTTATCCAGAATGTTTTCAGTTTGAAATATTCATTTTATCAGCTACTGTTACAAATAAGCACCACGGAAATTTTTTTATATATATATATTATTATTATTATTATTTTATTCCTGGCTATTGAGAATGGAACACACTCCCTAGAATTACGCAGTAGATGGTTGTACATTAGATGTAGCATTTTGGTTACTGATTGAATTATCTATGAATTAATTATTTATTTATTTATTTAGTTTATTTAGGTGTGTCGTAATTTAAGCGATTGACACATTTTCTTGTAATGATTCTAAAATAGTAGAGGTAAAGCCACCTTATAAAAACCAATAAAAAAGGTTAAAAAATCGACAGAGGTAGGTAAATATACGGGAATTTATTTTTTCTCCAGTGGATATTATTGCAGTCTATTTATTATTATTATATTATTTAATGTTATATCTGGTTGTAAATGTGTGTGTCTTTGAGGTGTTTTATGACTTTTGTAATGTATGGGCTGTCGTCGTGTAGTAGTTCAGATAGGTTGGTGGGTAAGTTCTTGTCAGTTATTAGTCTGCAGTCTGTAGTAAGTGTTTGATAGTCAGTTGTGTATTGCAGAGTGTACATAATGGTGGTTCAGTCCTAGTCATGAGGTGTCCGTGTGTTATCCGTGAATGGCCGTGCCTCAAACGAGCAAGGACTATTTCTTCTCTTCTAGTATCCTGATTACTGGACAGCCATTCACGAATAGTGTTTTTTATTTCTCGTAGTTTTGTGTCTGTCAGATGCCATTCCGCTTCCCATTTTAGGCTGACCTCTTTTTTAATGAGTTTAATGGCATCGTATCCTGTGATGTAATCAGTGTGTAACATGTCAAGTTGAGTTGCTAATTTTGCATGTTTGTCAACCAAAATATTTTCCGTGATGTCTGAATGTCCTGGTATCCAATGGATAGTTATTACTTTGCCCATCTGTGTTTGTAAGTTAGTTAGTAGTTCCTGAAGCTGTTTCGTGAGTGGGTGAGTTGAGTAAAGGTCAAGTATTGATTGTATAGAACTGTAGGAGTCAGTAAAAACATGAATGTTGTCTTGTTGTACGTTTGTAAGGTGTTGCAGTCCAAGAAGTAAGCCTTGTAATTCAGCAGTGAAGTTGCTTGATACGTCCGGTAGTCTACACGTCAGTACTTGGTTCCCTACTATGGCGGCTGAGCCACATTTTCCTTCATATTTAGAACCATCTGTATATATGAAAAGCCCTGTCCTGTTTTCTGTAATTATGTTCCGGTACTCGTGTTTATAGTGTAAGGAAGAGAGTGGGTTTGATTTCTTGAATTTTGTAAGGGAGAAGTTAGTTTCTGGTATATGTGTTTGCCAGGGTGCTGTTTTGTGTTGTATGGGATAAATGTTCGGTAATGTAATGTTGTAAGTAAGTAGCGTTTGAAACAGTCTGAAGTGATAGGGTTTATGCGAATTGGGGTTTTCAATATAATCAGTCATGTTTGGATTTTGTGTGATGTACTCAATGTAAGGGCATGATTGTCTGGAAAGTGTTGTTATGCTGTATTTCAAGATATTATATGAATATCGATGATTTAATGGAAGTTCTCCGGTTTCTGCACACAAGCTTATGCTTGGAGTTGTTCGAAAGGCACCTGTTGCTAATCTTAAGCCTGTGTTTTGGATGACCTCAAGGATTTTTAAGATAGATGGTTTGGCTCCCGAGTAAACTATACTTCCATAATCTAAAATAGATCTCGTATATGAGCGATATACTAGCATCATGGTTTTTCGATCTGCTCCCCATTTTGTGTTTCCAATAACTCGCAGTATATTAAGCGATTTTTTGCATTTTTGGGATAGCATTTTAATATGAGGTACCCAGGTCATCTTTCTATCGAAGATGAATTAATTAAGACATCTTTGAACCACCAAGAGTCAAACCTATGTTATACTCTGCGCCTCTTTGCGTATTTTATTCCCTTACTGTATTATTTTATTATTTCTTTAAATGAGATCCACAACTCCAGCGATTTACGCATTCAATTATGCACAAAAAAGCGAATAGCAAAATAAAAGAAAGAAACGGAAAAGGAGTGAATTATAGAGTACGGTGGTTTTTGATACGGTTCATTGGCATACTAGTTTTATATGAAACAAACAATATTGTATAAGGAAACATCAGGGTGGTGAAAATAATATAAATGAAAATGTAAATATAGAAGGGAGAAAGGGAAAGAAAGAAAGAAAAGAAAATAAGGAAAAGAGAAAACCAAATTATGAATAAATAAATAAAAATAAAATAAGGAAAAGAGAAAACCAAAAAATGAATTAATAAATAAAAATGAAATAAGGAAAAGAGAAAACCAAAAAAATGGATAAATAAAATAAGGAAAAGAGAAAACCAAATTATGAATAAATAAATAAAAATAAAATAAGGAAAAGAGAAAGCAAAAAAATGAATTAATAAATAAAAATGAAATAAGGAAAAGAGAAAACCAAAATAATGAACAAATAAAAAAAATAAAATAAGGAAAAGAGAAAACCAAATTATGAATAAATAAATAAAAATAAAATAAGGAAAAGAGAAAACCAAAAAATGAATTAATAAATAAAAATGAAATAAGGAAAAGAGAAAACCTAAAAAAATGAATAAATAAATAAAAATAAAATAAGGAAAAGAGAAAACCAAAAAAATGTATAAATAAAAAAAATAAAATAAGGAAAAGAGAAAACCAAAAAAACGAATAAATAAAAAAAATAAATTAGGAAAAGAGAAAACCAAAAAAAATGAATAAATAAAAAATAAATAAAAATAAAATAAGGGAATGAGAAAACCAAAAAAATGAATAAATCCAAAAAAAATTAAATAAAAAAGGAAAGGGAAACCCCAGAAAAAGAATAAATAAAAAAAAGGGATAGGGGAACGCCAAGAAAAAGAAAGAATAAATAAAAATATAATAAATAAAATTATTGTGTATACAGCCTACTAATGTAGGAAAGAAGTGAAGAGTAGTGTGTAGAAATTGTAGATTATAGTGTGTTGTTTATATTAATGTCTTTTAGATGTTTAATGACTGAGTCTAGGTAATTACTGTTATCGGTCAAAAGTTCCTGTAAGTCATGTGGAATGTCTAAATTGTCTCTTGGTCGACAGTCAGTCAATATGTGATGTACAGTTAATGTTTCGTTACAATGTCTACAAGTCGGTGTGTCCTTGTTTGTCATTAAGTATCCGTGGGCCAGCCAATGCGTAGTCTGGTTTTATTAAAAGTTGTTTCTCAAATGCACCTGAAATGAACAATGTGTATAGCTCATTTAGAGCTAATGTACATTAAAGACAAAAGGTTGGTGAGAGAGTTGCGCTTTGAAAGAGGTTATAATTTGTGAGTGCGGTTGATTGAGGCAGAAGACTCACGAGTGTAGGAGGGAACTAATAAATTATTTCCAACACAAGTTTGGTACTGTGGGAACCAGATGAGAGAATTGACAGGCCCACGCCTCCCCCTGACTCTAAATATACCTTAGCCAACTGCATTTCTTTGTCCTCTACAACCTCTTTGGAAGTTATCCTTTAGTAGTATAACCTATTCTATTGCTATTGTTAAACATGTTTAACTCAAATAAATAACCTTTTGAACAACATTAAGGCTGTTGAAATATAATAGCTCTTTGAGATTTCTACAATATGTAATGAAATTGACATTGCATTACATAAGCCCATTATAAATGGCCATATATTTTATATTCTGAGTATTCCCAGCACAGAGCACATTAAGATTATTATGTATGAATGCTTAAATGTATTGTTTTTACCTTTAAATAAGAATTATATCCAATTTAGAGTGAAGTCACCATGTGCTCTAGCATTTTCATAGATAACGCCGATGGATTTTGATAATAACATTCACAGCTCTTAACGTCGGTACACTAAGTAATAATACGGATGAATTTTGATAATTAATTCACGTTAAATGCACTTTTTGAGCGTATTTCGATCGGCAGTTCAAAGTTCACTCCCGGATTAGCCCTATAAAAGGACCCTCTTACGGCGGATTAAGGGCAGTCATATTCGGCATCCTCTGGAGGGGAGACCCTGGTTCTCGTGCGAGAGTTAATCCTTCAGCTTGTTCCTGCCTGCCTAGGCTACTCTATCTCTCACGGCTAAGTCAGCACTTCTATTAAACAGCTAAGTCTTTTTATTGTAATATAGCCTAAGTCTTATTAAGTGTCCCCCATTATATTTATAAAGGTGCCTTTTCATTTTAATCATTAATATTTATAATTGGTGAATATTTTTATTATAAATAAATTTATATATTTGAATTTTGACTTGAGTCGATTGTTGGTGGCCCTTCCTAAATTCTTGTTAGTGATTTGGTTGTGGGATTTTTCATATATTTCAGCTTCCACTGCTTATCGCCGCAGCCAGATCGCAACAAATACAAGTGTCAATTGTGAACCGGTACTCAAGAAATTAAAACTATTCTCAATGAGGTTATTTCTTTATTCATGTGTGTCGTCATTTTAGGGATTCACACTGACTCATATTATAAAAATAAAAGTTCGTCACGTACGTAATTTACACTCGATAAATATATAGGTAACAACACTACCGTGAATGTTAAGTGAATAAATACAAACGGTAATAAGAAATCTTTCAGTCGATTTACAATACGAGTTAATGACCACTACAACGGATAGCGGCTGAATTGAAAATAAACATGCCAGCCAACCTTGTAGCGCTGAATAGATACATAGAGCGGAAAGACAAACAATTAATGAAATATATCTTGATATAACATATTCATTTTATAGAAAACAATTTACTACAGCTAGACCTGTAATTTGAAATGAATCAGAATCAGTTTTATCTCAATCACTCAAATTTTAGTAATCTAAGAACAAAAGAAGGGGGCGGAGGGGTCAATAGAACGTATTTGCATATACCTCACAAATTAAAAGTTCAATGAAAACAATATTTGGCATTTAATCCAAATCACCAAGATGCGGGTGCTCCTGTATAAATAAATAAAATAAACTAAGCAGATTTCCCACGTGAAATTTTACAGTAGAAAATATGCCCAATAACAACTGTAGTAGTAAGGGATCTCTAAACTTATTCACGAGGTACGAACAGTTACGGAATCGGCCACCAGAGCTCTCGGCGGAAAGTAGCCGACTCCTGCCAACCACACACAGAATACAAATGCAAATATCTCGGTTAATATTCAAGATACAGAATAAATGTATGGAACACTATTTATAGTAAATTTAATTTACAATAAGAATGATTCTACATAGTTTTTCGATCCGACGCATAATAACGGAGATATTTCGAATTTTCAAAAATCCCCCCCTCCCACTGGTCCGATTTCAGCCATTACGAACTTGATCTTCCTTTTTACATAAAACGATTAAATTCCGAGTTTGGTAACGATCAAACAAAAATTCCGACTGCTAGATCATTAACAGACAAATATATATATATATATATAATTTTTAACAGACCTCATTTTCGTCATCTCCTGGGTAGGATCGATGGACATTTGAAGAAATTTCTGATTTCCCTCGAGGGAAATTTGCTAAAAAAGCTTATTATTAATAAGACATGAGTAGAAGTGGGGTTTTGGCGGAGGCTCAAAAATGAAAAATGCAAATGTCTCGGTTAATATTCAAGCTAGAGAATACATGTATATAACAATCTTTATAGTACATTTAATTTGCTATAAGATTTGTCTTATAGAATGTTTCGATCCGACGTACAGCAACGGAGATATGTTGAGTTTTCGGAGATCCCCTCTCTTGATCTTTCTTTTTACATGAAACGTTTAAATATCAAGTTTGGGAACGATCAGTCAAAAATTGCAACCGCTGTATATATAATAGGATCAATGGACCTTTGAAGAAATTTTTTGAAAATCGCGTCATGAGTAAGACCTCAACAGCTGTTTTTCCTTAAGGGAAATCTGCTAAAATTATAACATTCTTTCAGACATTATTCATATCTCTTTTGGAATGTTCAACGTACACCAAATGCACAAGCGATTACGCTCCCCCCCCCCACACACACACACATACACAAACACAAGCTCTCACAAAAACACTTGATGGTTAATGGACATACTTAATAAGGGACCATAACATTAAACTAATGAGTGAGATATAGAAGGGTATAGCTTCCTTCTAGCATGACTACATCTAGACTGATGCAAATATGGTGGACAAGCTAACAGTTAATAGAATCAATTAAGTTTAAAATAATGAAAGGGAGTTTCCTCATGTACTAAATAAAAAATATACAGTAATAAAGGAGGAAAAAGTATTCCTTAGATAAAAACTTATACAAATACAAGTTAAGGATTTTATTATTATTTTTTGTTTTAATCAATACACTATTTGCTTCTGATAATCTGTACATTTTTATCGTATTATGATCGATGCTATTTGGATTGTATGTGTACAGGTTATCTTTCCTGTATGCGCTTCCGTGCATCCATCTGCATCCTAAAGTGTAATTGCCTTCAGCTTTACGAAATATGTTAATGTTTTGGAAAATAAATATTAATGTGCTCGAAATCTATGTTTAAAACTTAAAATACTTAAATAAACGGGAAAGAACAAAAATAATGAAATTTGTAGTTAAGGCGATTGTGTTAGACTAGACCCTCAGTTCATCATTGCGTTGTAGTATACTCCAGGGGAAGGTGACTATTATGGTTAACTCTCGAACTCGTAACCTTAAAAGTTATACATAACGACCACTTAATGCTAATATGACTAATTGACGAGCTATGTAAGTGTCACTACACTTAGTTACTGTCTTCTTTACTGTGCATAAAACAAGTATCTTTATTTATTTCTTTTTTTTTTCTCCTCATAGTAACCCTATGAGGAGTTATTTATTTGAATACGTGTTACATTGCCACATGCCATATTACATGTATGATTATGTTTAAATACATTTTTCATTTGTGTTAGCAGATTTCCCTTAAGGGAAATCAGCTATTGAGGTCGTACTCATGACGCGAGTTTCAAAAAATTTCTTCAAATGTCCATCAATCCTACCCAGGAGATGACGAAAATGTCCGTTCAAAATTATATATATATATACTAGCTCAGATACCCGGCTTCGCCCGGGAATTAATTTGAGGCTGAATGGTGATGGTATTTTTTCGGCAAGGCTTTACTTTACACAATGTTTTGACATTTACCCGTCCCAGTGTTTAGAGTAAATACCCGTCGTTTCTGTGGATTTGTTAATAATACAATTATTTTTTTTATGTAAAACTTCACTGTCCTCCATATTGTCATATTTCCCGCTTCCTGTGCATTATGCATAGATTTGAATCAGTAGTTTTTAACGTATAACTCATTTATACTTCGGTATACGACGAAACGGTATATAACAAAAGTTTCGCCAAATAACAAAATAAACAACTTTTGTTATGTGCATAATTGCCGAAACCACAATAGGAAACAAAATATTACTATTTAGAATTTCAGGCCTCCCTTATAACCCCCACTCCTGCCCGTCCCTAGAAATGTTAGTATGGCTTATTATAATGAAAGCGTTAGTGCTAATACACATACCGAGTTTTATTTATTTCGGTTGGGTCTTTTGTCCCAAATAAAATTGTTCACTTCCGCTATAGGTTTTAGCCTATATCTCGTTTATAATTCAGTATACGAAAAAAGTGTATATAACAAACGTTACTCTAAATAACAAAATAAACAACTTTTGTTATGTTCATATTTGCCGAAAAACCAATAGGAAACGAAATATCGCTATTTTTAATTTTAGGCTTCCCTTATAACCCCCACTCCTGTTCGTCTCAGAGAACATTAATATAGCCTAAAGTCTAAGTTGGGTTAGTAGTAATATACATACCAAGTTTCATAAAATTCGGTTCAGCCGTTTATGCGTGAAAAGGTAACAAACAAACAAACAAATAAACAAAAAAACAAACAGACACGAAAGAAACAAAATCCAGTTATGGTGTCTATGACATGTAAAACGAAAAGTTATCGTGAAATTTCGCGAAAAAAATCAATGTACCGACAGAGGATACATATATATATATATATATATATATATATATATATATATATATATATATATATATATATATATATATATAAAATTGTAACCTCTGTCTGTACATTGATTTTTTTCGCGAAATTTCACGATAACTTTTCGTTTTACATGTCATAGACACCATAACTGCATTTTGTTTCTTTCGTGTCTGTTTGTTTGTTTGTTTGTTTATTTGTTTGTTTGTTTGTTACCTTTTCACGCATAAACGGCTGAACCGAATTTTATGAAACTTGGTATGTATATTACTACTAACCTAACTTAGAATTTAGGCTATATTAATATCCTCTGAGACGAACAGGAGTGGGGGTTATAAGGGAAGCCTGAAATTAAAAATAGCGATATTTCGTTTCCTATTGTTTTTTTGCAAATATGCACATAACGTAAGTTGTTTATTTTGTTATTTAGAGTAACTTATGTTATATACCTTTTTTTCGTATACCGAATTATAAACGAGATATACGCTAAAACCTATAGCGGAAGTGAACAATTTTATTTGGGACAAACGACCCAACCGAATTAAATAAAACTCCGTAAGTGAATTAACACTAACTCCTTCATGATAATAAGCTGTACCATTATTTCTAGAGACGAGCAGGAGGTGGGGGGCTTATAAGAGAGGCCTGAATTTAAAAATAGCGGTATTTCGTTTCCTATTGCATTTTTAGCAATTATACACATAACAAAAGTTGTTTATTTTTTTATTTTAAGTAACTTTTGTTATATACACTTTTGTCGTACACCTAAGTATAAATGAGTTATACGTTAAAAACTACTGCGGAAGTCAACAATTTTATTTGGCACAAAAAACTCAACCGAACTAAACCAAACTCGGTATGTCAATTAGCACTAACGCCTTCCTTATAATAAGCCATACTAACATTTCTAGGGACGGGCAGGAGTGGGGGTTATAAGGGAGGCCTGAAATTAATAATAGTGGTATTTCGTTTCTTATTGGGGTTTCGGCAAATATTCACATTACAAAAGTTGTTTATTTTGTTATTTAGAGAAATTTCCTCAACAATTCTTTTCAATATGAACTACCAGATACAGCACCTGGAAAAATTAATTTTAATGTATGATAGTATTTTGTCCTTAATAATTCAAATCTATGCACACTGCACAGGAAACGGGAAATATGACAATATGGAGGATAGAGAAGTCTTATTTCAAAAATTAATTTTATTATTAGCAAATCCGCAGAAACGACGGGTATTAACCCGTATAACACTAGGACGGGTAAATGTCAAAATATTGTGCAAAGTCAAGCCTTGCCAAAAAAAATATTATCACCATTCAGCCTCAACTGAATTCCCGCGCGAAGCCGGGTATCTGAGCTAGTATATATATATATATATATATATATATATATATATATATATATATATATATATATATATAGATATATATATATATATATATATATATATATATATATATATATACTAGCTGAGATACCCGGCTTCGCCCGGGAATTCATTTGAGGCTGAATGGTGATGGTATTTTTTTAGCAGGCTTTACATTGCACAATATTTTGACATTTACCCGTCCCAGTGTTTAGGATTGATACCCGTCATTGCCGGTGATTTGCTAATAATAGAATTATTTGTTTCGATAATTCTTCACAGTCTTCGCTATTTTTATATTTCCCGTCTCTTATACATGTAAATAAATTTTTATTTCAGGCCTCCCTTATAACCCCCCTCCCGTTCGAACCTAAAAATTTTAATATAACTTATAATCATGGAAGAATTAATGCTAATTGACATACCGAGTTTTGTTAAGTTCGGTTCAGCCGTTAGTGCCCGCTAAGGTTTTAACGTATAACTCATTTATACATAGGTATACGACAAAAGTGTATATAACAAAAGTTACTCCAAATAACAAAATAAACAACTTTTGTTATGTTTATGTTTGCGGAAAAACCAATAGCAAACGAAATATCGCTATTTTTAATTTCAGGCTTCCCTTATAACCCCCACTCCTGCCCGTCCATAGAAATGTTGGTATGGCTTATTATAATGAAGGCGATACACATACCGAGTTTTATTTAGTTCGGTTGAGTCTTTTTTGGCAAATAATATTGTTGACTCCCGCTATAATTTTTAGCGTATGACGCATTTAAACTTCGGTATACGACAAAAAAGTATATAACAAAAGTTACTCTAAATAACAAAATAAACACCTTTTGTTATGTACATATTTGCCGAAAAACCAATAGAAAACGAAATATCGCTATTTTTAATTTCAGGCTTCCCTTATAACCCCCCACTCCTGTTCGTCTCAGAGAAAATTAATATAGCCTAAAGTCTAAGTTGGGTTAGTAGTAATATACATACCAAGTTTCATAAAATTCGGTTCAGCCGTTTATGCGTGAAAAGGTAACAAACAAACAAACAAACAAACAAACATACACGAAAGAAACAAAATGCAGATATGGTGTCTATGACATGTGAAACGAAAAGTTATCGTGAAATTTCGCGAAAAAAATCAATGTACAGACAGAGGTTACAATTTTATATATATATAGATATATATATATATATATATATATATATATATATATATATTTGTTTGTTAACGCTCTAGCGGTCACAATTTTCTTTTTATCGTTACCAAACTGAGTTTTATGCAAAAATAAAGATCAAGTTCGTTAATGGCTGAAATCGGACCAGTGGGAGGGGGGGGGGTTTAGAGGGGAGGATTTCCGAAAATTCGAAATATCTCCGTTACTATTCGTCGGATCGAATAATTGAACAGAATCATTCTTATTGCAAATTACATTTACTATAAATAATGCTATATACATTTATTCTGTATCTTGAATATTAACCGAGATATTTGCATTTTTCTGTTTTCAGCTTCTGAGATGAGATCGGCTATCTTCGGGTCTAGTCGTGAGTTTCCGTCAAGAGCTAGTTCGGGCCGTTCCCGTAACTGTTTTACTCTCTATTCTGAAATTTCTCTATTGTAAAACTTCACGTGGGAAATCTGCTTAGTTTACTATTTACTATGCTTAGTTAATATTAACTGAGATATTTACGTTTTTTAGTTTTCGGCCTACGATGTCATATCAACAATAAGCCGGAGTATTATGAAGCACTTTATTTGAAGCTTAAATACCAAATATTGTTCTCTTTGAGCTTTTACGTCATGAGATAAATGCAAGTACGGGACGCAAGTGGAAAATCTGCTAGGTTAACGCAGCCTCTGCGTGATGGACTTTTCATACAATTAGGATCTCTTCAATGAACCTTGCGGTAGCGACTATTTCCCGATTTTTATTAATTCCGTTTTTAATGAAAACAGAATTCTTTTTCTAAACACTCCATGATTCAACACAAGTAAAGCAGAAGGACCAAAGTTTGAGAATTACATTATCGACAACATAAATAAATGCCCAATTTATTCAATAGACGAATTTATAGAATTCATAAAAAAAAAAAGCTGCAAACGATTCTAAAATCGGTTCCAAATCTTCAAAAAGAATCCACTGTCATGGTGGACCAGAGAATTTGTCGCAGCTGAACGAAAGTGAACATTTCGAATCTTCTCCAGAAGTCCAAGCCCTTAAGCCCTAGAACAATATAAAAGAGCATTCGTGAGAGCTAACGCCATAATAAGGAAGAGCAAAAAGCAATGCTGGATAGAATCATGCTGAACATACTCCAAATAGAGAAATTTGGACTTGGAAACTTCCTCAGCACAGTGTTCCTAATAGGATCGCTTCTTTTGACATTTGGCACACACCTCTCGTTTGAGCGCCGCTATAGTGCCAATTTAATTTCAAGTTTTTTGGCGTGCGAACAGGTCTGTCATCCATAGGTCACAACTGGCAAGACACAGCTATTGAATATTTCAGTCTTCCATTTCATTTTAAAGTTTCCCTTCATAATGAATTTCTGGACCCAGAACTTTTTCCATTCTAAATCCGTTTATCTTAGAATTGTCCTTTCTTGGAAAGAGACGAGCTTACCTAGGCAGATATACTTTTAGCAGATTTCCCTTAAGGGAAATCAGCTATTGAGGTTGTACTCATGACGGAATTTTCGAAATTTTTCTTCAAATGTCCATCGATCCTACCTAGTAGATGACGAAAATGAGGTCCGTTCAAAACTATATATATATATATATATATATATATATATATATATATATATATATATATATATATATATATATATATATATATATATATTTGTCTGTTACCGCTCTAGCGGTCGCAATTTTTGTTTAATCCTTACCAACCTTCATATTTAAGCGTTTTATGTAAAAAGAAAGATCAAGTTCGTTAACGGCTGAAATCGGACCAGTGGGAGGGGGGGTTTAGAGGGGAGGATTTTCGAAAATTCGAAATATCTCCGTTACTATACGTCGGATCGAAAAATTATACAGAATCAATCTTATTACAAATTAAATTTACTATAAATATTGGTATATACATTTATTCTCTATCTTGAATATTAACCGAGATATTTGCATTTTTCAGTTTTCACCAAACTCCCACTTCTACTCATGTTACGTAAACAATACTCTGATACATAATAAATCACATTATTGGAAGTTTAAATACCAAAAATTGTATTCAAGAGACCTTTATTATACGAGATACATGCAAATATGCACTGGTGACTCCCCCCCCCCCCAATCTTAAAGTTTTGGACAACTAAAATTTTATTGATTGAGATAACAATTATTCTGACTCATTATTAATTACAGTACTCGAAATAGTAAACAGTTCTCAATAAAATTAATGTGTTATATTCTGATATATTTCAGTAATTGTTTTTCTTTCCGGTGTGAGCCGGGACCCGTTTGATTACATTTCTAACCTAACGCTTCCTGTCGGCAGGCTATTGAAATTGGATGAAACATTTCTTATTTCCGTTTGTATTTATTCACGGTGTTGCGTTAGCAGTATGTATATTTATCAATTACTAAACTTCAAGAGGGAAATCTGCTTAGTTTACGCAGCCCCTGCGTGACGGACTTTTTGACATAACCTAGAGGCTGGTTATCTATTACAACCGGTGCTTTCGCGGCATTTGTCATCACCATGGTTTTACTCAGGTTTGGCTCCAGCCCGACTTGTCTACATTCCCAGAACAAACTGGCCGCAAATAGTGTTAGGTCATCTGCAAACTCTAGATTCCCAAGTGATTTACCAAAGATTGATATACCTTTTTTTAGCAGATTTCCCTTAAGGGAAATCAGCTATTGAGGTCGTACTCATGACGCGAGTTTCGAAAAATTTCTTCAAATGTCCATCGATCCTACCCAGGAGATGACGAAAATGAGGTCCGTTCAAAATTATATATATATATCTATATATATATATATATATATATATATATATATATATATATATATATATAGATATATATATTTGTCTGTTAACGCTCTAGCGGTCGCAATTTTTGTTTGATCGTTACCAAACTCGGAATTTAATCGTTTTATGTAAAAAGGAAGATCAAGTTCGTTAATGGCTGAAATCGGACCAGTGGGAGGGGGGGTTTAGAGGGGGGGATTTTCGAAAATTTGAAATATCTCCGTTACCATACGTCGGATCAAAAAATTGTATAGAACCAATCTTATTGCAAATTAAATTTACTATAAATATTGTTCTATACATTTATTCGGTATCTTTAATGTTAACCGAGATATTTGGATTTGTATTGTGAGTATGGTCGGCTATGTTCGGGAGTTTTCGCCGAGCGCTAGTGTGGCAGTTTCACTAACTATTCGTCCTCGTGAGAATAGGATATTACTAGGCAGATTTCTCTATTGTAAAACTTCACGTGGGAAATCTGCTTAGTTTACGCAGCCCCTGCGTGACGGACTTTTTTTCTGCAGTTCCAGTGCCTAAGTACAAATTCCAGAAGTGCTATAGAATAGTATCGGTGAAAGATTGTCTCCCTGTCTGATTCCTCTCTTAATTGGAAATGTACGTCCTTTTCTCTCGGTATCCAGAAAGGCTTTATTATCGGTATATAGCTCTTTAATTATTTTAATATACATATTTATCTTCTTTTCCAAGTTCACAAAATGCGTGGAAAATGCTGCCGTGGAAAATCGAGTCAAAGGCCTTCTTAAAGTCTTCAAAACAGAGATGGAAATGAACATTCTATAAATTTTTCAATTAACTTGTTTATTGTTTGTAGATGGGCTGAACCTGAGAACCATTTTAGCAGATTTCCCTTAAGGGAAATCAGCTATTGAGGTTGTACTCATGACGGAATTTTCGAAATTTTTCTTCAAATGTCCATCGATCCTACCTAGTAGATGACGAAAATGAGGTCCGTTCAAAACTGTTTATATATATATATATATATATATATATATATATATATATATATATCTGTCTGTTACCGCTCTAGCGGTCGCAATTTTGGTTTGATCGTTACCAAACTCGATATTTGGTCGTTTTATGTAAAAAGAAAGATCAAGTTCGTTAACGGCTGAAATCGGACCAGTGGGAGGGGGGGTTTAGAAGGAGGATTTTCGAAAATTCGAAATATCTCCGTTACTATACGTCAGATCGTCAGAATCAATCTTATTGCAAATTCAATTTACTATAAATATTGTTGTATACATTTATTCCCTATCTTGAATATTAACCGAGATATTTGCATGTTTATTAAATTTGGGCCGATAACGGATTTTTGAATTTCTCGCCAGAAGCTAGTTCGGCCCTTTGCCGTAACTGTTCAGCTCTCGCATGGAGATTTCTCTATTGTATAACTTCACGTGGGAAATCTGCTTAGTTTACGCAGCCCCTGCGTGACGGACTTTTTTAAATCCATCCTGTTCGTGTGAAACATCTTTAATTGATGTGAAATTCTTTCTTTTAAAACATTGGTAAATACTTTTGATATTGCCGAGCAAAGAGAGATAGGCCGGTAGTTAAAAATATTGCCTCGATCACCTTCTTTATATATTAAAAAGTCCGTCACGCAGGGGCTGCGTAAACTAAGCAGATTTCCCACGTGAAGATTTACAATAGAGAAATTTCAGAATAGAGAGTCAAACAGTTACGGGAACGGCCCAAACTAGCTCTCGACGGAAACTCACGACTAGACCCGAAGTTAGCCGATCTCATCTCAGAAGCTGAAAACAGAAAAATGCAAATATCTCGGTTAATATTCAAGATAGAGAATAAATGTATATACAATATTTATAGTAAATTTAATTTGCAATAAGATTGGACCTATACAATTTTTCGATCCGATGCATAATAACGGAGATATTTCGAATTTTTGAAACTACCCCCCTCTAAACCCCCCTCCCCCTGGTCCGATTTCAGCCGTTAACGAACTTGATCTTCCTTTTTACATAAAAGGATTAAATACCGAGTTTGGTGACGATTAAACAAAAATTGCGACCGCTTGAGTGTTAACAGACAAATATATATATATGTCTATATATATATATATATATATATATATATATATATATATATATATATAGTTTTGAACGGACCTCATTTTCGTCATCTCCTGGGTAGGATCGATGGACATTTGAGGAAATTTTTCGAAAATCGCGTCATGAGTACGACCTCAATAGCTGATTTCCCTTAGGGGAAATCTGCTAAAAAAATACCTATACAATGGAAACAAACTTGATATTTAATCGTTTTATGTAACAAAGAAAGATCTAGTTCGTTAAAGCTGAAATCCAACCAGGGGGATGGGGAGGAATTTAGAAAATTCTCAGTGTCTCCGTTATTATGCGCCGGATCGAAAAATTGTATAGAACCTATCTTATTGCAAATGTAATGTTCTATAAATGTTGTTATGGACGTTTTTTCATTGCCTTGGTTATTAACCGAGATATTTGCATATTATAGTTTTCGGGTTTCAGTAACCCCCCCCCCTTATACTCATGCCATGTTACCAAGAAGCCGTTATATTATGAAGAACATTATTTGAAACATAAATACCAAATATTTTTCTCATTGTACTTTTAATTTTTGAGATAAATGCAAATACTTGGCAGACGTGGGAAATCTGCTATGTTTACCCAGCCCCTGCTTAACGAACCTTTTCTTCTTCCTTCCTAGTTCTATGTTGTTTTTATTACTGTCTAAATTTGATGTTCTTTTTTACATTAAAACATTATAACAAAATGCATAATTATATATACTTTCTACAGTACGTGCAAAATTGGCAACCCCTTTTATGCATGGATAGTGCACAAAGAAAAAAGTACGTCACGCAGGGGCTGCGTAAACTAAGCAGATTTCCCACGTGAAGTTTTACAATAGAGAAATCTGCCTAATAACAACTGTAGTAGTAAGAAACCTCTAAACCTAAAAAACATTATTTAGGGCGTAATAACCCAGTAGTTTCTAGTCCAAAAAACAGTTAACCTAACCTCTAAACCTATTCACGAGGGACGATAGTTATGGAAACGGCCGTCAGAGATCTCGTCGGAAACTTCGAACATAGCCTACTGGTGAACACACGCAGAATACAAATGCAAATATCTCGGTTAATATTCATGATAGAGACTTAATGTATAGAACAATATTTATAGTAAATTTAATTTGCAATAAGATTGGTTCTATACAATCGTTTGATCCGACGTATAGTAACGGAGATATTTCGAATTTTCGAAAATCCTCCCCTCTAAACCCCCCCTCCCACTGGTCCGATTTCAGCCGTTAACGAACTTGATCTTTCTTTTTACATAAAACGCTTAAATATGAAGTTTGGTAAGGATCAAACAAAAATTGCGACCGCTAGAGCGGTAACAGACAAATATATATATATATATATATATATATATATATATATATATATATATATATATATATATATATAGATATAGATATATATATACAGTTTTGAACGGACCTCATTTTCGTCATCTACTAGGTAGGATCGATGGACATTTGAAGAAAAATGTCGAAAATTCCGTCATGAGTACAACCTCAATAGCTGATTTCCCTTAAGGGAAATCTGCTAAAAGTCCGTCACGCAGGGTCTACGGAAACTAAGCAGATTTCCCTCGAGAAGTTTAACAATAGATAAATATACCTACTGGTAACATAACACTGTCAATATTAAGTATATAAATACAAACGGTAATAAGAAATCTTGGCTAAAGTGCAGTTTAGCCCCCCCCCCCCCTACCCCACCATCTTGTTTCTTTATAATCTCCGCCCTCGCTTAAAACCACCAATGGCGTATTTTGGAAATTTTAAAGTGTTAAAAAAATATAAAGTTAGAACAACAAAACCCCCGCCCTCGGTTTTAACCACCGATGGCGTATTTTGGAAATGTTAAAGTGTTAAAAATGATAAAGTTAGAAAAACAAAATGGCCGTCATCGTGCGCCACCATGGGGGGGGGGACTAAAATACACTTTCACCGAAATCTTTCAGCCTCCTGACGGGAAGCGTCTGAAATATAAACAAACAGGTCTACCAACCTCTCACCTGAAAGAAAAACAAATACTGAAATATATCAGAATATAACATATTCACTTTATTAAAAACTATTTACTATATCAATTATTGTAATTTATAATGAATCAGAATAATTTTTATCTATCAAAAATCATATCAATAATCTCTATCAATCTACATTTTTGTAGTCCAAAAACTTAAGACGTGGGGAGGGGGTCAACAGAATATATTTGCTTGTATCTCGTATAATAAAGGTCTCTTGAAAACAATATTTGATATTTATGCTTCGAATAATGTGTATTATATAACAGAGGAATGTTTATATAACATGAGTTTACATGTAACCTTTGAATAATACGGTTTATTATATAACAGAGTAATTTTTATGTAACTTAGTTTTAGGAGTGGGGGGTTTGCTGAAGGCTGAAAACTGAAAATGCAAATATCTCGGTTAAAATTAATGATACAGAAAATATTTATAGACCATTTAATTTTCAATAAGCTTGGCTCTATCTATTTTTCAATCTGACTTATTGTAACGGAGATATTTTGAAAACCCCCCCCTCTAAACCCCCCTCCCACTGGTCCGATTTTAGCCATTAACGAACTTGATCTTTCTTTTTGCATAAAACGTTTAAATATGGAGTTTGGTAACGATCAAACAAAAACTGCGACCGCTAGAGCGTTAACAGACAAATGTTATATACATATATACACATGCATATATATATATATATATATATATATATATATATATATATATATATATATATATATGCGTGTGTGTGTGTATAATTTTGAACGGACTTCATTTAGCAGATTT
This sequence comes from Riptortus pedestris, assembly GCA_019009955.1. Taxonomy (NCBI): domain Eukaryota; kingdom Metazoa; phylum Arthropoda; class Insecta; order Hemiptera; family Alydidae; genus Riptortus; species Riptortus pedestris. The sequence continues at coordinate 9,421,867 of CM032228.1, forward strand.
CCCTTAAGGGAAATCAGCTATTGAGGTCGTACTCATGACGGAATTTTCGAAAAATGTCTTCAAATGTCCATCGATCCTACCCAGGAGATGACGAAAATGAGGTCCGTTCAAAACTATATATATATATATATATATATATATATATATATATATATATATATATATCTATATATGTCTGTTAACACTCTAGCTGTCGCAATTTTTTTTTAATCGTCACCAAACTCGATATGTAATCGTTTTATGTAAAAAGGAAGATCAAGTTCGTTAATGGCTGAAGTCGGACCAGTGGGAGGGTGGGTTTAGAGGGGGGGATTTTCAAAATTTTATTCTAATAATTATATATAATAATTATTATATTAATTCTAATAATAGAATATAATTTATTCTGTATCTTGAATATTAACCGAGATATTTGCATTTGTACTCTGTGTGTTGTCGCCAGGATTCGGCTATGTTCGGACTTTCCGCCGAGAGCTCTGGCGGCCGTTTCCTTAACTATTCGTTCCTCGTGAATAGGTTTAGAGGTTTCTTACTAGTACAGTTGTTATTAGGCAGATTTCTCTACTGTAAAACTTCACGTGGGAAATCTGCTTAGTTTACGCAGTCCCTGCGTGACGGACTTTTTCGACGTCTCCTGGGTAGGATCGGTGGACATTTGAAGAAATTTCTCTAAAATCGCTTTACGAGTTTGACCTCAATAGCTGGTGTACCTTAAGGGAAATATTGTAAAAATGGGGGAGGGATTGAGTGCCTTTCCAACTCGATGGATCTTCTCGTTAGTTACTGCCGCCCTCGTGTGGTGGACCTATCAATCATTCAGAGAAACCCTTTGATGATACTTGTCTATAAGCTAGTAATTGTCAATGGGGTTTCTTACATTCCGGAGGCAGTCGAAAACCATACCTCCATCTTAATATTTTGTCACTAAATCAGGCTCATGTGCACCCTTCCTCTTTATCTGTAGGTTGGAAATCACGCTCACGGTGTTGAAAAAGAAAGATAATGATTAATAATTAGTTAAGATGGAGTTAGGTATAAAATAGATTGGGTATATTATTTAGGGTTGTTAAGCGAGGACTAAATGAAGAGAGAGTCACGTTCCCTGTATCATTTTCAAATAATAATGGTGGTAGGGCTGGATCTAAGTACGGGGCTGGCTTATTAATCATAGCCCATTTGGGATGGCTACGTGGAGGATCGCCATCTTAGCTACGATCAGCTGTGTGCCTTACCTCCAAACCTACACGGGGGCTTGCAGCTATTAGGGCAACAAACAAATATGCACCATTATTAACATTAGTCAGCTGTTTTATTAATTCTCTCACCTGGTGGGGATTTTTATGAAAAGAAATTGAGGATTTTCTAAATTAAGCTGGGCATTTATTGAAAAAATATGTTAGAGCTAGTGGTAACTTTCCATTAACTTTTATTTTAGCATCCTATCCAGGAGATGGCGAAAATGAGGTCCGTTCAAAATTATATAGATAATATATATTTGCCTGTTAACGCTCTAGTTGTCGTAATTTTTGCTTGATCGTTACCAAACTCGATATTTAAACGTTTTATGTAAAATTAAAGATCAAGTTCATTAATGGCTGAAATGGGACCAGTGGGAGGGGGGGGGGGTTAGAGGTGAGGATTTTCAAAATATCTCCGTTACTATAAGTCGGATCGAAAAATATTATAGAATCAATCTTATTGCAAATTAAATTTACTATAAATATTCGTATGTACATTTATTGTCTATCTTGAATATTAACCGAGATATTTGCATTTTTATTAAGTGTGTGCGGATTACGGGCGAAATGTGATCGGCTAACTTCGTTTCTAGTCGTGAGTTTCCACCGAAAGCTAGTTCGGCCGTTTCCGTAACTGTTCGGCTCTCGTGAAATTTCTCTGTTGTAAAACTTCACGTGGGAAATCTGCTTAGTTTACGCATCCCCTGCGTGACGGACTTTTTTGTTGTAATGTTTTTCGTGTTTGTATTGTGAGTGTGCACTTGTAAAGTAACTGAGCCTGTTCAATTGTATTATCACATTGACAAGAGTTATTGATCAGAATGTTGAATTCATTTAAGTATAATTTAGGATTCCCGTTTCCAGGAAATATTTGAGCCAATAATATTGCAGGTAATATTCAAGTCTTCAATGAGTACTATGAAAGTCTTCGTGCGTGTTCCTGTTCCCGTTTACCAATCGGTTTCAGCCACTTGTTAACTGTGTGGTTTGGATAGTTTTTTTTTCTCGTTAGGCATGTTACAATATACACTGTATGCAAGTGGTATATTTTTGTCTAAGGATAAATCTATTGCAATTTTGTCAACTTATTCATTTTCCAGTGCGCGGTTTAAACCAAGAAAAGTATATTTTCGAATGTGTATGTTGAATTTCTGACAGAAATTGTCAACATTGTTCTATAATTAGGTTCAATGGATTATTTTATATTAGAGTAACTTTCGTTATATGTTCTTTAGTCTTAAAACAATATAAACACTTTAATGTACGGGTTTTTATAACGTACAATAACAAAACTTGAAAATAATAAGGCAATATAATTTATAAAAAACAAACAACTGGTCGAAAAATAAAAGATTGAAGAACACAAAATACAATAAATAATAACAATCGGTCTTTGAATAGATAACAACAAAATGGTTCGGAGCAGAGTTCACAACAAACACAACTGCGAGAGTAAGCGGTCAATTTTACACACTAACTGCAGGATATTATGAGATTGCTCGCAGTGTAGCCACCTTAAACTTAGATTAATTGTTTTAGGTTAAATATTTCCTGGCAACACTGTCACTGAGACCAGCTGGCAGCTAGTAGGGGTTAGGTTAAGGGTTGCTACAACACTAAAACCCAGGGGGGTGCCATTCGGCAGGTGCGCAGATCAAAAATTTTTGCGACTTTGGCGCATGACGTCACTGGGCTGAACAGAGCTTTGTTTACATCGTGAGCATCGTTGTGTTTTTAGTTAATTGTTTGTTAGTTAATTGGACAAGACATACTTCATGCGAATGGGAGCTTTTAAAAAGGTAAGATTTAAAATATTAGAAACAAAATAATTTTCATGTAGTGTTTCCTATAGAGCACTATAGGAGTTTATTTCCCATGCTCCATCATTAATGATATTACATGTTTCCTTCGCAGTTATTTATTCTATGGGGCAGTGCGGTTTCAATGTATACACTCAAAAAATATCAGCAGCAACTGTTTTGGACAAGACAGACTTCATGCGAATGGGAGCTTTTAAAAAGGTAAGATTTAAAATATTAGAAACAAAATAATTTTCATGTAGTGTTTCCTATAGAGCACTATAGGAGTTTATTTCCCATGCTCCATCATTAATGATATTACATGTTTCCTTCGCAGTTATTTATTCTATGGGGCAGTGCGGTTTCAATGTATACACTCAAAAAATATCAGCAGCAACTGTTTTGGACAAGACAGACTTCATGCGAATGGGAGCTTTTAAAAAGGTAAGATTTAAAATATTAGAAACAGAATAATTTTCTTGTATTGTTTCCTATAGAGCACTATAGGAGATTGTTTCCCATGCTCCATCATTAATGATATTACATGTTTCCTTCGCAGTTAGTTATTCTATGGGACAGTGCGGTTTCAATGCATAGGCTCCAACATCAGTGCCATTCTCTTCACAAGGATGCTACTGGAACCAAGGATTCCAGTGACTAAATATAAGCATCTTTTTATTACAAGGAGGACTACATGCCAATGATAACCTTTAAAAATCTTGTACCTATATTGACTAGCTGATGTTTAAAATAATTTAGTCATTTCTATTCATTTTTAACTGGGTATCATTGTTTATTGCTTGGTTAATCTCAATTTAATTAACTTTTATTTGTTTGTATAATAGAAGTCATTACTGTTTTCATGTTTTGGAGATTTCATCTTATTATAGTAAAGTTTTACTTTTTGTTGTGCTAATTACCTAGAAAAATTACGATTTTTAAATGTAACCCAACATATATAAATTTTAAGGAACTATTATGTATTTATTTTTGATGGAATCTAATTTGTACATGGTTTATTTGAAATAAAATATATTCAACTAAAGTAATTTGTATCATTTACAGACATATACCATTTTAACAATTTTTTATTCGCCAAATTAATCAGAAAACTGCTTATATTGATCGTATTTCGGCTTGTCCGCCAGGAATCTTTCAGCCCAGTGACGTAGAGGCTTGCTGCATTCTGATTGGCTACTCGCGAATGGCGCTACCTTATCTTATACGTACCTTGTAAAACCCAACCTCTCTGAACTTCTCCTCACGAACTTTTCCTTAAATCATGGTTAGCTATTTAAGCTATGAGCTCCTGGGTGGAATGCAGTTTAACCCCACCCTTGGTGGATTCATCGAAAATCGGGTGATCACATGATTATTTTTTTTTCTCATTGCTTTTTTAACTCTATTTTAAACAACAACGCGTAATCCGGCGATTTCATGATGTCCGCAATGTTTACAAACGTTACTTCGGCGGATTTTCAGCTTGGTGCCATGAAGGGTGGGGTTAAACTGCATTTTCACCGCTCCTCCTTACGATTACGATTACTTTAATGTTCTGAGTGTGCACATAAAGCTCTTGCATTTAAATACTAGGAGAATTCGTAGTGATGAGAAATTATTTTCGTGGGAATGCACAAATAAAGTTAACACTTCTGCCCCATCCCTTGCTACCTCACATTGGTTTATGCTTAAATGCAATTTAATTTAAAATTGTTAGTAATGTAGTCTTATTCCCGGAAATGTGAAATTGTTTAATTCTCATACATAAATAATTTCATAGGATGAATGCTGGGAATTGAAATTGCTGGGGAGATGTATCCAATTATTTCTCCAATTTTTAAATGCTGCTCCGACTATATGTCATACTTTACTGAACATGCATGGTTATGATTATAAAATTTATTCTCCGGACATAGAAAAGAGTTTTTTTTTTTTTTTATAATAGCTGTCATTGGGGTGCTTTGGACCCGTGGCGGAAAAATACTAATTATTACATGGCTCAGAATACAGAATCCTATGATGACCATGAATTACGTGGTCAATAATGTTTTGAAAATAAATACATACATAGGAGTAAAAAAATGGAAAAATGTTGTGAAACCTTACATAACAAATACTTTTATTATTAAGATTTCCAGAGCACCGCCTACCTCAGATTAATATAAATCTGCTTAATTAAAGCAGTACCTGTGAGTTGGACTTTTTTAGTTTTAGACTTCAGTAAACTCCTACTCCTACTCAAGTTATATTAACAATAAGATGCTAAATCATGATACGACTTCTTCCAATCTTAAAATCAAAATATTTTTTTTAAAGAACCATTATTATGAAAATTCGGTTTTGACTTGAACTTGCAAATTTGTTCCTGACTCGAAAATGTTTATTTTATATGAACATACTCAGTATGCATATCTTTTATACAAGACTAAATATCATATTCCATAATGGGTAAAATCTGACCAGGAATAAGCTTATAAATCAGAAGTGTCTTATTCCTAGTTTAAACATAAAATGTGGTTTTCATCAACCTTTACTATATGAGATATGCGATTTTCAAAAAATTTCCACAAATGTGTTTTTTTAATAAACAACTACTAACATGCAAAATTCAGTGTTTAGAATACTAAAAGCGAACGAATAAAATTGTTTCACTTCCTGAAATCTACCAGCACTGATGATGATGATGAGGGGGGGGGGCAAGACATCTGATTTGCATTTCGGAATGAAGAAAATATATATCTTCACAAAATATTAGAACAATTTTATTTACAATTGGACAAGTTACATTCTTACTGTCAACATACATTATAAAGGAGATAAATATAAATAAATACTGATACTTCCTATAAATTCTTTTAATAAAAAAGAATTACTAAACAGAATAACTTAATTCTATAATACTATTCTTACAGTAATAATTATCTTTTTCTAAAATAAATAATAGTATATGCAATTTCATATTAAACATATTTCTTTTTAAAATAATAATACTAATCAATAGACAGGTAGAAATAATATTTTCCCCCTTCAGAACAGCTTTCATCTTCAGAGCTAAATTGCTGTTTACAATGTCAGGGGTAATCCTGTTTGGGGGGGGGAGGGGGGAGTAATTTGGTAATTCTAATAAACGCAATTTGAATAAACTTACTTTTCCTAATAGGTACATCACAGCTTGTCTATTCAAAGTAATAGTTGTAGCACATTAATAAAATAATCACAGTCATAATTTCATTTATAAGGTTTTACATACAACATGTTAGTTGAACTAGGGACAGGTAGAACCTCAAGTACAGTTAAGTAGACAAATTTAAACACTAAAAATAATCATCCTTTATGCCTGGAATCAAAAGACCTGAGAGTCATTCAATAGTAATTTTGTTATTATTATTTATTAACGTCCACTTTATCCAACTTGGGCTAATTGGGACGGGTTATCTACAGGTTACCACCCATTTCTAGCCAGGGTGGGACTAAGGATTTTATTTAGTGAATTCCGTAATTAAATAAATTCCCCTGCCCAGGCGGGAATAGAACTCGCCACTCTTGGTTTACCATGTGAGATTAAGGTCAACGCCTAAACTCACATGGCTAACCTGAGCCCCAATAGTAATTTTAGTTTTATATCCAACATTAATTGCCAATTCCATATGTATTGCTGTGTGCTAAGGATGGAATGGATGCTAAATAATTTTATAACTTGCCACCATCCATACACTAAAATATATAGCTCTCATGTAGGATTCTATGTAAAATTGATGTCGTGTTTACTGAACACAGGTACTGAGTGAGTTAATGGTGACTGAGGTTTTAGGATAACTAGCTAATGTAATAGGTAAATACTGGCTAAGGTATTAGGAATTTAAAAACAGATAGGAAAAGAGGTAGAACCTATGGCTTGCTTTCTGTATGCCCATGGTGTTATACGTGTATGTGCGTTCATGGTCAGAACATTTGTGAGGTCCAGTTAAGGTGATAAATCTGGTGACTAGAATATCACAGTAATATATTACCTCCATTGAGTATCATTCAGTCGTGAGAGAAATATTCTTAATAAATCTCCCTCCTTCGACTTTTAAGACCTGTTGGAAGCATTATTTATTCTACTTACTTAACATAAATATAGACCCTTTTATATATCCTTCCCTTACATAAAATGACCCACAGTCATACAATTTTTTTTATTACACATGTTAACAGTTAACTTTTCCCTTACTATTTTATGAATATTCAGGACTGTTTGCATTCTTAAAACAAAATATTAATACAAATAGAAGTTAATAATTTAAAGACCAGGAAACCATTACCAAGTCGATTTGGTATGCATTTAAGATTTCATTATTATACTTTGGTAATTTGTCTTTCTTCTGGCCTTTAAATTAAAGTGAGTTGTTAAGTTATAAACAAATATTATTTTACAATGAAATTTTCCGTACTTTTAAGCTAAGTACAAGGTAAGCAGTTTTAATTGTGTTGTGGCTTTAGCATATGCATTTACAAAATATCATGTATGACAAGGTAATGCCATAATGCCATTTTCCTGGCATTTCACAGCCTTAATTCAGTCTGGAATTTCTTAATAATCTACTTGGAGCTGAATCATCTCCCTTTCTGAACTTTAATTTAGATGACTTTTAATTTCCTTTTATCTGGTTATTAACTAGTTTCATTTGCTGGCCTCTCTTCAGAATCCCACGGCTGCTTTTTTGTTGAGCCCCAAAAAATAAATATAGTATTTCCAAAGAAACATAGCATTGCTGATACTGTGAAGACTATTCTCCATTCTTATATGTCACTCTGAAACAGAAACATAAAATGAAAATTAAACATTTCTTTATTATTGGTCAATAGGATTGTTTGAACTGTACAGTCCCTGTAGGACCTCAGGTACTATGTTACACCATTCATTCGATCAGCTAGGATACAGCAATTTCAAGACCTCCCTCAGTTCATCCAGCCACCTCTATCTGGGCCACACCCTCTATTTTATCTCACCATACAATTGTTGGAGTAATTTGATGGTGTACATACTCTCAACATACCCTAAACATAACCTGCCTTTTTAATAGTTTTATATATATATATATATACATATATTTTTTATTCATTTATTTAGCAGCCCTTATTATAAAATAATGGTATGTTTAGAATGCTAGTTTTTGTCATTTTTTTTTTAAAAGAAACTGAGGATTTTGTAATAATAAACTATAATAATAGTTATAATAATTACATGGGATTATTCAAATTAAAATTCCACTAAGATGTTCACTTCTTTGTTTGAGAATTTAAAATGAAATGTTCAATTGAAGGCTGATACTTTTTTCTGTCAATGTGTGTAAAAGTAAATCTGGCAAAGAAAACAATATATTATGTTTTCAAGGAAGCATTCTATTTCAAAAGCTCCCGAGAGGCCAGGAAAACATATTTTTTGATGGCCCGCCTCATCCTGCCTCTACTGTGAGGTGCCATACCCAATAGTATCCTGATTCGTGTTCATGCTTAGAATCTCCTACTATAGTCTATTGCCATCCTTCATCCAGTCTACCTCCTCCTACCTCCCCTGTGAGGTGCCATACCCAATAGTATCCTGATTCGTGTTCATGCTTAGAATCCCCTACTATAGTCTATTGCCATCCTTCATCCAGTCTAAAACCTCGCCTCCTACCTCCCCTGTTGAGGTTGCCATACCCAAATTAGTATTCCTGATTTCGTGTTCATGCTTAGAAATCCACCCTTACTATAGTCTATTGCCATCCTTCATCCAGCACCGCCTCCTCCTACCTCCTGTGAGGCTCCATTCCCAGTAAGTAGTTTCCTGATTTGTGTTTCATGTTTAGAATCCCTCTCTACTATAGTCTATTGCCATTCCTTTCATCCAGCAGCCCGCTCCTTCCTACCTCCCCTGTTGAGGTTTGCCTTTAACCCAAATAGTATTCCTGATTTCTTGTTCATGCTTAGAATCCCCTACTATATGTCTATTGGCCATCCTTCATCCCAGCCGCCTCCTCCTACCTCCCCTGTGAGGTGCCATACCCAATTAGTATCCCTGAATGCATGTTCATGCTTAGAATACCCATACTATAGGTCTATTGCCATTCCTTCATCCAATGTCTACTCCATCCTCATACCTCCACTGTGAGCGTGCCATACCCAATAGTATCCTGATTTCGTGTTGCATGCCTTAGAATTCTCCCTACTATAGTCTATTTGCCATCCTTCACTCCAGCCCGCCAATCCTCCGACTCCCCTGTGAAGGTGCCATACCCAATAGTATCCTGATTAGTGTTCATGCTTAGGTATCCACAACTCTATAGTCTGTTGCCCAATCATTCATACCAGTCTACCTCCTCCTACCTCCCCTGTGAGGTGCCTCTATATTCCCAGTAGTTTCCTGATTTCGTGTTCATGCTTAGAATCCCCTACTATAGTCTATTGCCATCCCTTCATCCAGTCATACACTCCTCCATAAATCCCCTGTGAGGTGCCCATACCCAATAGTATACTGATTCGTTGTTCATGGCTTAGAATCCCCTACTATAGTCTATTGCCATCCTTTCATCCATGTCTACCTCCTCCTGCCTCCCCTGTGTGTGCCATACCCAAATAGTATCCTGATTCGTGTTCATGCTTAGGAATCCCCTACTATAAGTCTATATGCCATCCTTTCATCCCAGTCTACCTCCTCCTACCTCCCCTGTGAGGTGCCATATCCCAATAGTATCCTGATTCGTGTTCATGCTTAGAATCCACCTACTATAGTCTATTGCCATCCTTTCATACCAGTCTACCTCCTCCTAACCTCCCCTGTGAGGTGCCATAACCCTCATTAGTTAGTATCTGATTCGTGTTTCATTGCTTTGAATCTCCTACTATAGTCTATTGCCATCCTTCATCCAGTCTACCCTCCTCCTTACCTCCCCTGTGAGCCGCCATTCCCAGTAGTTTCCTGATTCGTGTTCATTGCTTAGAATTCCCCTACTATAGTCTATTGCATCCTTCATTCCGAGCTCGCCTCCTCCTACCTCCCCTGTGAGGCTCATTACCAGTAGTTTCCTGATTTGTGTTCATGCTTAGAATCTCCTACTATAGTCTATTTGCCATCCTTCATCCAGCCCGCCTCCTCCTAACCTCACCTGTGCAGGTGCCATACCCAGTAGTTTTCCTGATTTGTGTTCAGTGCTTAGAATCCCACTACTATAGGGTCTAATTTTTTTTTTTTTTGGCCCATCCTTCATCCAGCCCGCTCCTCCTAACCTCCCCCTGTGACGGTGCCTACCACAATTAGTATCCTGATTTCGTGGTCATGCTTAGAATCTCCTACTTATAGCTCTATTGGCCATCCCTTCATCCCAGCTCGCTCCATCCTACCTCCCCTGTCGTGGACTCCATCCCAGTAGTTTCCTGATTTGCTACTGTTCATGCTTAGAATCTCCTACTATAGGTCGCTCTTGCCATTCCTTCATCCTGCCCGCCTCCTCCTACCTCCCTGTGCAGGTGCACATACCCAATTAGTATCCGGATTCGTGTTCATTGCTGTAGAATCCCACTTACTATAGTCTATAGCATCCCTTCATCCAGCCCGCCTCCTCCTACCTCCCCTGTGAGGTGCCATAACCAATAGTATCATGATTCGTGTTCATGCCTTAGGAAATACCCTACTATAGTCTATTTGCCAATTCCTTCATCCAGTCTACCTCCTCCTACTCTCCACCTGGTGATGGTGCTCCATTACCCAATAGTATCCTTGATTCGTGTTCATGCTTACGAATTCTCCTACTATAGTCTATTGCCATCCTTCATCCAGCCCGCCTCCTCCTACCTCCCCTCGTGAGGTTGCCATACCCAATCGTATCCTGATTCGTTGTTCTGCATGAATCCCCTACTATAGTCCTATTGCCAATCCCCCTTCCATCCAGTCTACCTCCTCCTAACCTACCCCTGTGAGGTGTTTTACCATCACCCAACTACGTATCCTGATAGTGTTCATGCTTAGTAATCCCTTATCTATAGTCTATTGCCATCCTTCATCCCTGGCTATCCTTCCTCCCTACCTCCCCTGTGTGGTAGCCCATACCCAATAGTATTCCTGATTCGTTGTTCATGCCTTAGAATCACCCTTACTATAGTCTATTTGCCATTCCTTCATCCAGTACTACCTCTCCTACTATACCGCCTGTTAGAGTCCGCTCCAATACCCAATAGTATACTGATTAGTGTGTCCATGCTTAGATTCCCCTACTATAGTCTATTGCCATCCTTCATCCCAGTCTACCTCCTCCCTACCTCCCCTGTCGAGGTGCGATACCCAATAGTATACCTGATTCGCGCGCGTCATGCCATTAGAATCTCCTAGCTATAGTCTATTGCCATCTTCTTATCCAGTCTACCTCCTTCCTACCTCCCCTGTGAGCCGCCATTCCCAAGTAGTTTCCTGAATTCGTCTGTTCATGCTTAGAATCCCTCTACTAATAGTCTTTGCCATCCTCTTCATCCAGGCTCGCCTCCTCCTACCTCCCCTGTTGAGGCCTCCATTCCCAGTAGTTTCCTGAATTTGTGTCATGCTTAAGAATCTCCTACTAAGATAGGTCTTATACTGCCATCCTTAACCAGTCCCTGCCCGCTCCTCTTACCTCCCCTGTTGAGGTGCCATTCCCAGTAGTATTCCTGATTTGTGTTTCATGCTTTAGAAGATCCTCTACTTATAGTCTATAGCCATTCCTTCATCCAGCCCGCCTCCTCCTACCCTCCCCTGTGAGGTGCCATACCCAATAGTATCCTGATTCGTGTTCATGCTTAGAATCTCCTACTATAGTCTATTGCCATCCTTCATCCAGCTCGCCTCCTCCTACCTCCCCTGTGAGGCTCCATTCCCAGTAGTTTCCTGATTTGTGTTCATGCTTAGAATCTCCTACTATAGTCTATTGCCATCCTTCATCCAGCCCGCCTCCTCCTACCTCCCCTGTGAGGCTACCATTGCTCGCCAGTAGTTTCCTGATTTTTGTTCATGATTAGAATCTCTACTACTTTAGGTCTATTGCCATCCTTCATCCAGCTCGCCTTCCTTCCTACCTCCCCTGTGTGAGGTCGCCATTACCAGATAGTTTCCTGAATTTGTGTTCATGCTTAAGAATCCCCCTACTATAGTCTATTGCCATCCTTCATCCAGCCCGCCTCCTCCTACCTCCCCTGTGAGTGTGCCATACCCAATTAGTATCCTGATTCGTGGTTCATGACTTAGAATATCTTCCTACTATAGTCTATTGCAATCCTTCATCCAGCCCGCCTCCTCCTACCTCCCCTGTGAGGTGCCATAACCCAATTAGTATTCCTGATTCGTGGTCATGCTTAGTATACCCTACTATAGTCTATTTGCATCCTTCATCCAGTCTACCGCCTCCTACATCCCCTGTGAGGTGCCATACCCACTAGTATCCTGATTTGTGTTCATGCTTAGAATCCCCTACTATAGTCTATTGCCATCCTTCATCCAGCCCGCCTCCTCCTACCTCCCCTGTGAGGTGCCATACCCAATAGTATCCTGATTCGTGTTCATGCTTAGAATCCCCTACTATAGTCTATTGCCATCCTTCATCCAGTCTACCTCCTCCTACCTCCCCTGTGAGGTGCCATAGGGGTTGTATCATGGTGTTGTGTTCATGCTTGAAGGTCTGGGGCGAGCGTGTTCGTGTACTATAGTCTAGGAGAGACAGGTGGTATCAGCAGCCATCACCCCTACCGCCCCGCCAGGGTCCGGTAGTGTGTGTGTTACGGGTAGTTTCGGGGTGGGGGATGTCATACCCAATAGGTGCTGCGATGCTTCCATGATTTGGGTGCATGCTTAGAATCCCCTTACTATAGTCTATTTGCCATCCTTCTCATTCCAGCCCGCCCTCCTCCTACCTCCCCTGTGATGGTGCCATACCCAATAGTATCCCTGATTCGTGTTCATATAGCCTTAGAATCCCCATACTATAGTCTATTGCCATCCCTTCACATCCAGCCCGCCTCCTCCTACCTCCCCTGGTTTTTGAGGTTTTTTTTTTTTTTTGGCGGGCCATACCCAATAGTATCCTGATTCGTGTTCATGCTTAGAATCCCCTACTATAGTCTATTGCCATCCTTCATCCAGTCTACCTCCTCCTACCTCCCCTGTGAGGTGCCATACCCAATAGTATCCTGATTCGTGTTCATGCTTAGAATCCCCTACTATAGTCTATTGCCATCCTTCATGCAGCCCATCTGGTCCCTAGGTGGCTTGTGAGCCCGACTGCTCCCGATTGCTCCTTAATTTCGAAGATGAGTTTTTTTCAAGACATATCTATTGCAATCGTTCCTTTTACTAAGATTAATTCTATTTTGTACGGAAGTGTATCGATATCTTGAGAAATAGGTGCTAGTCCAACTCTGACCTCTCAGGCCGAGTGCGCCTGATCAATTTTACTTGTTTTAGTTTAAGCTTCATTCTATTCAAGAAATAAAGTCATTATTTTACGTTCTAAATAGTATATTTGTTTTCCTTAGATCCTAGCGAAGTCTGTCCTACCAGCGTTTTAAATTAAAATTATTACTTGGGAGGGGGGGGGGGTTAAAATTTGTAGGCGGCCTTTCAGGCCGGGTGCGCTCGATTTTGTTTCGTCCAGAGGTGTGCCCGATGGAGGGTTAAAGCTCCTGTATGTGCTAAACACATTTCAGTGACATCTATTTCAATTAATGAGTTATGTGCGTAAGGCCTTTTGAGAAAGGTTGCAAATAATTAATGTCACTAAAATTTTACAAAAGATAGTTAATTTGAGTTTTGATTATCACAAACACAATCACACACACACACACACACACACATATATATATGCATGCTCACATGTACACACACACGTATACTTGCTAAGGTACCCGGCTTTGCTTGGGAAATTATTTCAGGCTGAATGATGATGGTATTTTTTTTTTCTCCCCTGCAAAATCAAATCATATTGAGATTAAACGCATATTGTCTTTTGTTGTACATTACCAAACAACGTTTAATAGTTATGGATAATACATAGTCCTTTCAATATCGTAATATCGTCAACATATGGGAGGAAATAAGATAATATATACCACAATTCAAGAATTTGATTCCGCACAACTTTCGCTACCACACGTCGTGTAAATTCAGAATGAGTTTGTTTAAATAATACATTATACAAATTAAATAATCGAAATGCTCTTATAGTTTAAATTTCTATTGGAAACAAATAACAGTTATTTTCTAATTAAAATAAATAACAAATAAGGGGACTTCCCTACTCCAAACCATAATAAAATTGTTGACTCCCGCTATAGTTATTAGCGTATATCTTATGTATACTTCATTGTACAACAAATGTGAATATAACAAAAGTTACTCTAAATAACTTCTGATATGTACTTGTTTGCAGAAAAACTAATAGGAAATGAAGTACGGCAATTTTTCATATAATGACTCCCTTACAACCCCCATTCCTGGTCGTCCCTAGAAATTTTGATATAGCTTATAATCATGGAAGGATTAATACTAATTCACATGCCATGTTTTGTTTAATCCGGTTTAGTCATTAATGTCCAATAAAACTGTTGACTCCCACTATAGTTTTTAGTGTATATGTCATTTACACTTCAGTATACAACAAAAGTGTTTATAACAAAAGTTACTTTAAATAACAAAATGAACAACTTTTGTTATGTGCATCTTTGTCGAAAAACCAATAGGAAACGAAATATTGCATGTTTTTATTTCAGGCCTCCCTTATAATCCCCACTCCTGCTCATCTCGGAGAATATTAGTATAGCCTATAGTCAACGTTTGATTAGTAGTAATATACATACTAAGTTTCATAAAATTCGGTTCAGTGGTTTAGGCATGAAAAGGCAACAAACAAACAGATACCAAAGCCAAAAATTACATATATTCTGTCTATGGCATGTGAAACGAAAAATTATTGTGCAAATTCGAGGAAAAAAATCAATTTACAGACAGAGGTTTTAATTTTTTATAAATACATTAATGATTAAGCAATTTGAGAACCAAATTCTGATAACCATAAGAATATTAATTCTAAAAAAATAGATATACTTACTGTATCTTGCACAAGATAAGTTGAAATGAGTGGTCCTAGAATGGATGCAATATTTGCCGTGGAATTACTAATGGACATGATTATACCAGCAAAATTTGGTGAAAGGTCCAAACAATTTGTGAACATTCCAAGATTAGCCGCTGCACCTACGGTTACTGAGACTACCAACATGCTTTCAGCTAAAGTTGTTGTTACAGGAGCATAAGCTAGTACCAGCAATGATATGCAGGTCCCGTACATGGCTTTAAAAAAAATAATAATAAGTTAATTTCTAGAAATATTTGGAAAGTTTTGATTAAAATAATAATAAAATTTCCATTACAAAGAGTTACATAAACTAAGCAAACTTCCTATGTGCTGCAATGACACACTGGTCTTCTCATCTCACCAAGTATTTTATACCTCTCCCGTAGAAGGAAGTCTAGATCAGCAGAAATTGAAATGTGTGATGAATAATGAGGTTTTTAGTGTCTCAGTTCCCTAAAGTAAAAATCAGACCATTATAATTGGGGGTTTACTGAATGCTGAAAGCATAAAAAATTATGACTTGTCCCTTCATTCACATTTTATATTATTTTTGTTTCAGTTGTAGGCTATAGGTTTAATTTGTTTATGTTTGTATTCAGTTCATAAACAGTCTTGTTGCCATTCTTGGTGAGCAATAGCTTTAACTGAGCTTTGCAAGTCTTCTGATGTCAGTTGATGAATGATAATGTTAATATTTTTAGTCATGAGTTTGGCCTGGTTGTCAACTTCAGTGCTTCATCCAATATTATGCTGTCCTCGTAGCCACACTGTTGTAATATTCAGAATAGGGCACTAGTAAAGTGTGATTAAATAAAATTTTAAAAAAAAATTTCATTGAATTATATATTTTATAGCTATTTTGCTCTTATAATGAAAGTTACTGTTTTTATATCTAATGGCTACACTTAGTTAACCGTCCCCCGTGAATAGGATGTCCCCCATGCCCCATGAAAACGAGTCAGGAAAGGAAGAGGACTTTCAGGGGTTTCCCTCCTTGTTCGAGAGCTAACTTCTATCGTTCATAATCCAATAAGGGCATTGGGACGGGAAGAGAGAATTCCACTCAGGCTCAGAATATTTAGATGTCCACCAAAAACTGACTAATAATAGGCATTAATCAATAAGTGTATGCAAACAATAACTTTCATGTTTCCCCAATCCTCCCCCACGATTGTGGTAAGTATACGATTTAATAGAATAAGAATGTAAAAAGAATAGCTAATCATATCAATAAAAAAATATGAAATATACAAATGAGTATTCCTACCTATACTGTTCCAAAATGGTCGTAAAAAACTTTCTGGAATTCTAGTTCTCTTCTTTATGTGCCATGATAATACAGTTAACAATACAGATGCGATGCAAGAAAATAAATAAGGAAGTGCAGAAAGTAGGCCATTCTGAAAAATATAAATTGGAAATGATTAAAAATCAGACTCACAAAATCCTGTAATAAAGGGTGCATTTTATAGCTAATCTGAAGGCAACTCTGCAGTTTAGATGAATTGGCCAGGATAGTTAGGTCATATTGTATGTATGAGACTAAATAAACTGCCCAAAAAAGCGGTATATGGTACAACTGATAGTGGGTCGGGGAAGTGAGGCAACCTAGGAGTACTTGGCTGGATATCCTGTAGAAGAACTTATTAAGACTAGGGATTGAGTCTTTCATGTCCTTTAAAATTGTTCACACCCGCTATAGTTTTCAGTGTATATCTCATTTACACTTTAGTATACGACAAAAGTGTATATAACAAAAGTTACTTTAAATAATACAATATACAATGTTTATCATGTGCATCTTTGTCAAAAAGCCACTAGGAAATGAAAAATCGCTATTTTTAATTTCAGGCCTGCCTCATAACCCCCACTCCTGCTTGTTCCTAGGAATATTTGTACATCTTATTATCATCGGGTCATTAATGCTAATTTACATAACGAAATTTCTTTTTATATATCAACACTAAGCGAATTTATCATGACAAGTCTTATTTTAAACTGAAAATTGTTTTCAATGGACCTTTATTAAGTGAGATACATTCAAATAGTCATTAAGTAAGATTCTTCGGTTCTGAATGTTTATTTGATCCATACCATACTTGATATTTAACTTTAATAATAAACACTAAAGCTCTTATTAGTTAATGGCTGAAATTGGGTCAGGAAATGGAGGGAGTGAGGGGGATTCAAAAATTCAAAATAACTCCATTATGAGTCGGATTGAAATAATTCTACTGAATCAATCTTGTTAAACTATTGATGCTCTATAATTTTTATTATTTACATTTTTTTTCTAACTCAAATATTAAGCGAGTTATTCGTGTTTTCTTGCTTTCAGCCTAAAGGCAGAAAAAAAAATATCCCCCACTTCTACTCATCGAATTTTTATATACGAATAGAGAATATATGGTGAGATAACGTTATTAGTCTGCCATACCAGCACATGGGTGTTTGTAGTTTATGCATCCCTTGTGTGTCAGATTTGTTTTTAGTATTTTACGGAAACTATGAGATAGCTCGATGTAATTCAATATTTATTATAATTAAATTTGAATGCATGCCCTACTTACATCATGCAAGTTGTATCCAAGTACCCCATTGATATAAGTCGGTGTCAATGTAACAATCGTCCAACCAGTCCAGGCGGAACAAGAACAGGTAATAGTAAGTACAAGAACTGGAATTGATGTAACTATTTTTCTCCAAGGCACATTCGCTCTTCTTTCTTCTACCTGTGATTAATAGATATCTTACATTAAGGGAGAAATGTCATCATAATCGCAGGTACAATATTAGCTTAATATTTATAACTTTTTTCCATTGAGGTTAAATATAAGTTCAATGAGAACAATCATTAGGTCTTACAAGAACGTTCTTCAATTAAAAATGCATCCTGCTTCTGAGCTTTTTAATACTTTAAATTAGTGTTGAACTGATTTGACTTATGCTCCTCTAATACTAATCTTGTTCGTGAAAGGCTAAATAATACAATAGTAATAAGCAAAATTATAAGCATTTAGATATGTTGACTTTTGTATGACATTATTCATCTAATCAAATGTACAGAATATAGAGCCAAATCATTAGATAAATACAGCTATTGACATGTTAAATTAATTCTAATTATTTTATGATTATTTGTTGTCTTTAATGAGGAATAATTTCAGTATTAATTTAAAGTTTTGAAAGTGCACAGGAGCATGGGAATATTAAGTATAATACTAATAATACTACTTTTTGATGTTAATTACATTTACTAAGTGTCTTTCATTTATCTCAATAATAAAAATGAAAAAAATGTAAATACTGTTTTTATTGTCCTTAGTCTAATAGCTTGAACTTTTATTGAAATTTTGAGGACAATAAAAGATTATGAATGTATGGAAAGTTTTTATGAATCTTGATTATTTTTATGGAGATCATATATAGCCCTCCAACTAATATTGTGACAGATATGTTAAACAAATCCTTATATATATATATATATATATATATATATATATATATATATATATATATATAAACTAGATCAAATTCAAGAAATTCCTTTTACATGTAATTATATGTTAAAAAAAATAAGGTAAAAACCTGCTTGTTTTCAGCTTGAAAACATATCCTCATATATTCTCGCTCTTCGTTAGATATTGTTTTACATGACTCTGGGTTTTCACCTCCAAAAGCAGCATGAATAATCCCCCAAATGATTCCCACTAAACCTAAAAAAGTTAGCACATTATTTACAAATCCACTACAGCATAAGTTCTTAAAGTGATTCCAGACGTACAGGCAAATGCACTCTGACAATCTTGTGCACACAAGGCCAAGCAAGCATTCTCGTAAACACTCACATGCACATAATATGCAGTATCAAAAACATCTTTATTCTAATTATGGAATAGAATAACCAAAATCTCCACTGTACATTGGCTCACTCAATATTGGAATAATGGAACCATGACAAAATTATTTTTACCTGATGCATAAAATATTGAAGGCCAGTCATATTTATATCCTAAATATCCAGACCCTGACATTGATATTAAAGAGCCTAATCCTGCTCCTGTAAACAATTCAAATCAATTAGTTTTATTGTCAAAAAATGTGTAATACATGTATTTTCTTATAAATACTAAAAGTGATCTATTTCAATTATTATTAAATATAATAATACCACATTATGATGCATGTCTCAAGAAACTTATTTCATTGTGGCTTCGGGTCAGGTCATGAAATTAGAGTAATCATCAGAGGCTTTTTAACAAATTTTTCTTTTAAGGGTGAACAGACACGTAAAGCAAAATTTTATTGTGAGAGATTGTTTTCATTTAACAGGTAATTAGTTCAACCTAAGTTAGCTAAAATAGAATCCTCTATTTTGATAAAGATATTTTTAGGACACCAAGACAGCTCAGTTTATTTCTGAATTGGAAGATGAAAGTATAATAAATTTAAAATATGGGAAAGACTCATAAAGAAGAAATTTGGAGGCTATTGATGTGATGGAGAATTTGTCACAAAGCCATCCTCTGACAGAGATGGTGACAAAGAGAGGGCTGGGCAGTCCGAGATGCAGGGAGTTAAAGAAAAGAAAACAGGTCCTAGAGCTGGATACTGACACCTGCCTCGAAACCTAGCCAGCAGGTGTCTGAACAGGTACTGGGGAAGGGTCAGAAGGGGGAGGGCATGTATTGCTTGTCTGAGAGATTCAGCCAAGAACACATATACATGGGGAAGAAATTTTAAGCTTAAATTTAGTGATGCTCTAATCAACTTGAATATAATGACAACATTCATTATTTTTTAAACAGTCATTTTAATAGTTAAAGGGAATGGAGATCTATTTTGAAATTATTATTCTTTAATAATAATAATAATCCAGGGGCTGTGTAAAATAAGCAGATTTCCCTCATGCTAGACATGAGAATATATAAAAGGTAGAACAAATAAATAAAAATAGTAAACAAAACTTGAAGACGAGTTTTATGAAGAAATAAATTGAGGGCTAGATTTCTACTCTTTCGCATTCAGCCTGGCTTGTCATGTTATTAATAGGTATAAATTACGAATATTATATAGCCATACTGAGTTTCATAAACAAACCTGCTTGAACAATACACATCATGGCATCTTTTTCTTGTGGAATTGCCCAATTTGCCATTACATTATTTAAATTTGGATACACATTTCCCTAGAACAAAAAGAAGAAGAATACTTAAAGAATTGATAAAGCACTAGCAATCAAAGATAGAATTTGAGTAAATAACATTAAAATCTTAATGTTGCAAATTTGGGTAATCAAGGTGGGATTTGCTCAGATCGCCACTCTTTTCTAGTGAGCGTGGGATTAGGTACTTAATTTGGTGAACCCATTACAAAATAATTCGGCTAGACCATGTGGGAATCTAACCTAAGGCTTGAAAATTGCCAAGAACTTAAGAACTATACTTTAACGCCCTGGATACATCAAGCTCTCGTGGGAAATTCTTTTAAATAATAAGTGCACCATATTTTTCGGAAATTTGTGGGCAGAGTCATATTACTCCTTTTTTCATTATAAACTATTATTCATTTATTACCCTTTGTGTTCTTAATCTGATATATGTAATCTATGCCAAGCATAAATATACACATTTATTTATAATAGAGGAAATAATATCTAATATATGCAATCTGTACCAATTATTAATAGACAAATTTATATATAACTAGCTAAGGTACCCGGCTTCGCCAGGGAAATCGTTTGATGGTGATGATGGTATTCCTTTTGGGCTTTACTTTGAACAACATTTTTACATTTTTCCGTCTCATTGCTTAGGATTTACACCCGAGTCAGGTGTGCTGGGGATATGTTAATAATAAAAGTATTTGTTATGTACTTAACTCTACAAAATACACAATATTTTTATATTGTGTTACTTTTATATTTATATTTTTAAGTTACTTGCTTTATAAATTATGATAAAGATGTATATAACAAAAGTTACTCTAAATATCAAATTAAACAACTTTTGTCATGTGCAGGGAAAACAATAGGAAACGAAATATGACGATTTTTCATTTCATGCCCACCTAACAACTGTTCGTTCCTAAAAATGTTAATATAGCTTACAGTCAAAAATATGGAATTTCCTTGATTACAATTTAGTTTTTCGTGTTCTATAACATTGATGACCCCTTCTATAGTTTTCCTGTATACCTCATTTACCTGTGTGTATGGCAAAAGTGCATATAACTAAAGTTACTTTAAATAACAAAATAAACAACTTTTGTTATGTGCATATTTGCCGAAAAGCGAATAGGAAACGTAATATCGCTATTTTTAATTTCAGGCCTCCCTTATAACCCCCACTCCTGTTCATCTCAGAGAATATTAATATAGCCTAAAACCTAAGTTCGGTTAGTAGTAGTATACATACCAAGTTTCATAAAATTCGGTTGAGCCGTTTACGATTCTATAAAGGACATACAGACAAACATTCCTTTTTATACATATATAGATGGAGGAAGTAATATCTGATATACAATCTATACCAAGCATAAATAAAAAGAATTATTTAGAATGGAGGAAATAAAATCTGATATGTGCAATCTATGCCAAGCATAAATGGATACATATATTTATAATGGACTAAGTAATATCTGCTTTATGCAATCTATACCAATCATAAATATTTCAATATTATTGCATCTTTTGATTCAAACTATTGAGAAGGATAACAAAATATTTTTGGACATTTTATTATGCAAATTGTAGGGTGGTGGAATAACGTCTTCAAAAAACTTTCTGTATTTCATAGTTCCAAAGATAGAAAGGACAGCATTGCTATTCATTCTCCTTTAATAATTAGTTAAAAAAATTCTCATAAAAGATCTGTATCAAATTTACTGTAAGTCCATGTGGACTATCAAATTATACTAAACACTTAATAAGGATACATTTTTTAAAACCCTCGAGTTTTTCAGAGAAATAGCCTCTTAAATTAAAAATAATATAGAATTTATTAGTGCCAGTGAGTTCTACTGTTGGGAACAATAGTCTCAAATTGTTTTTCTTCAGCAGTAGAACTCATTCGATGAGGACATGATTGATCTGATATAGTTCGAATTCGGTGTACATATTCAATGTTCATTGCATCTTTTGTTAGGGATGCAATGAACAAAGTTTTATAAACTTTGGCATGTCATTTTCTTTATCATATAAAACTAATGATGATACGACATTGAAATTGTTCAATACTGACCACAGGTTAATGATTAAATTAATGATAATGGCTAACCCTCATATAAAGAGGCTTCTACCATCCATATATATTCTGGAAATAGTTTTGTGAAACTGGTTGTTTATTATTAATTAACGTCCACTTTTTGCAACTAAGGCTAATTGGGACGGTTTATCTACAGGTTACCACCCTTTTCTAGCCAGGGTGGGATTAAAGATTTTATTTAGTGAATAAAATGAACTGGTTGTTTAGAATACAGATATTTGTTTAATATTATTTTTATAATTAATGAAATTACTTTAGACCAATAAGTAAGAAATGTTAGACAAAGAAAAAACTTAATTAAGATGCCATCAAAAATATACAATATATATAATATTTATTTAAAATATACAATATATTCAAATCAATTCTGCCTATTTATATTTAATTGCCGTTGCCCTAGTCTCATTCCCTCTTTTTATTTGTATTTCATACTCACTGTACTTACTACTAGCTAATCCATGTACCAGGGGGTTCTTTTACTATGCTACACACGCCACATCATATTATGGGAGAGGTGGCGATTTAGGTGGATCCCTCGGAAGGTGGAATGGTCCGGGGTAAAAACATTGAAGGTTTGGAGAATGCGAAAATGAGGAGGTCTGTTTTAGTGGGGTTAATGTAGATGTTTAATCTCAGTGGAGGTGATCGGAGCGGAGGAGGCGAGAGTAAGGGCGCGGGGATAGGTTGATGCAACACAAGACGGCGTGGTCGCCAGCGTATGGAGACTATAAAGATATTAGGATGGTGAATTATTCGTACGAAGAGGGGTTATGGCGAGGGTTTGGACTCTTACCAGGGTACAGAGGCCTGATCGTAAACTTCTTTGAGCTGAGATTTTGCTGACAGGTATGGGCGTTTTCACACTTACCTCCACTGACATAGACACGATAAAGATATGACAGCGAAAGTACAAATTAGTGGGCTTTCACATCTACCGACGCCGGCAGCACAGCAGTTGGGGCAGGTCATGACAGGCGAGAACAAATTATATTTACTCTATTTATTACGCGTAGTGCGCAAG
Source organism: Riptortus pedestris (assembly GCA_019009955.1). NCBI lineage: Eukaryota > Metazoa > Arthropoda > Insecta > Hemiptera > Alydidae > Riptortus > Riptortus pedestris. Next base: position 9,445,306 of record CM032228.1, read on the forward strand.
AAAACGAAATAAGAAAGTCCGTCACGCAGGGGCTGCGTAAACTAAGCAGATTTGCCATATGAAGTTTTGCAATAGAGAAATTTCACGAGAACCGAACAGTTACGGAAAAGGCCGAACTAGCTTTTGGCGGAAACTCACGACTAGAACCGAAATATGCCGATCTCATATCGTCCGTTATCCGCACATACAAATAAAAATATAATTATCTTGGTTAATATTTAAGATAAATAAATGTATAGTAATGTATTTATAGTAAATGTAATTTGCAATAAGATCGATTCTATATAATTTTTTGATCCTACGTATAGTAACGGAGAAATTTTGAATTTTCGAAAACTCTCCCTTCTAAACGCCCCTTCCCATTGGTCCGATTTCAGCCATTAACGAACTTGATCTCTATTTTTACATAAAACGTTTAAGTATCGAGTTTGCTATCGACAAAACAAACATTGCGACCGCTAGAGCGGTAACAGACAAATATATATATATATATATATATATATATATATATATATATATATATATATATTTGTCTGTTACCGCTCTAGCGGTCGCAATGTTTGGTTTATCGTTAGCAAACTTGATATATAATCGTTTATACAAAAAGAAAGATGAAGTTCGTTAACGGTTGAAATCGGACCAGGGGGAGGGGGGTTTAGAGTGGAGAATTTCAAAAATTCTTAATATCTCCGTTATTATGCATCGGGTTGAAAAATTGTATAGAACCAATCTTATTGCAAATGTAATGTTCTATAAGTGTTGTTATGTATTTTTTTTTCACTATCTTCGTTAGTAACTGAGATATTTGTATATTTTAGTTTTCGTTCTTCAGTAAAGCCCCATTCCTACTCGTCTCATATTAACAATATTCTATTATGTTATGGAGCACTTTATTTGAACCTTAAATACTAAATATTGTTCTCATTGAACTTTTAAGTTGCACGTGGAAAATCTGCTTAGTTAACGCAGCCACTGCGTGACGGACTTTTGTCCCTAATGTAGGGCTTGGATTCCACTAGTTCAATTAGTGTCAGAATAGCATATTTAAAATTAGACTTTTTTTTTTTTTTTAACATTTTATTCCCCCCAGGTTTTCTCGGTAATTCTTGCTTGTGAGGAATCTCGCGCCGACATGAGTGGAGGGACTGCTGCTTGCCGACATGTCGGTGCTTGTGGCTACAAGAATCCGATGGTTTACATGAGTGTAAGCCAAGCCTCCTCCAGAATTTTAGCAGATTTCCCTTAAGGGAAATCAGCTATTGAGGTTGTACTCATGACGGAATTTTCGACATTTTTCTTCAAATGTCCATCGATCCTACCTAGTAGATGACGAAAATGAGGTCCGTTCAAAACTGTATATATATATCTATCTATCTATCTATCTATATATTTGTCTGTTACCGCTCTAGCGGTCGCAATTTTTGTTTAATCCTTACCAAACTTCATATTTAAGCGTTTTATGTAAAAAGAAAGATCAAGTTCGTTAACGGCTGAAATCGGACAGTGGGAGGGGGGGTTTAGAGGGGAGGATTTTCGAAAATTCGAAATATCTCCGTTACTATACGTCGGATCGAAAAATTATACAGAATCAATCTTATTACAAATTACATTTACTATAAATATTGTTATATACATTTATTCTCTATCTTGAATATTAACCGAGATATTTGCATTTTTCAGTTTTCACCAAACCGCCACTTCTACTCATGTTACGTAAACAATACTCTGCTACATAATAAATCACATTATTGGAAGTTTAAATACCAAAAATTGTATTCAAGAGACCTTTATTATACGAGATACATGCAAATATGCCCTGATGACCCCCCCCCATCTTAAAGTTTTGGACTACTAAAATTTTATTGATTGAGATAACAATTATTCTGACTTATTATTAATTACAGTACTAGATATACTAAATAGTTCTCAATAAAATTAATGTGTTATATTCTGATATATTTCAGTAATTGTATTCTTTCCGGTGTGAGGCGGGACCCGTTTGTTTACATTTCTAACCTAACGCTTCCTGTCGGCAGGCTATTGAAATTGGATGAAACATTTCTTATTTCCGTTTGTATTTATTCACGGTGTTGTGTTAGCAGTATGTATATTTATCTATTACTAAACTTCACGAGGGAAATCTGCTTAGTTTACGCAGCCCCTGCGTAACGGACTTTTTAGCGTTTCGGTAAGTGTGAAAACGCCCTATTCCTCCAGCTTCTCGAACCATTCCTGTGGGCCCATCCCATGATAGTCAACTTGAAGAGAAATGAATCTCCCATTGATGACCCTGGTTTTGACCTGTTTCAAAAATTTGCCGTCATCTCCGCCGGTGGATAAGAAGCCGCGTTTCATCCCACTCCGAAGTCATTGATTCCAGATATACATTGTTATATATGCTTTCTTATATGGTTTTAACGAACTATAATATGTTTATATGTATACAAAATTGGTTTTGAATATTTTAATCAAATGATAATGGTAAATTTTGCACTTCAGAAATAGATTGTCATTTTCTTTCATCTTTGAACATGAGGCCTATGCCTTTAAAAACGTATTTTTCACTTATTAAAATAATTGGTACATTTAGTCAATGCTATGGAGAAGTGATTGGCATTCATTTCAACCCGATAACTAGAAATTATAAATGCAGCACCATCAGAAAAATGAGCTGCATTGCACCTAATATTGTTTATATCATTCAAAAATATATCAAGTTGTATACGACTAAGAAACTGGTGGGACTCCTGCAAATTATTTAGTTACAATGGAAACACGAAAAGACCTGTTTCGTAAAATATATTTATTTTGTACACTTTTACCAAATTATTTTTGAATGACCCAAAGTAAAGAAAACAAATTTATTAAATAAATACATTATTTGTACACCCATAATTTAAAAACTAAATCTCATCTGTTTATCCCCTTTCTGGTACTTAAGCAGTTTTCCTCAATGGATATAAATGATAAGCAAAAAAATGCACGCATTATGTACGTCAAACCTCATGATAATAAGTAATGACTACTCCAATGTGAAGGTTAATGAACTTATACTATTTAAAGAACTTCAACTCAATTTGTTATTTTCTTGAAACTAACAGTCTCTATACAAAAATGTTTTAATATAAAGTTTTGAACAAAGACAAACGGTCCAAAAGTAGTCCAGTACTGCTTGGGTCCCTGACTATGATGTATCTCCACGGGGTAGATCAAGTCGGCTATTTCATTTTTCAGATTTGATAGAGACCTTATTTAGGTCTAATGGTGTAATGTACCTCAATACATATTCAGCAGGCACGCTTTGCTTCATTTTTCATTAAATAAAGCCAGGTATGGTTAGAGCGGCCCATTCGTATACTGCTAGAATTACTTCTCTATATCTTTTTGTTGGTAAAAACGTTTGATATTCAGTAAAATTTGACATAATTTCACTTTTTTTGTTAAATGCTAATTGAACCCAATGATTTTACCTTTTTGATGTTAGTAGGTCTTTTAGAAGATCTATAATACATATTTGTTGATGTCTATAGACGATACCTTCAGTTGCTCGTTGTATCGTATCTTCTAACTCAACAATGACTGGTAATTTCTTAAATTGTTATTGTTAAAGTGCTTTTGAATTACTAAATGTATATTTTCTATGATAGGGGATTCTAGTGAAGATATCTATTCAGCCTTTACTTTGACCAGTATTGGACAATGAACAATGACTAGTGAGTCAAATTCCACTCACCAGACACACTGACTCATATTCATTGAGTCAAAGAGAAAATATCTCTTCTTATTCCTAATTTACTAGTTACATAACTAATGAAAATAGTAAAATAATTACCTGTACAAGGCCTATTGTAAATCTGAGGAGACATATTCCTACAGCGCCAAAATTGAGAGCCGCGAATGGGATCATCAGTGAAATTATGCCTGCTCCGAAATTCCCAAGTGCAAACAGCTTGACAGCATGGCCTCGTCTTCCAATAGCACCAGATATAACTTGCAATAGTCCATACCCCCAGAACATACTGCTCAAGACCAGAGCCTTCGATTCTGGAGTCAAAACCACTTTCTGGTGAGAGATATAGAATCTTTAGTTAATATGAATTATTAAAAAGTCCGACACTCAGGAGATGTGTGAGCTAAGCAGATTTTCAATGAGTTGGAATGGAACATGAGTTATTTCATCCCTCAATCTATTCTCTATTTCTCCCTTAGTAAGTGGCTTATGTATATAGAGACTGAAATTTCCAGTGGGCATGAGATTTTTAGTGTTTCGGTTATTTAAAGTAAACATGTGACTATTAGAAGTTTACTAATGGCTGGCAATTTAAAAAAAAAATACAAATATCTCAGTGAATATTTGACGTAGAGAAAGAGTGTATTAAACATTTACAGACAATTAAATTTTCAACAAGACTGGTTTCATACACTTTTTTGATCCAACTCATAATAACAGAGACATTTTGAATTTTCCATACACTCCTACCTATCATTTGTCTGATTTTATCCATTAACTAAAATGGTCTTTAGCGTTGAGTGAAAATTTTATGTATGCAGTATGGTACAGATCTGGTATGGGCAACCTTTGGCATGTTGTGGGACAAACTTTAGTGTGCAAATACGTTCGCGGGCCGCTTTTAGAAGTAGTGCATTTTAAAGTAGCGCTCATAATTTTTAACCATAGATATCAGACATGAAATTATACTACAATGTAATTATAATGCAATGTATTAAAATAACAAAATGAAATGAAAAAAATAGGTACACCATTATAATTAAATCGTAAAATTTGGAATTATTACAAACAACGAAAGTTAAATAGCGATACCGAAATCAATGAGACACTTCAGCTTGGATTTAGGAAACTAGTCCATCGATGTTTGGATTAATTCCACTGATACAAAGCCGACATTTTTTTTTTTCCAAATTATCTTTAGTCAGCCTTGTACGATGTTTTGATTTATTAACTTTCATCTATGAAAAGAACTTTTCGCATTTATAAGTACTGCCAAACGCACAATTCTTTTTTCAACTTCCTTATTTGGAGTAAGTAGTGTAATATTTTTTAGCAGATTTCCCTTAAGGTAAATCAGCTATTGTGGTCGTACTCATGACGCGAGTTTCGAAAATTTTCTTCAAATGTCCATCGATCCTACTCAGGAGATGACGAAAATGAGGTCCGTTCAAAATTATATATATATATTTGTCTGTTAACGCTCTAGCGGTCGCAATATTTGTTTGATCGTTACCAAACTCGATATTTAAACGTTTTATGCGAAAAGACAGATCAAGTTCGTTAATGGCTGAAATCGGGCCAGTGGGAGGGGGGGGGGGCTTAGAGGGGAGGATTTTCGAAAATTCAAAATATCTCCGTTATCATACGTCGGATCAAAACATTGTATAGAACCAATCTTATTGTAAATTAAATTTACTATAAATATTGTTCTATGCATTTCTTCTCTATCTTCGATATTAACCGAGATATTTGCATTTTTATTAAGTTAGGGCCGTAACGGACTACTGAGTTTCCCGCCAAAAGCTAGTTCGGCCCTTTGCCGTAACTGTTCGGCTCTCGTATGGAGATTTCTCTATTTTATAACTTCAAGTGGGAAATCTGCTTAGTTTACGCAGCCCCTGCGTGACGGACTTTTGTTTAATTGGATTTTTCAAAATGTCTCGCGGGCCGGATCAAACCTACCAGCGTGCCGGTGATTGCCCACATATGGTATAGATCATGCATGAATCGTTTCCATAATATGAACGTAAAATCCTAATTGATGACATCATCAAACGTATTTGCACGTATCTCACATAGTATAGGCCCGTTGAAAACAATATTTGGTATTTAGGTATGCTTGGAAAATACGTTATTTAATAGGTACTTATTTTTAATTTTCTTGGCCTCTAATGAGGCCCATTAACAGGACTTAATTCAAACGGTAACTAACTTAGTCTTTAGTTAGGCATGCTTAAATATTGAATTTGGTAACGATCAAACAAAAATTGCAACAACTAGAGCAGTAACAGGCAAGTGTATACGTTTTGTTCGCGTATGTGTGTGTTTTTCTAGATCTCTAAAGCCAACCGGAAAACAAAGTCCGTCACGCAGGGGCTGCGGAAACTAAGCGGATTTCCCACGCGAAGGTTTACAATAGATTAATATACATACAGGTAGCACTACCGTGAATGCTCAATAAACTTACAAGTTAATAATCCCTACAACGGAAAGCGGCTGAATTGTAAACCTACAGGCCGGCCAGCCTAGAAGTACTGCATAGAAAGACCGGAAAGACAAACAATTAATGAAATATATCTAAATATAACATATTCATTTTATTGAAAACTATTTACTAAAGCTAGTGCTTAATTTGTAATGAATCAAAATCAGTTTTATCTTAATCACTCAAATTTTAACAATCCAAAAACGAAAGAAAGGGGTGGGAGTCAACAGAACGTATTTGCATATATCTCACAAAGTAAAGGTTCAATGAAAACAATATTTGGTATTTAGACTTCGAATAATGTGGTTTATTATATAACAGATTATTGTTTATGTAACACTAGTAGTAGTGGGGGTTTACTGAAGGCTGAAAACTGAATAATGCAAATATCTCGGTTAATATTCAAGATAGAGAATAAATGTATATATAACAATATTAATAGTACATTTAATTTGCAATAAGATTTATTCTGTATACTTTTTCGATCCGACTTATAGTAACGGAGATATTTCGAATTTTCAAAATTCTCCCCTTCAAAACCCCCCCTCCCCCTGGTCCGATTTCAGCCGTTACCGAACTTGATCTTTCTTTTTACATAAAACGTCTAAATATGGAGTTTGGTAACGATCAACAAAAATTGCGACCGCTAGAGCGATAACAGACAAATATATTTATATATATATATATATATATATATATATATATATATATATATAGAGAGAGAGAGAGAGAGAGAGAAAGAGAGAGATAAACAGTTTTGAACGGACCTCATTTTCGTCATCTACTAGGTAGGATCAATGGACATTTGAAGAAACATTTTGAAAATTCCGTCATGAGTACGACCTCAATAGCTGATTTCCCTTTAGGGAAATTTGCTAAAAGAAAAAGATAAATGTATGTATATATATTTATATAATTTTGAGCGGCCTCATTTTCCTCTTCTCCTAGGTAGGAACGATGGAAATTTGAAGTTAATTTTCGAAAATCGCGTCATAAGTACCCAAGCGAACTCGAATAAAATTCTAGAAATTGAATAAACCCCTATTTGTCTGGAGTGCTAAATGAAAGCGTCATCTATTCCTCAATCTAAAGTTCAAGATAAACAGCACGATGATAGCATGCCTTGTTCATCCACAGCTGTTATAATTTGGACGAAAATTAATTAATCTGGTTCTCTGACGCACTCATAATTCCAATTAATGAAAGAAAAAGTGAGAAAAATTACACACATTTTTTAATTTGTAGGAAATAAGATAAGTAAAATTGAAATTAATTAATATTCCTTATAACATTTTATACTATTTTTTTTTTAATATAAAAAGGTAAAAACATAAAATGTTACAATGAAAGCCTTGAAGTTGATAAGAACAACAATAGTGCCGTTTACTTCCTTAGCAGATATATTCAAACCAATATTTACTTCACAAGAATTATTTCTAAAGTCAAGTAATTTAAATAAGGTTGTGTTTAGAATAAAGTAATTTTAAAGGTATTTGTTAAGTTAAATCAATTGAATTAAGTATAAATATTGAATCTTTAATGATAAATTGGATTAGAGACAGAAATCTCTAATATTCTACTAGTATTTGGTGCAAAACTCATTCAAGTTGGAGAATCAATTGTACTAATGATACAGTTCAATATTGGACCTGTGCATACAACTAAGATTATTATTGCTAATTAACTTATTAAGAAATGAAGCATACGTACTGGCGAACATATTGTAACGTTTTTTTTTTTACAAAATCAGTAATAAACATTGTTTATTAGAGTTCTTTGGATGGCAAAATTAAATACACACAAGCTTCAGAATTTTTATCACTGCACAATTTATTTAAGAATGCACTATACAATCGGTTAATTATTCTTAATTACTACTAACAGTATGCACTGATAGCTTCACTGTTCTTGTTATTACACAGTCCAATAATTCACTCACGGTCACTGAATTTCACAAAAAGACGGCACTGCTCTGTTTTTTACTTCGCGAAGTTAACGGCACTGCACTGTCTTAAACACGGTACTATACTGTTGCTTACATACAGAGTCACGGCACAACACTGATCTTCACATAAAAACACTTTACCGCACTGCACGCGCAAATCCCACGTTGGTGCTGAACGGGAAGATTTAAGGAATCTAAGAATGGGGATAACATACGATCGATCTCTTCCAGTAATTTGAAAAAATCAGTATCTTTTACGTACGTAAGTGTCCAGTTAACTATATCGAACATTTATAGAGCCTCAACGAATATTTGAAAATGAGTTCCTAATCAATCCCTGTCCACTGCTGAACACTGTGGACAATTAAAAACATTATGTTATTTATAACTAAACCGAATCTATTTACAATCACATTCTCGGTGTTTTATCAATGGTCAATTGTAGAGTAGTATCAGAGAATAAACGTTGAGCGATTTCTATTCAATGCAAATTCTCTATTCAAAACGTCATGGGTCAAATACCGTAAATGTAAAATAAAGAAATCTGCATGCTACCTTCACGAGCAAATGAGCTTCGAACTTCAAATATGAAATACTGTTTTAATTGGTCTTTTACTGTTGTAAAATACATGAAAATACTAAGGGCGATGACGTCATCGACTAAGATTGTGGTCTAGACTCCAAAATGTTTATTTTTCCATACCATAATCGATATTTAGCCATTTCATTCAACACTATTGAACATATACGTTAATGGCTGAAACAGGTCCATGAATAGTGGGCAGGGCTTCCAAAATTCAATTCATCTCCGTTATAATAATGTCGGATCAAAAAATTTTGTCGAATCCATCCTTTTAAAGCATTGATGCTCTGCAATTGCTGATCTATGCATTTTAGCAGATTTCCCTTAAAGAAAATCAACTCTTGAGGTCGTACTCATGACGCGATTTTCCAAAAGTTTCTTCAAATGTCCATCCTTCCCAGGAGATGACGAAAATGAGGTCCGTCCAAAATTATATATATATATATTGCAAATTAAATTTACTAAATATATTGTTCTATAAATTTATTCTCTATGTTGAATATTAACCGAGATATTTACATTTTCCAGTATTCAGCCTTCAGCAAACCCCCACTTATACTCATATTACATAAATAATACTCTGTTATGTAATAAACCATATTATTTGAAGCTTTAATGCCATAAATTGTTTTAAGGAGACCTTTATTATGCGAGATAAATGCAAATATGTAATCGTGAACCCCCCCCCCCCGTCTTAAGTTGTTGGACGACTAAACTGATTTGATTGAGATAAAAATTATTCTGATCCATTATAAATTACAGTAACAGATATAGTAAATAGTTTTCAATAAAATTAATATGTTATATTCTGGTATATTTCCGTAATGGTTTTTCTTTCCTGTGAGAAGTTGGCATACCTGTTTGTTTACTCCCGTCTGGAGGTTTCTTATTATCGTTTGTATTTATTCACTTGATGTTGACGGTGCTATTGTGTTACCAGTATGTAGTTTTATCTATTGTTAAACATCACGAGGGAAATCTGCTTAGCTTACGCAGCAACAGAGTGACGGACTTTTGGAGATTTGTCGCTGTTGTTAATTAGGAATTGAGGGTAAAGTAAAGTTATACAAGGAAGTGACCGTAAAGGGGAAAAGACCGATGTTACTCATGGCTGAATGTTATAATAATTATTTTATTGCGAAAATGGGGTAGGGGGGAGAAAGTAGAAATGATGGATGAGAAACACATCCAAATTGCATTTTTGTAGATTTCCCTGAAGGGAAATCAGCTCTTGAGGTAGTACTCATGACGCGATTTTCGAAACATTTCTTCAAATGTCCATCAATTCTACCCAGTGGATGACGAAAATGAGGTCCGTTCACAATGATATAAATATATATATATATATATATATATATATATATATTCGACTGTTAATGCTCTAGCGGTCGCAATGTTTGTGTGAGCGCTATCAAACTTGATATTTAAACGTTTTATGTAAGAGAGATAAAGATCTTTAATGGCTGAATCGGACCAGGGAGGGATTTCGAAAATTCGAAATATCTTCGTTACTATACGACAGATCGAAAATTTGTAAAGAACCAATCTTAATGCAAATGTAATGACCTATAAATGTTGTTCTATACATATTTTCTGTATCATGAATATTAACCGAGATATTTGGATTTTGTAGTTCTCAGCTTTCAGGAAGCCCCCACTCCTGCTCATGCCATATTAACAATAAACTGTTATGTCATGAACTACTTCATTCAAATGTTCAATAACAAATATTGTTTTTGTTGAAATTTTACTTTGTGAGATATATGCAAATACGTTCGGTTGCCCCCCCTTTGTTCTTGGATTACTAAAATTTAAGTGATTGTGATGAAAATGATTCTGAATCATTAAAAATTACAGAACTAGTTTTAGTATATGGTTTTCAATAAAATTTATATGTTATATTCAGATATATTTAATTAATTATTTTATTTCCGGTCTAGAATAGTTTCCTACCTATTCAGTCAGCGCTGGTTGGCTAGCCTGTTTGTTTACAATTCAGACGCTTTCCGTTGTTGAGATTATTAACTTGTAAATTGACTGAAATATATCTCATTACCGTTTGTATTTATTCAATTAACATTCACGGTAGTATTACCAGTATGTAGATTGATCTATTGTAAACCTGGAACCTACTCGCATGGGAAATCTGCTTAGTTTACGCAGCCCCTGCGTGACGGACTTTTTGTAGATGAGAATGGCCCTTCATGGATCAGACTACTAAAAGCAGTACATGATTTTAAAGCAATATATGCTCCACAACTTTTGTCTAAGAAAGTTCTTAATAGAATCCACTGATAACATATCACTAATTTAGGTTTTAAAACAATCATTAAAAAAAAAAAATAGAAAGGTCTTTTCTGGGATTTTCCTCACAGTTAATAGATAACCATCAATTCTCTACATTTATCATTGTCAAGTGTTGCATCTTTCGAAAAGTATAAACACATTTTTTGGACTGGTTTTCGTCCCACCTATTTTTTAAGTAGAAAATAGCCAAATGACAATAGATATGAAAAATTTTGAGCTACATTAGCTCCTGTTGAAACTAACAACAGTTCGTTTCTTTTATATATATAAATATATATATATATATATATATATATATAATGCTGATTAAGGGTTTAAGATAATGTTAAGAGCTATTCTTTTTAACAGTTGCAATTAGCCATATTTTTACTCAAGGAATTATTTTAAATTTTGCATACTTACATAATTTTCGGACGTTGCCATGCCGACTACGGCTACAGATAAATTGAGCCGAAGTATGAAAGCAACCATTAACCCGCCAAAAGAAAGGAAGGCCTGAAAGTGTCGAACTCCAAAACCTGAAATTAGGACCATTATTAATTTTTCAAGAAGAAACGAGAAAAACTTGATGTTGTGCTTATATCAAAAGAATCCACAGGTTTCTTCTCAAAGGTGTAATAGAAAGCAGACGCAGGCTCATGGACGAGGAGACGGCTTTTCGTTTCTATTGCATCTTTACTGATTACCTAAGGGTAATTCTTCTTCTTTTTTTTTATCCTAAGCAATATGTTAATTTTAGACTTTAACACTTGTAAGTGCGAAAGTTAATAGAATCAGTAGTCCTGATAAAAGTTGAGTCCACTTGCAATGCACTAATTGGAAAGAACTCCAAATAACACTGGATACCAGGAAATACTTTAATCCGAAGATACTGAACTGATATAAACTGTACAGCAACTTTCACAATCAGGACAATCAAGGAAAACGTGGATGCAATGAAAATCTTATTGTGGACTCTCCGAAATATTAAAACTCAAATTATTAAGCAAAGAAGGAATCAGCAAAATCTTTATTCAAAGCATTGCAAAACGAATCCACGTGGAATTCCAAACTCTCGTGCAAAAAAACTACCTGAGGAAAGAATATAACTCTATAGAATCTGATTCAAAGTACACTAGAAACACTGCAGCCCGTACGTGCAGACGAATTAATTCTCGTTTAATTTGTGGAAATATTCTTGAATGCCTAATTTACAAATCTTTACAATTATTAATGACACGTACACTATCAATAAGATTTAACAGGTACACATCTTAACCGGCAAACGATATTTTGTTCTTTGCACGGCTTTGCATAATACTCAACTGAAAAGTACCAGCTTTTGATAGGTTATGGCGGCCTTCAACATTACAAGAACTGAAGAATATAAGTATTAGAAACAAATTAATATTATTATTGAATAATTTTTCTGGTCACAAATATTACTCTTAATAATTAAAAGTCCGTCACGCAGGGGCTGCGTAAACTAAGCAGATTTCCCACGTGAAGTTATACAGTAGAGAAATCTCCATAGCAGAGCCAAACGGTTACGGCAAAGGGCGGAACTAGCTTTTCGCGGGAAATTCAAAAATCCGTTATCGGCCCAAATTTCATAAAAATGCAAATATCTCGGTTAATATTCAAGATAGGGAATACATGTATATAACAATATTTATAGTAAATTTAATTTGCAATAAGATATATTCTATACAATTTTTCGATCCGACGCATAATAACGGAGATATTTTGAATTTTCAAAAATCCCTCCCTCTAAACCCCCACTGGTCCGATTTCAGCCATTAACGAACTTGATCTTCCTTTTTACATAAAACGATTAAATTCCGAGTTTGGTAACGATCAAATAAAAATTGCGACCGCTAGAGCGTTAACAGACAAATATATATATATATATATATATATATATATATATATATATATATATATATATATATATAATTTTGAACGGACCTCATTTTCGTCATCTCCTTGGTAGGATCGATGGACATTTGAAGAAATTTTTCGAAACTCGCGTCATGAGTACGACCTCAATAGCTGATTTCCCTTAAGGGAAATCTGCTAAAATTACTTAACCGGCCGAACGAGGATGCCTTCGAGGTACTTTGCGCAGAAGTTCATCAACCTTTTATTTATAAAATTAAAAGGAAAAGGTGTCATCACGCCTTTATGCTGACGGCCATGCGGTGATTTTTGAGACCAATTCACAAAATTCATTAGAAGAAAAAGCCAAACATTTGACAAATATCTTGACTTAGTGGTATGAAATTCACAAATTAAGCCTTAATTACACCAAAACCGAGAACTTCTTGAAATGAAAAATTTCGCATACTTCTCCTTTCATAGCATTCTACCTTCACAGTAAAGCAAATACTTGGGGCGTTTATTTGACGACCGTTTTCCACTTCACTGGTCATTTTAGGGAATTGAGTAACTCTTTTCATAAATTTAATTCTGGATTCCTATGCTCCAGTAGAGTCTCACACTGCTACCATAATTCCTGTTTTGGTTATTGAGATTAGCGTATACATTACATTGCCATAATTTTCCTGTAAAAAGCTAAATGCACTAGAAGTTTTCTTTATATTTTCCAAAACAGAAAATAAATGCGCCTGCATTAGTACCAATTCTGACACTTTTCTTTGAAGAAGAATACACTAGTATTTTAGAAGGATCCGTTGAAGTAAGCCTCCACTCCTGAGGCTGTTAGTAAAGTTTAAAACAACTCTCTTTAGCAACATTCATTTCCTTGACAAACTTAGGCAAATTATCTCAATTCTATTGAGACATATTCATGAGACACGAATAATCTATTGTTCTGAAGTGGAAGTCAAAACTTCGAAATTTACAAAAGTTAACAACTTCTTAGGGTCTTAATCGTTCATCTAAGCATAATGTTTTCTTTACTTTTCTCCTACAACCAATATTAGTAAGAACTGTAAAAGTTCATAGAGATCTTCCGTTTTTAATTGGCTAAGTTACAAAAGAGCGGATTCAGAGACAGGCGATTTTCAACTTTGATGTCATTGGTGTAAGAATAGTCTGAAATGTAAACAAAAATGATCTCTACCAAAATTTTTTTTTTTTTTAAATATTTATTCGTTTATTTGCAACAACATATATACATATCTACCAAATTTAAGTGGAATATCTGCCTTATTAAGAAGTAGCTAGTAAATTGGAAGCCGGCGATATTGCTTAACTCATGTTATATGCTAGGACGGATTTATTATCGTTGAAGGCGTTATGAAGGAAAGATTGTCAATACCAGATTATTATCTCTTTAATAAGATGTTCTTCGTGTCCAGGTTCAGGTAATATGTTTTGTGAACGAAGATTCAGGAATGATTTTAATAGAAAATATTCGTTGCAGCGTAGTTAGGAAGTAACAACTCTGAACCAAGTGGTAATAACCACTCGTCCTGGAAAGGCATGAGGGGAAAACGTTTTGAGCGTAATACTTATTAATACTGTAACATCAACGCTTCTAGTAAAGCACAGCCCTTTGGGGACTTTAAATATATTACAGAAGATATTTAAAATGCATACATACCATGATGGTTGATGCTTGGATGCACCTCTTCGGCAAGATCTGGCCTCCCCATTGCATCTGCATTCCTAGAGGAAAATGATCCTTTATATAAAATATTATACTCGGAATGTCATGTCATTAACAATTTAAGAACTGATAAATTTTTGACACGTCTTATCATTTGAATTGATGTGAAGATTAATAAGTAATTTGTAGGCAGACTTCAAACTCAATTGTCCACCATATCGGTGAGTGGTGACCAAAGTGTTCTCTATTGTAATAAACACGGAAAAAAAATTAAGAAAATTAAATAACCTTGCATGAAAGATGATTGTCTTCATTTATTCTTTAAGAGGACAATTTTATTCCTCTTAAGATAATGTAGTTAATACTTTCCAAATTCCTTCCTATATTTTACGCCAAAAAACGAAATGCATAGAGATTTTCGTATATACTTTTATGTGATTTTGGCACAATAAACCAATATTTCAAGCAAATACATAACATAGAGTGTAAAATAACATGAACGTCGTGAGGATGGAAAAGGTACATTTACGTTACCCTGACTTACAGAATAGCTTTGAAATTTAATGCTCAAGAAAAAATAATTAAAAGAAATCGTCATTACTGATAGATTTACCAATGCTAATATATTGACTAAAGAAAGAGAAATGTTAAAAAATAGCAGAAATAACTAGTAACTCCTCACTCCTCCTTTATCACTTTTATCTACTCTTTTTTTTCAATTTTTATTCAGCGCTGTTATTTATAGTCGTAATGACTAATAGAAATTTTGACTTCCAAGTAACATCTCCAACTCCAGTCGATGGTAGTACAGCATAAAACTGACCACATTAGCAATATTCCAATCCTTGGCACATATTCAAAAAAAATCACAATTCTATACAAAATTTTAAAATGGTTAAAATTAAATAAGGTTTTAGAACAGGAAAACGGATTTTGAGCACAATTTGTTTTATACATTTTTTTGATTAAATCAATTTTAGGAATTTGACTTTGCGTAACACCAAAATAATAAAGAATAAACAACAATATTTACGAATAAGTATTTTGACGTTAAAGTAAACTCCCCCGGTGGTTGTAAAAGAGTGTATGTTAACAATATTCATTCCCTTAACTCATATGCAAACAATGTTTAGCAGATTTACCCTAAAGGAAATCAGCTATTGAGGTAGTACTAAAATTTCCGAAAAGTTCTTCAAATGTTCATCGATCCTACCCAGGAGATGACGAACATAAGTAATATTTATGTAGCTGTGCTGTCATCTGATACACAGTGATTGTGTATTAAACAATACGTATTAATAATATAACATTCAATTAGATTGCTCTATGATATTTATTATATATTTCTAGTTTTTATTTAATTATTTCTGATGGTAATATTCCAAAATAAGGTTAATCTAATATGTAGGTCTCTTAATAAAACAGACGCTGCAATGCTTTTTTTTTAAATTTTAACATTATATTTTTTTCTTCACACCAAGACGTAAAAAGAAAAGGAATGACAATTTTCCTTTACTTTATAAGACTTAAATATAAGATAGATAATGTTGTCACGTTTACTTTGAGAGTACTAAAGTTAAAACTGTACTTGGTAAATTATGATAAATTGCATTCTTTATCCACGTCTAAATATTATTTAAATCCAAGGTGTTTCGGTACTGTGATACCCGAGATTAAATTGTTGATTTTGCACCCAGAATGTCTAAGCTTTCATTTTTTCTTATTTTTTTTTTTTTTTTTTTTTTTTTATTCAGTGAAATATAAAACTTCTTTTTTCCCGTTTAGATAAGATGTTAAGAAGGCAAATATTCAAAGCATCTCATTGAGTTAATTTATTTATTTCTTTTGTAAATAATTTACACCATTTCTTTGTTCATACATTGAAAAAAATAAATGTACATTATTAAATTAGTTAATTAACTTGGTGATTCATTTCGAGTATGTTTATAATTTAATTTGTTCTGTTTAATTAAATATTATGAGTAGGAAATGTTATATGAGCAAATGATGTAAGAGACACTCCTAATAGCCTATACAAAGCAGAATGAAATATTCTGGGGATAGTTAGAAGACCCTAGAAACAACATCCGTTATACGATAATTAGAATTTACATCTGGGTTTCCTTGGACTTTAAAAAACATATATGTTCAACCATATTGGTGACAATCTTGGCCTTATCAAGAAAATGTTAAGAATAAATTAGAATTAGAATACTGTTTTCGGTCTTTTTTTTTTTTTTTTTTTATTTTTTCTTCTCATAGTAACCCTGTGAGGAGTTATTTATTCGAATACATGTTCCATTGCCACATGGCATATTACATGTATTATTATGTTAAACACATCATTATTTTACAATAAATATTTTTTTATCAACTGTCATTCAAATATTCAAGAAATAAAATAAAAAATGAAATAAATAAAAATAAAAATAAAATACAATATTAAGGTAAGTATGGTAATTACAAACAGAATTAATAAATGAAATGAAAAGTAAATAAATAAATACAATAGGAACAAAAGCATATCAATTGAAATTAAACTTAAACTCAACGATGTTTAATTTGCGAGTCTATGTAAGGTAAATATATTGAATTATAATTCCCATTCCTCACAATCAACTTCACATTCTAATGAATTTTTGCTACATCCATATCTATACTTTTGATAAACTTTATAAATTCTTTACTATATTTGTTAAATATAATATGAGGTGGTTCTGGCCAATTACCTCCTTTTAAAATTATGTTCATTATTAAATTTGATCTATTTTGACTAAATGTTGTGCAGTCATAAAGTATATGTAAAAACGTTTGTGTTGTCTGTAAGTCGCAAGTACATTTGTCATTGTCTTGAATTTTAAATCTTGTTAAATAATGTCCTGTCTGTCCATGTTCTGTTAGAAATTGTGTGCATTTGTGATGGTGACTCTTAATTGTGTTGTAGTTGTTGTGAGTTATATTTGGTATGTATTGATGTAAACTGTAAGATTTGCTACATGTCGTCCATTCTCTGTTCCACTTTTGTATTGTGTCGGTACGTAAGTCTTTTTTAATGTATGAGAGTGGCACGAGGGCAAATTCTGGGTTTATGTTGGTATCCTGGGCTGCTTCCTTTGCTAACGTATCGGCTTGTTCGTTTCCAATATTTCCTGAGTGGGCTTTTACCCATTCTATATGTATATGTAGGATTAAGTGTATAACTTCTAGAATATGTTTTCTAATGTTTTCTGTGAGCGGGTCGTGTATAGTAGGGTTGCGTATTGAGTAAATGAGAGTCGTGTTGTCTGTGTGTATGGTCGTATATTTGTGTAGGTTGTATGACGATTTTATAATATATTCGGTAGCTTTTAAAACAGCGTATTTCTCTGCTTGATTATTAGAGCATCTAGCATCAAGTCGGTATTTGTATTTTAGAACATGTCCACTTGTAGTCTCAACAATTAATGCTGCTCCAGGTGTGTTGTTGTCAGTTTTGCTTCCGTCAGTAAATATGTGGGATGTCATAGTGTTTTCAGTCCATGGTGTTTTCGGTCTTATAATGATATTAAAGTATATGAATTTTAAACGTTTGAGTTCTGATAATCTGGCGCCCAATGGAATTTACTTTTATTTTCATAGAAATGAGAAATTACTTGAATACGAATTAAGTGAATTAATTGTCAATGGGTGTTATAGAAGATAGAAGGTAAAATTTAAAATAAAATTGAATTATCTCCATTATTATGATGCCAATTGGTATTTTATATTATTTTCTCTCAAAAAAATGGTCGAGTATTACCAAGTTATGTTTATTATTTAATTTGAATCCTATAGTTTATCAACAATTCTACTCATTATAGGTTTACTTAAACCAACTGTATCAATAAACATTTCGTGTCTAGTGTGTGTTAATTTTCAGTCCTTTTGAAAAAAAAAAGTCAAGTTACTTCGGAAGAAAACGGGAATAGAATGTGGAATGACGACATAAGCGTAATATTGTATCTTGAGGGAAATTTGTTAAGTTTATGCAACACCTACATGACCGATTTTTCATTTTCTCTTCTTTTTTTTTCAAGAATAGACTAAATCAACCTTGACGGGAAGAAAAATTAACGACCTTTTATTTCCTTAAGGGAGCTGTTGAGGTCATACTCATGACGCGATTTTCGAAATTTTTCTTCAAATGTCCATCGATCCTACCCAGGAGATGACGAAAATGAGTTCCGTTCTTAACTGTATATATATATATATATATATTTGTCTGTTACCGCTCTAGCAGTCGCAATTTTCGTCTTATCGATACCAAACTTGATATATAATCGTTTTATACAAAAAGAAAGATCAAGTTCGTTAACGGCTGAAATCAGACCAGGGAGAGGGAGGTTTAGAGGGGAAGAATTTTGAAAATACTTAATATCTCCGTTTTTATGAGTCGAATCGAAAACTTGTATAAAACCAATCTTATTGCAAATGTAATGTTCTATAAATGTTGTTATGTACATTTTTTCATTATCTTCATTATTAACCGAGATATGTGACTTTATTAGTTTTCCGCCTTCAGTAAACCCCCACTGCTACAATACTCATGTTATATAAAAAAAAGTCCGTCACGCAGGGGCTGCGTAAACTAAGCAGATTTCCCCCGTGAAGTTTTACAATAGAGAAATCTGCACACTAGTAACACAATACCACCGTGATTAGATAATGAGAAACCTTTCAGTTAATTAAAATAAATTCCCAACTGAAACGGCTTCTGAATTGTAAGAATAATTTATATTTTAATAACTCAAATTTTAGTTGTCCAAGAACTAAAGAAGGGGGGGGGCGGATGAACAGAACGTATTTTCATAAATCTCACCAAGTAAAGAAGGTAAGGTAAGGTTAAAAACGCCAGGTTAGAAGAAGCTTCCGCCTCAGCCGAGAATTGACGAAGATGGCCGACATAATCCAAACCACAGACTTCATAAAAATGCAAATATCTCGGTTAATATTCAAGATAGAGAATGAATGTATATAACAATATTTATAGTAAATTTAATTTGCAATAACATTAGTTCTATAGAATTTTTCGATCCGATGCATAATAACGGACATATTTTGAATTTTCGAAAATCCCCCCTCTAAACCCCCCCTCCCTCTGGTCCGATTTCAGCCATTAACGAACTTGATCTGTCGTTTTACATAAAACGGTTAAATATCGAGTTTCGTAACGATCAAACAAAAATTGCGACCGCTAGAGCGTTAACAGACAAATATATATATATATATATATATATATATATATATATATATATATATATATATATATATATATATATATATAATTTTGAACTGACCTCATTTTCGTCATCTCCTGGGTAGGATCGATGGACATTTGAAGAAAATTTTCGAAAATCGCGTCATGAGTGCGACCTCAATAGCTGATTTCCCTTAAGGGAAATCTGCTAATAAGCAGTTATATTATGAAGCACTTTATTTGAAGTCTAAATACCAAATATATTTCTCATTGAACATTTATTTTTTGAGATAAATGCAAATACGTGACGCACGTGGGAAATCTGCTTAGTTAACGCAGCCCCTGCGTGACAGAGTTTTTCTTGAGTGCACTGTCATTTCTTGGGTAGGCTAATATAATTTCATTGAGTATCAGTACTAACTTCACCCCATTGAATAAATTGACTGGACTGATCTTCTCGAGGAAAGAGTCTGTTGAAACATTTGAAGATAATTTTTTATCTGTTTATTAATTTTAATAAAATAACTTTATATTTAAGGAATTTTATGCTTTTTTAAACGAAATTAAATATACGAATATTAGAATAGTTTGTGGAAGAAGAAATCTGCTAAGTGTATGCGTCCCCAGAATATTTCATTCTGCTTTGTGTAGGCTATTAGGAGTGTCTCTTACATCATTCGCTCAAATAACATTTCCTACTCATAATATTTAATTAAACGGAACAAATTAAATTATAAACATACTCGAAATGAATCACCAAGTTAATTAACTAATTTAATAATGTGCATTTATTTTTTTCAATGTATGAACAAAGAAATGGTGTAAATTATTTACAAAAGAAATAAATAAATTAACTCAATGAGATGCTTTGAATATTTGCCTTCTTAACATCTTATCTAAACGGGGAAAAAGAAGTTTTATATTTCACTGAATAAAAAAAAAAATAAATAAATAAAATAAGAGAAAATGAAAGCTTAGACATGCTGGGTGCAAAATCAACAATTTAATCTCGAGTATCACAGTACCGAAACACCTTGGATTTAAATAATATTTAGACGTGGATAAAGAATGCAATTTATCATAATTCGCCAAGTACAGTTTTAACGTTAGTACTCTCAAAGTAAACGTGACAACTTTATCTATCTTAAATGTAAGTCTTATAATGTAAAGGGAAATGTCATTCCTTTTCTTTTTACGTCTTGGTGTGAAGAAAAAAAGTCCGTCACGCAGGTGCTGCGTAAACAAAGCAGATTTCCCACGTAAAGTTATACAATATAGGAATCTCCTAACGAGTGCCGATCTGTTATGGAAACCGGCCGAACTTGCTTTCGGCGGGAATCATAGCACGTCCGTTACGCTTATTAAAAATGAAAATATCTCGGTTAATATTCAAGCTAGAGAATACATGTATATAACAATATTTATTGTAAATTTAATTTGCAATAAGATTAGTTCAATACAATTTTTTGATCCGACTTATAGTAACGGAGATATTTTGAATTTTCAAAACTCTTCCTTCTAAACCCCCCCCCCTTCTCTCTGGTCCGATTTCAGCCGTTAACGAACTTGATCTTTCTTTTTACATAAAACGACTAAATATCGAGTTTGGTAACGATTAAACAATTTAATGTTAAAATTTAAAAAAAAAAGCATTGTAGTGTCTGTTTTAGCAGATTTCCCTTGAGGGAAATCAGCTATTGAGGTCGTACTCATGACGCGAGTTTTGAAAAATTTCCTCAAATGTCCATCGATCCAACCAAGGAGATGACGAAAATGAGGTCCGTTCAAAATTATATATATATATATATATATATATATATATATATATATATATATATATATATATATATATATATATATATATATATTTTGTTATCTCTCTAGCTCGCTATTTTTTTTTATTTCCAAGGGGGGGTAGAGCGGGGCTTTTCAAAAATTCACAATATCTCCGTTATTATGCGTCGGATCGAAAAAGTGTATAGAATCAATCTTATTGTTAATTAGATTTACTATAAATAATGTTATGCACATTTATTCCCTATCAAAAGTATTAACCGAGATATTTGTATTTTTATGAAGTCTGTGGTGGGGTATAGTTCGGATTATGTCGGCCATCTTCGTCATTTCTCGGATCAGGCGGAGCTTCTTCTAACCTGGCGTTTTTAACCTTACCTTACCTTCCTTACTTGTGAGATTTATGCAAATACGTTTTGTTCAACGTAGTTCTTGGACTACTGAAATTTGAGTTATTAAAATATAAATTATTCTTACAATTCAGAAGCCGTTTCAGTTGGGTATTTATTTTAATTAACTGAAAGATTTCTCTATATCTAATCAAGGTGGTATTGTGTTACCAGTATGCAGATTTCTCTATTGTAAAACTTCATAGGGGAAATCTGCTTAGTTTACGCAGCCCCTGCGTGACGGACTTTTTATTTAATTTCTCAACATTATTTTGAATGTTGTATTATTTGACTACTAAAACTTTTTAAATTTGTATTCATTATTAGCAGATTTCCCTTAAGAGAAATCAGTGATTGAGGTTGTACTCACGACGCGATGTTCGAAATTTTTCTTCAAATGTCCATCGATCCTACCCAGGAGATGACGAAAATGAGGTCCGTTCAAAACTGTATATATATATATATATATTTATATATATATACTATATATATTATATATATATATATATATATATATACATATATATTTGTCTGTTACCGCTCTAGCGGTCGCAATTATTGTTTAATCGTTACCAAACTCGATATTTAGTCGTTTTATGTAAAAAGAAGGATCAAGTTCGTTAACGGCTGAATTCGAGCCAGGGGAGGGGGGGTTTAGAGGGGAGGAGTTTCGAAAATTCGAAATATCTCCGTTACCACAGGTCGGATCGAAAAATTGTATAGAATCAATCTTATTGAAAATTAAATTAACTATAAATATTGTTATATAAGTTTATTCAATATCTTGAATATTAACCAAGACATTGGCACTTTTTAGTTTTCAGCCATCAGCAAACCGCCACTTCTACTCATGTTACATAATAAATTACATTATTCGAAGTTTAAATACCAAAAATTGTATTGAAGAGACCATTATTATACGAGATACATGGAAATATGTTCTTGTTACCCCCCCCCCCGTCTTAAGGTTTTGGACTACTAAAATTTGATTGATTGAGATAACAATTATTCTGACTTATTATTAAGGTCTCTAGTACAGTACTAGATCTAGTAAAAATAGTTCTCAATAAAATTAATATATTATATTCTGATGTGTTTCAGTAATTGTTTTTCTTTCCGGTGTGAGGCGGGCAGATCCGTTTGTTTACATTTCTAACCTAACGCTTCCTGTCGGCAGTTTATTGAAATTGGATGAAACATTTCTTATTTCTGTTTGTATTTATTCATGGTGGTGTTGAGTTACCAGTATGTATATTTATCTATTATTAAACTTCACGTGGGAAATCTGCTTAGTTTACGCAGCCCCTGCGTGACGGACTTTTTTTTATTATATTGTTGTAGTACATCTCCTTATTTTTTCATTTTTAAATATTTTTAATTAGTACATTAATGCATATAATTGGTAATATTTTAATCTGTTATATTATTTATTTTTTAATAAAAATAAAATTTATTTGAAACTGTTATGGATTGTTACCTTTTTTTATTTAGTTTTGTGTAGTTGGTTGCAGTATTATTTTTGTAAAGTATCTTCATTGTTTCCTATTTTGAATTTTGTTATTCTTTATTGGTTTCTATTATTGTGTTTTTTTTTGTACCTTGTTGTTACGGATTTCTTTCTTCTTTTTTTTAATTTCCATTCTATTAGTTGTTTTCTAATTTTATTATACGTTTATGATATTTTGTTGTTTTAGCAGATTCCCCTTGAGGGAAATCAGCTAATTGAGGTCGTACTCATGACGCGAGTTTCGAAAAATTTCTTCAAATGTCCATCGATCCTACCCAGGAGATGACGACAATGAGGTCCGTTCAAAATTATATATATATATATATATATCCCTATCTATATCTATCTATATATCTATATATATATATATATATATATATATATATATATATATATATATATATATATATATAGCTATATATTTGTCTGTTAACGCTCTAGCGATTTTCGTTTGATCGTTAACAAACTCGATATTTAAACGTTTTATGTAAAAATAAAAATCAAGTTCGTTAATGGCTGAAATCGGACCAGTGGGAGGAGGGGTTTAGAGGGGAGGATTTTCGAAAATTCAAAATATCTCCGTTACTATACGTCGGATCGAAAAATTATATAAAATCAATCTTATTGAAAATTCAATTTACTATAAATAATGTTTATGCATTTATTCTGTATCTTGAATATTAACCGAGATAT
Organism: Riptortus pedestris; assembly: GCA_019009955.1. NCBI lineage: Eukaryota > Metazoa > Arthropoda > Insecta > Hemiptera > Alydidae > Riptortus > Riptortus pedestris. The sequence goes on from CM032228.1 coordinate 9,469,507, forward strand.
TTGCATTTTTCTGTTTTCTGTTTCTGATATGAGATCGGCTAACTTCGGATCTAGTCGTGAGTTTCCGTCAAGAGTTAGTTCGGGCCGTTCCCGTAACTCCCTATTCTGAAATTTCTCTATTGTATAACTTCACGTGGGAAATCTGCTTAGTTTACGCAGCCCCTGCGTGACGGACTTTTATTTTCTTTCGAGCAAAATCGCTCTTCTTGCGAATCCCCTCGCTAATATATATAAATAAATAAATTTCTAATTTAATCGACTTAGTAACAAATACCATGTTAATTAAAATGTCATTAGTTGATGGAAGAGTTAACTTTGGGTTAGCTGATGTTAGCAGTCTAAGAAACTCTGAGTAAGCCCTAAGCCAGAATGCAGAACGTAAACTTGTATCAATTATATATTGTTACGTTTATTCCAAAAATAATAAACGCTGATCATTATTATAGCTCTTTTGGATTGCAAAGTTAAATACACAAACTTTAGCGTTGTTATCGCTGCACAATTTATTTGACGACCCACTAAACACTTAGTAAATTATTCTTCACTTCTTATGCAGCACAATAATGCACTGTGGAAACTCAGGATCACCAGTAATCTTGATGTTCACTAAAAACATTTACTGAACTAAAAAGACTGACTGCCAGCGACTCAGGACGTGCGGCACGGTGTACTGGCCGGCTTAGTCCAGTCGGTAAAGGGGCCTACTGGTCGTGGAACAAAAATGCTTCATTTTCTTTGCACTTTGTTTGCTACTGGTTTTTCGGGAAACTCGCAAATAATAAAATTTATTTATATTGTTATTTAGAGTAACTTTGTCTCACTATTGTCGTGTTAAAAACTATAGTGGGAGTCAACAATTTTATTGGACATATTAAAATTCCTAGGGATGGACAGACGTGGGCTTATAAGGGAGACCTGAAATGGAAAATCACAATATTTCGTTTCCTATTGGTTTATTGACGATCACGCACGGAACGTAAGTTGATAATTCTGTTATTTAAATAACTTTTGATACGTACTCTTTTGTCGTATAGCGAAGGATAAACAAGAAATACGCTAAAAAACTACTGAAATAAAAATTCGCGATATTTTATCGTCTATTTGGTTTTTAGCAATGGTGCACATTACATAAGTTGTTAGATGCTTATAGCACCCCCCATATTTACATCTTGATTCAGCCTCAAATGAATCCCGGGCGAAGCCGGGTACCTTTGCTAGTTTTCTAATAAATGTATTCTCCGATTCTAGTCTTTGCGTGAATGTTTTGTGTGCGTGTGCGAGCGTGTGTGTGTGTGTGTGTGTGTGTGTGTGTGTGTGTGCGTGCGTGCTTAGTGTGCTTGTATGTTTCCTGAACTCTTTATATACTCTTTGAATATATGCAAGATAAATATTTCATCGTTTTTTTTTTTTTTTTATATTTTTTTTTTTTTTTTTTTTTTTTTTTTTTTTCATATCAATTATTTTAAATTCATTTTAGATACTTATTCTATTTTATTCAACAATTTATATATTTTATAGTTTAATATTTTGTTTTAGATTCGATACTATGTTTGTCAATTTGTTGAGTTCTATTATTTGAGTTCCATTTTGTTTTCTATTTCTGTTTTGCGTTCCATTTCTGTTTTGTTTTTCCATTTCTGTTTTTGTGTTCCATTTCTATTTGTTTTTATATTTTGTTTTTCTGTTCCATTTCTGGTTTTTGTTTTCCATTTTGTTATTGATTTCCATTTCTGTGTTTTGTTTTTCCATTTGGTATTGTGATCCATTCCAGTCCTGTTTTTCGTTTCAGTTCTGTTTGTCTGTTTCTGTTTTCCGTTCCATTCCTGTTTTTGTGTTCCATTTCTGTTTCGTGTTACTCTTCTATTTTTCATGTTACATTCCTGTTATGTTGTTTTATGTTCGTTTAAATTAATTTTGTTTCGTTTAGTTTTTTTTTTTTTTTTTTTATTCTTTAATTTTATACAGTTTTTCCCCCGAGCAACATCGCCACAGCTGCGAAGCTCCTAATAAATAATAATATAATCCATAAGCTTGATGCAGTAACCATAACCCAGTTTATGAAAAAAGATACAAAAATCTTTGTATGGAACTGTGTGCTTCACAGTTCCAGCAGCGAGGTGGTGTTTGACTGTTGTCACACAGGAAGCTGCTGGCGAGGCTGCAAGGGAGAGAGAGCACTGTCGTTCCCGCAGTGCCGACCCTCGCGTACTAAGCCTAAAACTTTTCTGGAGCAGCACCCCCACTAATTTTAACTACGAGCCGCCACTGCGCTTTAGTACTCAAGTTTATTTGACTTGGCAAATTATTATATTACATTTTGATCATTTACTTATTATAATTTATTATTTAAACGAAGTCAAGCTGAATTTATACAACGTGTGATAGCAGAAGGTGAGGAGACTCTTTAAACTCTTTAATTCTGGTAGACATTATCTTATTTCCTCCGATTTGACGTTATTGAAATATGTACGTACTATCTATTACTGATTAGGCGTTATTTGGTAATGCCATTATGATAAACTCATGAAAGTATTTTTAATATAGACATATTGTGATAAATGATGTTATGTTTTCGGACTTATATGATAATTCTGCGTATGATTCGGATTAGGGAAGTTATAAATCTCCGCCCATAACCTCGTCATTTGTTATTTATTTTAATTAGAAAATAACATCGTTATTTATTTCACTCAGAAATTTAAACTATAAGAGCATTTCGATTATTTAACTTGTATAATGTATTGTTTAAAGAAAGTTGTGCTGAATTTACACAATGTGCGATAGCGGAAGTTGTGCGGAATCAAATTCTTGAATTGTGGTATATCGTATCTTATTTCCTCCGATATTGAAACGTCTATGTACTATCCATAACTATTACACGCTGCTTGGTAATGTCACTATAACAAAAGAAAATAAGCGTTTACTCAATATGATTTGAGGTTGCGTGGGGGGGGGGGATTCTACAATCTATTTCCCCCACCACGCTTTTACAATATAAATTAAATTATTTTTAGGGTACCACTGTTACTTATTTACAGGTATATAAATTACTAGAAAACTCGACATGTTTAATGTTTTGAATAAATAATTTAAGTAAAGCAATGTTGATAACACTCAAGCGGGAGCAGAGGTTGGGAGGAAAACACAGCTAGTTAATTGAGTTTACTTATTTCCTGCAAAATGTTCTATGTGCTTTCTACGCACATCTACCATTATGTATATACTGTTATACATATAACTAAGCTAGGATTAGTTTTTGACGGGAAATATGAAAATTATAGATGATATTTAATTATAATAAATGCTACTCATGATTATGATTTGAATTATTCAAGGTGTGTCAAACAGTGGAGAAGGATTTTAGGGACTTATTTTCATTTATTCTTCAAAACTAAAATTTCTATTCTATATGACTTCTGCCTGACTCTTACGGGAAAATAATGCGCCCAAACAGAAATTGTAGTTGTAAACATTGAAGCCTTGCAATAACAAAATAACATCAATATTCTGCCTCAAATGATTTCTCGAGCGAATCCGTGTACCTTAGCTAGTATTAAATAAATTATTATTAAGCTAACAGTGTTGCTTATTTCCACCAGGTACCTATATCAATTATTAGAGCATTCGAATTGTTTAATGTTTTGAATAAATAATTCAAATAAAACAATGTTGATATTGTTTCACAATTGACTATAAGTCTTATTTTTTCAGTCAGAATGGAATAAATTACAAGTAAGTTTATAGTGAGGTAGCTTTCAAATATTTAGAAAATTTGTAAGATTTAGAAGAATAAATGCATTTTTAAATAAAAGTCTCCTAACTTCTAAAAACAAGCTTTAAAACCTCTGTTCAATAAGTATGATATACTTAGTAAAATTATAGTCACTATTTCTACTGCCAGTGATTTCATAAATCTCCTAAAATAATTAGCATTAATCCAGCAATGGAATATTTCAAAAAGTAAAATATCAAAGTTGTCTATTAGTAATAACAAGTTTTCATATTCTTGAAAAATATCATTTATTCTCTAGATAAGAGTTGGAATGTGATGGGGATGATTTATCAAGAACTCAAGACTAACTAGGTCATGAAACACTGTTGAACTAGTTGGAACACTTGAGAATTAGTCCAATCCTCAAGAGTAAGTAAAATTTGACAATGTTAATGAGTATAAAATACTTTCGGAATAATAAAAATTTCCTCCTAAGGTACAATACGAGATTCATTATTATTTTTAATATATACAAACGACCCTTCTACAAAAATTCCGATTATCACCCTAAGCTTATAAAATTAATTAATTATGCAGGCTAAACCACTTTCGTTATAAAAGGAAAAGACTTAGCCACACATAAGCTAATAGGAGATGGCTTTTCTGTTACACCTGATCATGTATTGGAAAATTGGTTAGATATGCACGTGTCAAAGGAAAATATTCCACGTTTCAGTGAAAGGCACACCTTCAACTGAGGTGCTATCCATGAAAAATCGGAATGTTTAACACTACCCATAATAACGAATTTAGGATTGACTAAAGACAATAACTTGCCTGGTTTTGCCATGTATAACAACTAAGTAAAGAACTAAAATATTTTTAAATATATGGCGAGTTCAATTCCCGCTTGGGCAATAGGAATTTATTTAGTGACGGAATTCATTAAATAAATCCTTAGTCCCACCCTGGCTAGAAAAGAGTGGTAACCTGTAGATGACCCGTCCCAATTAGCCTTAGTTGCAAAAAGTGGGAGTTAAGAAATAAATAATTTAATTTTAAAACATTTTTTAATTAAATTAATTTTTTTTAAATCTTTCAGAGGAAACTCCAAAAAATAACATAAATATTTTGAGAAAAGCCTACCATTAAAACAACTATCAGGAAGTATGGGATGGGCAATATAGAAATTGTTCCTAATAAAAACTATCAATTAGAACCATGGCTGTTATTTCCACCAAATATAAATTGGGAAATGAAAAAAGTCCGTCAAGCAGGGGGCTGCGTAAACTAAGCAGATTTCCCACGTGTAGTTTTACAGTAGAGAAATTTCACGAGACCCGAAGAGTTAAGAAAACGGCCGACCTAGCTTTTAACGGGAAACTCACTTTCATCGGTTAACCGCCCCGATTTCATAAAATTGCAAATATCTCGGTTAATATGCAAGATAGGGGATAAATAATAAACAATATTTATAGTCAATGTAATTTGCAATAAGATTGATCCTATACAATTTTTATAGTAACGGAAATATTTCAAATTATAGAAAATTCTCCCCTCTAAACCACCCCTCCCACTGGTCCGATTTCAGCTGTTAACGAACTTGATCTTTCTTTTTACATAAAACGACTAAATATCGAGTTTGGTAACGATCAAACAAAAATTGCGACCGCTAGAGCGGTAACAGACATATATATATATATATATATATATATATATATATATATATATATATATATATATATATATATATATATATATATATATATATAAACAGTTTTGAACGGACCTCATTTTCGTCATCTACTAGGTAGAATCAATGGACATTTGAAGAAAAATGTCGAAAATTCCGTCATGAGTACAACCTCAATAGCTGATTTCCCTTAAGGAAAATCTGCTAAAACATAGGAAAAGTATAACCCACCAATTAATTTTTACTGATTAATTTAGAAAAATAGAGTCGTCCGAATCGTCCTCAGATTTCCATTTGTATACAGATAGATCAAAAACTGACAGAGGTGTTGGTTCGGCTGTATATACCAAGGATCTCTCTCTTATGTACTCCCTTCCCTCAGTAAGTAGAGTGTTTACTGCAGAACTTTCAGCAATAAAAGCAGTTCTGAACTTATTGTTAATTGAGCAAAAAATGCTTTGATTTGGTCTGACTGAAAAAATGTACAATAAAAATCCGATCTGTAAAGAAATTAAACCGATTTTAGAGGAATTGCACAAGAAAAATATTAATGTAGAATTTCTAAGGGTACCAGGATATTGTGGCATAGAAGGGAATATAAAAGCTGACGCCTTAAGGGAAATCTGCTAATGAATAAATAGAAAAGCTTATCATTTTCGAGAGAAAAACTCTTTAATGAGCTACCGGAATGTATCAAATATACTCTTCGTGACGGAAGATTCCCGCAAGACGAACAATAACTTGCCAGGTTTTGCCATGTACAACAACTAAGTAAGAAACTAAAATATTTTTATATATATGGCGAGTTCAATTCCCGCCTGGGCAAAATAAGTTTATTTAGTGACGGAATTCATTAAATAAAATCCTTAGACTCACCCTAGATAGAAAAGGGTTGTTACCCCCCGTAATAATATAATATATATAACCCGTCCCAATTAGCCTTAGTTGCAAAAAGTGGACGTTAATAAAAAAGAAATACATATCAAATATAGAGAAAGAAATATTCCAATTTTAAGAGTGGGTTTTAAGCTTAAAAAGTGAAGGAAACTTTTATGTGAATGATGTTTACTAACAAAACAATTATGATGTAAAATTTGAATAAATATCTGAAATGAAACTTTAATTTCTTTGCAGCTGTAGTTGGCCCCAAAATAATTTATGACTTGGAATATTATCTCATTAGGGAGGAAACGAGTTTCTTATCATTTATAAAGCATGTCACTCACGGTGTAGATTGGTAACCAAACACAAGTAAATTTAATATTTTTGTTATAAAATTGCAATGTTCTAAAATATAGCAATATTAATATAGTAATTAATGTAAGCCAATAAGATTTTAAAACTTTGTTATTTAAGATTCCAAAGCGATCTTCAAGTGTGCAATGTAAATAAATGGTGATGTAATAAAATAACAAGTAATAAAATAAGAGAAAACCACTTTAGAGTTTAACTAACTGACTTTTGTAAGACACTTTGTAATATTTCTTCTAGGAAGAGATCCGATAGACTCACTCTATTTTAATATTTTCGGCGCCTGAATGTTTTGAGTTCTTTCTGGAATTCAACAACTAACAACTTTAAAGTTGATTATTAACTTATTACAGATATTTCCCTTAATAACTAAACTAGTCGACAGGTGAAATATACATATTGTCTAGGACGGGTGCATTCGGAAATACTGACGTGAGAACTTCCTCTCTAGACATATTCAGAAAATGTAAGTAATTAAATAAAATCCTTAGGCTTAGCCTGGCTAGAAAAGGGTGGTAACCTGTAGATAGCCCGTTCCAATTAGCCATAGTAGCACAAAGTGGACGTTAATAAATAACAACAATAATGTAAGTAAAGATAACCTTACAATTTTTTCGATTTAGGATCAAAATTAATAGTAATAGATAGTGGGCATTTGAGTAATAATATAATGAAACGAACGAATATTCGAGTATCGAACCGAATGTTAACAATTATTTACAGATGTCGTAGAGATGGGAGAAAACTAAGCGTTAAAGGTCAATCGTGATTCATTTCGAATGACTTCACCGCGCCAGCTGACGGAGAAGCGTGACATCACAAATGCCCTTGACGGAAATACCCGAACGTATCCGAAGACAGTGTTCCCAAAGTAAATAAATATAGGTGTGTTGCCTTATGAACGGCGATATGAGAAGTTTAGTGTGTATATGAGGGGCATCCAGTGGGTAAGGCTTTGATGGTTGACCTCATTTCTGCCTACATATCTTTAGTTGTTGCTGTAACTCAGGTGTTATGCCATTTCCACAGATGATTTACTGGGAATTATGAAGTGTAATCAAACTTGTAATATGACTCATTGTGAAGTTAATGTGATAATAAACACTACGTCATAAATTTGCAGATCAAACTATGTTTTTCATAGCAACTAATTTGTTACATTTATGACTGCTTTTACAATAAAATTAATGGGGGTTTAATGGAATTTGACGTTCAGTAACGTAGACAATGATTAAGCCGGTTGGATCAGTATCTTTTTTTCTCTCTCTTGTACTGTATAATCAGTGAAATGTCTTCAGCATGAACTTATACATTTTGATAAGGAAATCGTTATTCACTGAGAATGTAAACAAATTTTTGCTAAGGTCACTCTGAACTCCAAGTTTACAATTATACCAACATTAACCATTCCTTGGCAATTCTGTTCTTCGTAGGGGGCTAACCTATTTCGAATTTCATTGTGTTTATGATTTAATAAACTGAGCTATCATATAGTTAAAACGAATATAATAATAATTTGAAACACACTATTAGTATTGTGACTTACTGATCGTGTGGGCCATGGTCTAGAAGGCATTCGCTGCTTGTTGAAGGCCTGTACATCTCGGGCAGTGGGTCTGCTCCCGCTATCGACGGAGCACTGACTATCTCCCGACATGCCAAGGTCTCACCGCAATTCCGCTTGTTTCGCTGCGATTCTCTTTGTCGTTCGGCAAAACGCCTTCAGCATGCCCTCACCTTTGTCTACTTTCTTGATCTACGGTAGCTTGCTCAACGTTTCTTTGGGGTTTTCTTTCGCCTGTGTTAGGTCTCCCTTTTAGCAGATTTCCCTTAAGGGAAATCAGCTATTGAGGTCGTACTCATGACGCGATTTTCGAAAAATTTCCTCAAATGTCCATCGATCCTACCCAGGAGATGACGAAAATGAGGTCCGTTCAAAACTATATATATATATATATATATATATATATATATATATATATATATATATATATATATATAGATATATATATATATATATATATATATATATATATATATATTATATATATATATATATATATATTTGTCTGGTAACACTCTAGCGGTCGCAATTTTATTTTGATCGTTACCAAACTCGAAATTTAATCGTTTTATGTAAAAAGAAAGATCAAGTTCGTTAATGGCTGAAATCGGACCAGTGGGAGGGGGGGTTTAGAGAGGGGGATTTTCGGAAAATTCAAAATATCTCCGTTATTATGCGTCGGATCGAAAAATTGTATAGAATCAATCTTATTGCAAATTAAATTTACTATAAATATTATTCTATACACGTATTCTGTATCTTGAATATTAACCGAGATATTTGCATTTGTATTCTGCGTGTGGTCGCTAGTACGCTGACTTTCCGACGAGAGCTCTGGCGGCCGTTTCCATAAGTATTCGTCCCTCGTGAATAGGTTTAGAGGTTAGGTTAACTGTTTTTTGGAGCTAGAAACTACTGGGTTATTACGCCCTAAATAATGTTTTAGATTTAGAGGTTTCTTACTACTACACTTGTTATTAGGCAGATTTCTCTATTGTAAAACTTCACGTGGGAAATCTGCTTAGTTTACGCAGCCCCTGCGTGACGGACTTTTTTCCGTTCAGGTCGCTCATTAGACCTAACTGCTGGTATGCGTGAGGGCAGCGACCTCGCCTCCCCCTCCAGGATTCCGCTCTTTCCGTTTCACAGGTTACCGAATCGGTCTAACTGTATGTACCTCACATTCGTATTATACTCGCTTATCAAAAAACTCCACAAGTCTAATCATCAAGACAGAAGTCTAATACCGGAAAAAATGGTCATGCAGCTGCACAATTAATTACCACACTTATTTTGCCTTCTTAATCTGTATATCTATACAATTGTATCTTCTGTTTGTACAATGATTTTTTCTTGACATTCCACGATACTTTTTCGTTTCACATGTCATGAACACGATATCTGCAATTAGTAGTTTTGGTGTCTATTTGTTTCCTTTCAGCTTAATCTTGGCTGGAGCCGTTGTGGCTCCTAGCCGTTTCGTTAAAGAATTGGATACAAATAGTGGTTTCAGTGACCTAATTGTTTTAGTTGAATTTGTTATAAAGTGCATTAAATTCATTAGGGGGGAAATATGCTGGATATTGAAGTGACTAAAATGTTTCGTATTTTTATCACCCTCTAGACATCTACCCAAACTACTTAACTTGTAAATGGACATAGATCTAAAAATTTCAACAAAATTTTATATTAAATATATAGTTTCTATACGCGAGGTCTCATGAGTAATATGCACTCCTTGAGAAAGTTATTGCCCCATGAACATCAAAACAGATTATAGAAATTCTATAACTGCATTCTCATGGAATATAAATAAAGACTACTTAGCGACCAGAAGTCGTAACCCAAAACAGTTAAATTGGCGAATCCAAACTACTTTTTAGAAAGTATAAATTGCAAGCCCAGCTTATCTCTTATATATGACAAATAAATCCAATGGAAGTATGGAAAAGCCAATATGTGGTTGGCAAATTTATATGCTCTCCCACATCTAAACTTTATTGGGCTGTAAGCCATGTGTGGGCAACTCCCGGCCCGCGAGACGTTTTGAAAAATCCAATCAAACAAGAATATTACACTACTTACTCAAGATGAGGAGAGATTTGTGCGTTTGGCAGTACTTATAAATGCGAACAGTTCTTTTCGTTGATTAAACCTATCAATACATCTTACAAGGCTGACTGACGATAATTTGGGAAATTCTTTTCGTCTTTGTATCGATGGATTAGTTTCCCAAATTCAAGCTCATTGATTGTACCTACCTATTTTTTTAATTTCATTTTGTTATTTTAATCAATTGTATTATAATTACATTGTCGTTATAATTTCATGTCTGATATATATGTTTAAACAATATGAACACTACTTTAAAATGCACTACTTTTAAAAGCGGCCCGTGAACGTATTTGCACTCTAAAGTTTGGCCCACATGTCAAAGGCCTACACCTGCTTTAAGCAATTACATTACATTTATTAAAAGATAACATTTCTCATCATAATCATCTTTATCAAGTGAAGTTTAATGAATACTTACTTTCTATGGCATTTAACAAATCACACAATAGCTATAGCTATTAGCAGATTTCCCTTCAGGGAAATCAGCTATTGAGGTCGTACTCATGACGCGATTTTCGAAAATTGTCTTCAAATGTCCATCGATCCTACCTAGGAGATGTCGAAAATGAGGTCCGTTCAAAATTATATATATATATATATATATATATATATATAATATATATCAACCCCTGCGTGACGGATATATATCCGATAACTAGAATTCGAAATTCAACAAAAACCTTGGACGACATAACACTAACTAGTTGCGTGCATATCGCATAATAAAGGTCTATTGAACCCAATATTTTGTATTTACAGTTGGAATAAAAAGTTTCATGACATATTCTCTTATTAAATGCGATAACTAAAAGTGAAGATTTACTGAAGGCGCAAATCTAAAAAATTCTAAAAAAACCACGGTAAATATTGAAGATAGACGAAACATGCAAATGACAACATTTATAGAACTTTATTTAAAATAAACTGGTTCTATACAATTTTTTGATAAGGCGTATTATAACAGACATATTTTGAATTTTCGAAATTTCCCCCTTCTAACCCCCGATTTCAGCCGTTAACGAACTTGATTTTTTTGTTTGACATAAAACATTTAAATATCGAGTTTGGCACCGATCCCAAAACCGTGACCGAAATTGTGGGCTACCGTACCGAAATATGTATATATGTGTATATATATATATATATATATATATATATATATATATATATTTTGAACCATCATTTTCCACAATGTTTCATGATACAAACTCTAAAAATGTTGATTTCACATCGATCATACTCGCATGTCTCCCACATAGCAAAGATTTGTTTGGAAGCTAATTTCATATTTAAGTTAGGAATGGCAACATTCAAGATATAATAGCTCATTGATGATATGAAACGAAGGATGTAGATATCTAAAATAATCCAAATCCCTCAGTTAATATTTGAGGTTTGGGGGAAAAATGAACATAAAAAAACATAGACAATTAACCTTTCAGAAGAGTTCTATACACTTTTTCAATAAAAAAAATCCGTCACGCAGGGGCTGCGTAAACTAAGCAGATGCCCCACATGCTAGTATAACACACAATTTGATCTGATATCACAACATATTCACTATTTCTATGTAAAAACAGATGAGAGGAAGGGAGCAAGGTGATAACATATACTGGCATAACGATAACATAACGAATAACTAGCTGAATACTCGAGTTACGAAAATAAAGAAGTCCGTCACGCAGGGGCTGCGTAAACTAAGCAGATTTCCCTCGTGAAGTTTAGTAATAGATAAGTCTACATACTGGTAACACAACACCTCTGTGAATAAATACAAACGGAAATAAGAAATGTTTCAATCCAATTTCAATAGCCTGCGACAGGAAGCGATAGGTTAGAAATGTAAACAAACTGGTCGGCCCGCCTCACCGGAAAGAAAAACAATTACTGAAATATATCAGAATATAACACATTAATTTTATTGAGAACTATTTACTATATCTAGTAACTGTAATTAATAATGAGTCAGAATAATTGTTATCTCAATCAATAAAATTTTAGTAGTCCAAAAACTTTAAGATGGGGGGGGGGAGTCACCAGTACATATTTGCATGTATCTCATATAATAAAGGTCTCTTGAATACAATTTTTGGTATTTAAACTTCCAATAATGTGATTTATTATTTATCAGAGTATTGTTTACGTAACATGTGTAGGAGTGGCGGTTTGGTGAAAACTGAAAAATGCAAATATCTCGGTTAATATTCAAGATAGAGAATAAATGTATATAACAATATTTATAGTAAATTTAATTTGCAATAAGATTGATTCTATACAATTTTTCGATCCGACGCATAATAACGGAGATATGTTGAATTTTCCGAAAATCCCCCTTTTAAACCCCCCCTCCCACAGGTCCGATTTCAGCCATTAACGAACTTGATCGTTCTTTTTACATAAAACGATTAAATTTCGAGGGACATTTGAAGAAATTTTTCGAAAATCGCGTAATGAGTACGACCTCAATAGCTGATTTCCCTTAAGGAAAATCTGCTAAAATCCAAATATCATGGTTAATACCAATGATAAAGAAATATGTATATAACAACATTTATAGAAACATTAAATTATCACTAACATTTATTCAATACACTTTTTCGATCCGGCTTATAGTAACGAAGATATTTTGAATTTTCTAAACCCCCCCCCCAAACCAACCACCCTCCTCCACACAGTCCGATTTTAGCCGTTAACGAACTCTTTCTTTTAGCAGATTTCCCTCAAGGGAAATCAGCTATTGAGGTCGTACTCATGACGCGAGTTTCGAAAAATTTCTTCAAGTGTCCATCGATCCTACCCAGGAGACGACGAAAATGAGATCCGTTCAAAATTATATATATATATATATATATATATATATATATATATATATATATATATATATATATATATTTGTCTGTTAACGCTCTATTCAACGCTCAATTTTTGTTTGATCGTTACCAAACTCGGAATTTAATTTTTTTATATAAAAAGAAAGATCAAGTACGTTAATGGCTGAAATCGGACCAGTGGGAGGGGGGGGGGTTAAGAGGGGGGGATTTTCGAAAATTCAAAATATCTCCGTTACCATACGTCGGATTAAAAAATTGTTTAGAACCAATCTTATTGCAAATTAAATTTACTATAAATATTGTTCTATACATTTATTCTGTATCTTTAATATTAACCGAGATATTTGCATTTGTATTGTGAGTGTGGTCGGCTAAGTTCGGGAGTTTCCGCCGAGCGCTAGTGTGGCCGTTTCACTAACTATTCGTGAGAATAGGTTACTACAACTGTTATTATTAGGCAGATTTCTCTATTCTAAAACTTCACGTGGGAAATCTGCTTAGTTTACGCAGGCCCTGCGTGACGGACTTTTTTACATAAAGCTTATATATCGAGATTGGTAACAATTAAACCAAAATTGCGAGCTCTAAAGCGGTAACCGACAAATATAAAGATAGACTTATCTATAAATAAATATATATATATATATATATATATATATATATATATATATATATATATATATATATATATATATATATAATTTCGAACGGACGTCATATTCGCCAACTCCTAGGTAGAATCGATGTTTCGAATTTTTCCTCTCCCTATAACCCCCCCCCCTGCCACCTGGTCTGATTTCAGTCATAAGCAAACTTGATCTTTATTTTTACATGATGTGGTAATGATCAAACATTTTACGACCGCTTACAGACCTCTAACTGACACACTAACAGGCGCGCAGACACACGCGTACAAAGGAAATCGTACAACTATCTAGTGCGTTTCCTTCTAGGCAGGTCTTTTGTCATTTTCTAAGCCTTTAAAATTATCTAATCATTCTCGAGTCATATTAAATACTGGGTAATAAAGTGTCGAAACTAAAATTATATTGTGTATTATTTGATTAACAAAAAAAAAACACACACAGTTTGCTATGAATAAATAATTTTATTTCCAGAGATGTTTCAATTTGTTACATAATAATGAGAACATGAGGAGTTGTTCTTATTGAATCAACTAGCTATTAATATACTTCCTGTGAATTTTACGATACTTCAGTATCTGACTAACAATGATACAGTTTGAGAAGTACCAGTTGTTTATTTTATTCACCAGTGGACTGAATGATGTGATTCATATCCTACTCTCCCGCCGCACCATTAAAGACGGCATTTTATGTTATCCAGAGTCCTATTCTAGTTGCTAGCTGGGGTGTTTGGAGGGTGTATTCAGAAAGAAAACATCATTAGGGGAACATTTTCAATTAAAGAAAACATTAAGTTCCTCTAAGACACCTCCTTTAAAATTATAGATGTTGTATCTCATATACCGGGGGGAACAGAAAGTTCTAAGCCTGATTTCAACTTACATATTTTTATTTTTCAATATAGTCCCCCTCAACAGCAACGCACTTATTCCACCGCTTTTTCCAACATCTGTAACCCGGTCAAAAAAAAATTGTTGTCAAAACCTTCCAAAACAACCTTGACAGCTGAGGTATCACAAGTATACCAGGCTTAGAACTTTCTGTACACCCCGTATAACTTCCAAACCATTATACATCCATACACATGTGTAAAAAAAAAATATATTAAATTATTTATTAAAGTCCACTTTATGTTACTGTGGCTAATTGGGACGGCTTATCTACGGGTTACCACCCTATTCTAGCCAGAGTGGGACTAAGGATTTTATTTAATAAGTTCGTCACTAAATAAATTCCTATCCCCAGGCGAGAATCGAACTTGCCACTCTAGGTTTACCATGTGCGATTAAAATTCCAACGCTTTAACTAACATAGCCAACCTGAACCTGACTTTAATATATGGGATATAACTTTTTTTAACTTTAATATATGGTTAAAGCTAAAATAAATTATTTCCCAAGCATGCTAATAATCACATCAAATCAGCCAATGGCGAATTAAGTATTCTTTCTCAATCCATTTATAGAATGGATTATGGGGAGATTAATGAAGTCAAAATAAATTAATAAAAAATAAAAAAAAGCTCTTTTTATATTTGGTAGACCTCAGGCATATTTGAATGTTAAAAAATTAATTAAATGCTTAATTTATTGAATAATTTAAGATAGCCTTGGCTTGTTGGAAGTGAATTGTACCTTGATGTGATTTTAATAAGCACAGCCGTGTAAATTTAAACATACCCATTGGCCACAAAGCCTCAGTAAATAATATTAAGTCCTCAGTATCAATAAACTTCTATAAACGATGACTGGCTACCGAGAAACTATTAAAGCTATTTCGTTCTTAATTTATCAATACAGTTCAGTCCTACCTGAAATAATAGTATATATCATATTAGAATTAATAAACATGATCTTTTCATGTTCACTAATTCAATTATCAAAAGAAAGGTAAAACTGTAACCAGCTGTAAAGCAGAAACCACTGCTCACTTTGACACACTATCACTGTGAAACCAATTCTACAAACCTGAATACAATTGTTCTAAACCTCTAATCTATTCAGGAAAATCTATATCATTCCATACAAACAACAAAAATTACAGATGATTTCATCTGTAAAAGACATCAAACATTTGACCAACATACATCATTGGACCTAAATATTTCTTGATCACTTATATAATGAAGCAGATCTCCATTGACAGATCTATTCTGTACAAAAATTAATGTTAAGTTGTACATTTCTCAGTACAACTGGAGATTACAAAAATTCTCTTTGCGGAGGAGTTTCAGACTTTCTCTGTAGTCGCTTTTCCTTCATTCCACGGCTGCGTCTTCGTTGAACTCCAGAATATAAAGACAGTATTTCCAATAAAAGATATCATTGCAGATATTGTAAACACTAATCTCCATTGATATATATCACTCTGAAAAACCAGTAAAATAGTTATTAATATGAATAATATGTTATTGTTACATATAGCATACATTAAACTATATTATTGAATAGAATAATGACTCAACATGGTTGCTGAGCAATAACCTTTTATGATGAACTCTCTTGAATTTTAACGGAGATGTTTTGTGTATCGGACATACATTCAAAATGTATTACTCCTTATTGAGAAATCTTGTACATATATTGAGGTGTCAATATAATTAATAACTAGCTCAGATACCCTGGCTTCGCTCGGGAATTCATTTGAGGCTGAATGTTGATGGTATTTTTTTGGCAAGGCTTTATTTTGCACAATATTTTGACATTTACCCGTCCCAGTGTTTAGGGTTAATACCCGTCGTTTCTGTGGATTTGTTAATAATAAAATTAATTTTTTATGTAAGACTTCACTGTCCTCCATATTGTCATATTTCCCGCTTCCT
The DNA here is from genome assembly GCA_019009955.1 of Riptortus pedestris. Taxonomy (NCBI): domain Eukaryota; kingdom Metazoa; phylum Arthropoda; class Insecta; order Hemiptera; family Alydidae; genus Riptortus; species Riptortus pedestris. The sequence continues at coordinate 9,486,141 of CM032228.1, forward strand.
GTGCATTATGCATAGATTTGAATTATTAAGGACTAAATATTAACATACATTTGAATTAATTTTTCCAGGTGAGGTACCTGGTAGTTCATATTGAAAAGAATTCTTGAGCAAATTTCTCTAAATAGCAAAATAAACAACTTTTGTTATGTGCATATTTGCCGAAACTACAATAGGAAACGAAATATCAATATTTTTAATTTCAGGTCTCCCTTATAACCCCCACTCCTGCCTGTCTCTAGAAATAGTATGGCTTTTTATAAGGAAGGCGTTAGTGCTAATACACATACTGAGTGTTTTATTTAGTTCGGTTGAGTCTTTTGTGCCAAATAAAATTTTTTACTTCCGCTATAATTTTTAGCGTATATCTCGTTTATAATTCGGTATACGAAAAAAGTGTATATAACAAAAGTTACTCTAAATAGCAAAATGAACAACTTTTGTTATGTTCATATTTGCCGATAAACCAATAGGAAACGAAATATCGCTATTTTTAATTTCTGGCTTCCCTTAAAACCCCCACTCCTGCCCGTCCCTAGAAATGTTGGTATGGCTTCTTATAATGAAAGCGTTAGTGCTAATACACATACCGAGTTTTATTTATTTCGGTTGGGTCTTTTGTCCCAAATAATATTGTTGACTCCCGCTATAGTCATAAGTGTATAACTCATTTAAACTTCGGAATACGATGAAAGTGTTTATGACAAAAGTTACTCTAAATAACAAAATAAACAACTTTTGTTATGTGCATATTTGCGAAAAAACCAATAGAAAACGCACCTGTTCGTCTCAGAGAAAATTAATATAGCCTATCTCTCAAGTTGAACCAGACTGCTCACGGTGTGCCAATTTAATTTAAAATCAGTTAAGTAGTTTAGGAGTCCATCGCGGACAAACATCGTGACAGGAGATTTATATATATTAAGATAAGTCCTAACAGTTAGTCTGGTCGACAAACCATGAGTGAACAATAACACTTCCTGGATCAAAATAGTCTAGTAGTAAGCATTTTAATTTATATAAAGAACTTCATTCAGGAAGGTAAAGCTTTTTTAAAAAAAAAAAAAAATTGACCCTTACATTAATATAACATTAATTTATATGGAATGCCAACGACGGCGTTTTCCTCATTCGTTCTTTCAGAATGTTCTTGAAAGAAAATAAGAAGTAAAACAGTAAAAGAACAGTGATTAATGGAATGCAGGTAATCCAAAAACTGTGCAAGTTCTTTATAACTAAAATTAATACAATGTACATACATTGTGCTTCACACAACTTCCAGAATTATTAATTATAATTTTTATAAAATTGTACTACTAGAGCCCTATTTTTCCCATACCGTTCTAAATTGGTTTTTAATAAGAAGTAAATAATTTAATATTTAGTGTTAATATATTCATAAATTCACACATATTACATTAATATATTAATTAATAATTGATTTTCTATGTTTAATTCAACGTACACTCATTACCTGAAATAGTCAATTTCAATTTTACTTATCTTATTTCTTACTAATTAAAAGTGTGGAATTTTTCGCACTTTTTCTTTGATTAATTGGATTTATTATTGCGTCAGAGATCGAGAATAATTCATTTTCGTCCAATTTCTAAGAGCTCGGGATGAACAAGGCATGTTATTATCGTGTTCATCTTGAACTTTAGATTGAGGAATAGATGACGCAGTCATTCAGCACTCGCCAAACATTGTTTTATTTAATTTAACAAATTATATTCGAAAGATAATGCCTAGAATTGTAGACAATCGTTCTAGATATTCCTATTCAAAAATGGGAATATAAACCCCTACGAGGTAAACAATATTGAGCTACCCATGACGCGATTTTCGAAAACGTTCCTCAAATTTCCATCGTTCCTATCTAGGAGATGACGATAATGAGCCCACTCCAAATTTTATATATATATATATATATATATATATATATATATATATATATATATATATATATATATATATGAGTGTGTGTGTGTGTGAATTTATTTATCATTTTCTATTAGCAGATTTCCCTTAAGGGAAATCAGCTATTGAGGTCGTACTCATGACGCGAGTTTTGAAAAATTTCCTCAAATGTCCATCGATCCTACCCAGAAGATGACGAAAATGAGGTCCGTTCAAAATTATATATATATATATATATATATATATATATATATATATATATATATATATATATATATATATATATATTTGTATGTTAACGCTCTAGCGGTCGCAATTTTTGTTTGATCGTTACCAAACTTCATATTTAAGCGTTTTACGTAAAAAGACAGATCAAGTTCGTTAATGGCTGAAATCGGACTAGTGGGAGGGGGGGTTTAGAGGGGGGGATTTTTGAAAATTCAAAATATCTCCGTTATTATGCGTCGGATCGAAAAATTGTATAGAATCAATCTTATTGTAAATTAAATTTACTATAAATATTGTTCTATACATTTATTCTGTATCTTGAATATTAACCGAGATATTTGCATTTGAATTGTGTGTGTGGTCGACGGAACCCCACCATGTTCCGGACTCTCCGCCGAGAGCTCTGGTGGCCGTTTCCAGAACTATTCGTCTCTCGTGAATAGGTTTAGAGATCCCTTCCTACTACAGCTGTTATTAGGCGGATTTCTCTATTGTAAAACATCACGTGGGAAATCTGCTTAGTTTACGCAGCCCCTGCGTGACGGACTTTTTTTTCGGTTGGCGTTAGTCATCTGCAAAATCACACACTCAGACATCAGCACTCAACTATGATGAAGTTAAGGGGCTGATTCTGTGTAATGGGGCAATCATTGTTTACCATTTGCTTTTCAGTACATATCATGTTAATGACTATGTTGGTCTAGTGTGTAGCGGGGACCTATCGGATCACATCCAAATCAGGTAAGTAGGGGAAAGTGGGGTAAAACCGGGTAGCAAAGGTTTGAAGGCTTCCAGAAACCACATTTTGTTTACCACAAATAAGTAATTTTTTGTTTACAAAAAGCTCTACACTTATCTATTAACGCAAACACAGTTTCAAAAATAAAATATAAATTATTAAAGAAGTTTTACCCTACTTTTTTTTTTTTGTAAAAAGTCATTTTGCCCGGTTTTACCCCACTAGTAGGGGGTCCTGTTTCAAAACAGTTATATATTTCAAAACATAAATTCATAATTGCAAGATTTATCATATTATTTGTCATTATACGTGCTTTTACTGTGACATAATTAAACAAAATTAGGTAAAATTATACTTTTCGTGTTTCCGGAATCGTGGGGCAAAACCGGGTAATACCCGGTTTCGCCCCTTAGCTGATAAGCGCTTTTTCCCCTCACATAAAAGTTAATAAACAATATTTTATTAGCCTTTCGTCATTCGATCACACCAAACGCTAAAGACAATTACTCAGTGTCATAATAGAGGTAATTAAAACTTGTACTAAGAGAATTGAACACCTGTATTCTAATTGGAGTAGGACCGCAGTACAATCAAAAACCTTTTGCAACAAAATCAGAAGCAGGTTCCACGAAAATTGAATTATTGTCACTGCCACGAAACAAGCACGACTAAAGAGTTGACATAAGGACTGCTGCTTCTCCTTCAAGGTGGATCGTAGTTCGACCGTTACCGGCGCAACTGTAGTACACACAACGGCAAAGAAGAGCTACCCGGTTACCTCCCGACTACCCGCTTTTACCCTACTTGTAGGCATTTTGAACAGCTCCCTGGCAAGTATGTAAACACTGACTCGGAAAAGCCCTCGTTGTTGTTAGGGCTCAGTGTCACAACAAATAACAATAAAAAAATCAGAAATAAATGATTGAAAAAAAAAAATCATAAAATTCATACATTATCTTTAATGATGTAGGTGGATAAGAGTGGTCCAATGATTGCAGCAATGTTTCCAGTTGTGTTGCTGATAGAAAAGATGATACCAGCATAATTCGGTGACAAATCTAAGACATTGGTGTTGAATCCAAGATTAGTTGCCACACAGACTGACATTGAAATCGTCAGGAGGCTCACGGCTAGTTCTTTAGTAACAGGAGCAAATGCCAGAACAATTAATGTTACACAGTTTCCATACATGGCTGAAAATAAGTTCAAATATTACAAACCACTTTATACCACACAATATAAAAAACCTTATCAAATACATCCATGAGATAGATATACTGGAAGTTGTGAAATTACTGTCCGTTCTAGTTTGTTTTTAAACAAAGTAGAGTTTACCATGTACTTTTTCTTTACTTATAAAACTTATTTTAACTGCATAGTTTACTTAGTAACTATTACAAACGAATGAAAATGATGGAAATTCTGTGACGAAACATAGAAGAAAAATGAGCTAGATTATACAAGTAGTTTTAAAAGCCTGTCGTGTCTTCTAGCAGATACACCAGGTTCAATTCGCAATGGTTTGAATACTTGTCGCATTGTGACATCAGGTTTTGTCTCCAATATTCAATCAGTTAAGGAGGATAACACATAATGATCTGACCTACAATCAACACTAGTATAATTTCTAACAATAGAAAAGGCCTGAAAAAATCAGTTTTCCTATGGCTTCCTACATAGGAACGGCCGGAACAAGTCACCCCACCGTGCATCAGAAATGATCTCAATTACAATCACCTCACCAATACCATTGTACATCAGAAATGATCTGAACACGTCACCCCTCCAATAGCTCCGTACATCAGAAATGATCTGAACAAGTCACCCGTCCAATAGCTCCGTACATCAGAAATGATCTGAACAAGTCACCCGTCCAATAGCTCCGTACATCAGAAATGATCTGAACAAGTCACCCGTCCAATAGCTCCGTACATCAGAAATGATCTGAACAAGTCACCCCTCCAATATCTCCGTACATCAGAAATGATCTGAACAAGTCACCCCTCCAATAGCTCCGTACATCAGAAATGATCTGAACAAGTCACCCCTCCAATATCTCCGTACATCAGAAATGATCTGAACAAGTCACCCCTCAAATAGCTCCGTACATTAGAAATGTACTCAACTACAGTCACCTGACCAATACCATTTTACTTCGGAAAGATCTGAACAAGTCACCTCTCCAATATCTCCGTACATCAGAAATGATCTGAACAAGTCACCTGTCCTATATCTCCGTACATCAGAAATGATCTGAACAAGTCACCCGTCCAATATCTCGGTACATCAGAAATGATCTGAACAAGTCACCCGTCCTATATCTCGGTACATCAGAAATGATCTGAACAAGTCACCCGTCCTATATCTCGGTACATCAGAAATGATCTGAACAAGTCACCCGTCCAATATCTCGGTACATCAGAAATGATCTGAACAAGTCACCCGTCCTATATCTCCGTACATCAGAAATGATCTGAACAAGTCACCCGTCCTATATCTCCGTACATCAGAAATGATCTGAACAAGTCACTGCTCCAATATCTCCTTACATCAAAGTTATCTGAACTACAATCACCTCTCCATTACCTTTCTACATAAGAAATGGTCTGAACTGCATTTTATAAATTTATATTTTTTCTAATTTAACTGTTCGTGAGAACTCGATTATCTCATTGACAATCTGTGTCAGAATGTAATTTAAACGAAGCAGATTTCTTTTTGCGCATGTTAAATTAATTGTATTGTTAAATAAATAAATACCTATACTGTTCCAAAATGGCCTTAAAAAACTTATGGGAAGATTTGCCTTATTCACTAAGAATCCTGCGATGATAGTAAAGACAATGGAACTGATGCAAGCAAATAAATAAGGGAGAGCCGACACCAAACCATTCTGAAAAAATAATTATTTTATTAAGGTAAATATATAATAAATCACAAGTCAAATAACGATTAGTGAGCAGTTCGTTGCCCATCTTTAAACTTGAGACATATACCAGCTATTGATGAAGGAGAAATCCTAATATATATGATAAAACTTCAAAAATATAAAACAAGAAATTCGGGAACAAACAATAATAAATACTAGGCATTAATTTGTGTTATCAATATAATTTTTGAAAACCCTTGGGTTATCATTGTTAACTGAATAGTATTTGATTATTTTAACGAATGATTTTTAAACCTCCTGAGGAGTAAATAATTTATAAATAGTAAATTAAATTATAAAAGATATACATACATCTGCCATATTGAATCCTAGAACACCGCTGATATAAGTGGGCGACAAAGTGATACTTGTCCACGAAGCCCAAGAAGAGCACCAGTTGGTTATTACCAGACTAATCACTGGGGCAGATGTCAGCATCTCTTTCCAGGGAACTCCAGAAGTACCCTTTTCCTATTAATTCAACATTATTAATGATATTGACCATTGGCAAACATTACATATTTTTATGATCACTATAAGTCAAAAGGACCGAAATAAATAAATTTTAGTAGCGAATTGGACGATGATTTTAGCGTTACAATAGGTCAGCACTATTGAAAAGAATTAAAAACATCAGCTGAATATTGAGTTAAAGGCACTTGTGTATCCAAAGTTTTGGACTTTACCAGGCTTCCTGAAGACAGTGTGAAGGTTCCTCCACGAGATTTTTCATAATATTTATGAGACATCCACCAATCCTACTTAGAAAATCACGTGAAGGAGAACTGCATTAAAACGCACCCACATTTAGTTATATATTAATTTAGTTTATAAACACTCTAGCAGCTGTAATTTTTACTTCATACTGCGTTTGAAAGTGGTACTTTCTCATATGGTTACTAGGCTCGTAAGATATCCATTACTGTACTAGTCACTGTAAGAATCTTTACAGTGTCTAGACACCGTAAAGAAAAACATATGGTAATGATTATTATTATTATTTATTAACGTCCACTTTTTGCAACTTAGGCTAACCGGGACGGGTTATCTACAGGTTACCACCCTTTTCTAGCCAGGGTGGGATTTTAGGACGTTATTTAATGAATTTCGTCACTAAATAATTTCCTTTGCCCAGGCAAGAATCGAACTCGCCACTCTAGGTTTACCATGTGAGATAAAGGTCAACGCTTTAACTCGCATGGCTAATCTGAGCCCCTTATATGGTAATGAAACTATGTTAATGAAAATATTTGAGGTTAGAATTTGTTTGTTAATTTGGTATTTTATGATTAATTTAATTTGTCTTCGAAGGTCGTTTGCATCTATTTTAGTTGAATCAGGTGCGGATATTCTAACTTTGAAAAGACATGGTGAATGGAAATCCTCAACAGTTGCAGAAGGATATATTGAAGATTCAAAAAAAAGGAAGTTAGAGGTTGCTTGCAAAATGTTTTCTGATTATCAAAATAGTATTCCTCATACATCAAACACAGAAATGAGAAATAGTACCAACGATTCTTTAAGTAACGACGATACATTTTGCACGGTTGATGATCTATTTCAAGACTCTCCAGTGTATCAGGACAATGAAAAAGATACATGCTGCAAACGTGACTTTAAATTACCACCAAAAGCATTTAATATTAGTAATAATAGCAATTGTACGATAAATATAAATATAAATATGTTGACTTTTTATGAATTGAACTTAGTTCTAAACCATATGTTTTCCATCGTGTATAACCTAATTTTTTTGAATAAATGATTATTCCAAATAATATTAATAGAAATATGTATTTTATTTAAGTTTGTTTCAGTATAAAGTAAAATTATGTACTGCACACGTCCAGAAAGTGACTCTACTGTACTCGGTCTAATTATCGAGCTCGTCTTCGCCTCGCTCGTCAAACTCGACCTCGTACAGTAAAGAGCCACTTTCTAGACTAGTGAAGTAAATAACTATTACTTCATCGTCACGTGGGAAATCTGCTCAGTTTACGCATCCCCTGCATGACGGACATTTTAGAAAAGTCTGCCAAAAAAATATCAGTAAATAACTTTATAATGATGCATATATAATTTTTATTTATTTACACCAGCTTTACAAATTACAGCAAACGGATTACCTACAGATTACTACTGTTTTTTAGCTAAGGACGAAGGATTTTATTTAATGAGTCCGTCACTAAATATTCCTATTTCCCAAAGTAGTATTAGAACCAACGACTCGACATGGCTCTCACCCACATCTTTGATTCTCTTTCCTCGGGAACTAATTTTATTGTTCATAATTAGAGATCCATGATCGATTCGTGAAATAGACGTGAAGATTTTATTGGTTACAAATGGTTTATTTTTATCATATACTGAAAAATATTTCTAAATCAATAAAAACAAGAAATATCTATGCCTTTTGATATTACCTCTGTTTGAGTTCCTTTGCGATTCTGTCTGATGTACTCTAGTTCATTTTTTGATATAATTTTGCAGGTCTCAGGAGATTCGGACCCTACGACCACGTGAATGATCCCCCATGCTACACCAATCATGCCTAAAATAAGAATTAAATAATACTAACTAATGATGTAATTTTATAATCTTTATGAGATTAGAAACTATTGATCCATTAACAAGCGCTAGCGAGTTACTACTGTTGAGATCCAAAGGAAGTCTCAGTCTGTAAGTATGTAATTAAATAGTTGTCACACATTTGGTCGGATCGAAGAGTATTATTGTTTTAGTATAAACTAGTTCTTCGTTGTACAATTAATGGTAAAGTTCTAGTCATGTAAAGAAAACTAAATAACTATTAAGAAACATCAGTGACATATTCATAGGGTTTTAGTTACAATGAAATGATTCTTAAGAAAAGGTGGTTTTATGAGGCTAAATTTGGATTCAGCATAATTTATATATAAATTACTAGTAGGATCCCCTAAAGAGATATGTATGTCATTTAATTTATTATTTTAAAAAAATAATCATAATAAAAATCAAAAACCATTTGATTGATTATTACCTGATACATAAAATATTGATGGCCAATCATAATGATAGCCTAAGTACCCTGATATAATCATGGAGATCAAACTGCCAAACATGGAACCTGAAGAAAAAATGTAATTATGAGTTTCAAAATTGCTTCAATCAGCTAAATTTATATCAAACTAATATATAATTATGTAGAATAGAACAATTTGTTTAATTAAGAGTAATAACGTTCTATTGCGTCCCATTATATTCTACAATTTTAAATTCAATAGAAATAATTTCGGGTATATGGCCTATATTCGCAGAAGAATAATAAAGGCGGTAGTATTTTATAATTGGCTTAAATATGTCAGTAACATATCTTTAGAATAAAATGACAAACAAATCGGACCAGTGGAAGGGGGGGGGGGGGGTTTAGAGGGGCGAATTTCGAAAATTCGAAATATCTCCGTTACTATACGTCGGAACGAAAAATTGTGTAGAACCAATCTTAATGCAAATTAAATTTATTATAAATATTGTTATATACATTTATTCTCTATCTCGAATATTAACCGAGATATTTGCATTTTTATTACGTGTAATGGACGAGCTATGGTCTCTTCTAACCGTTCCCGCCGAAAGCTAGTTCGGCCGTTTCCGTAACTGTTCGTCACTCGTATTGGAGGTTTCTCTATTGTATAACTTTACGCGGGAAATCTGCTTAGTTTACGCAGCCCCTGCGTGACGGACTTTTTATTAAATTGTGCTGAAGGTGGTGGGGAGGGCAGTAGATACTGCTCGGTAGGGCAGTAAACGATGTCCCTGGGTCCAATTTTTGCTCATCATAAAATGACAAACTACAACAACAACTACTACTACTAAAAATAAGTAATTACGTCCAATGTCTTACTTTCTAATAGGAAATTTGTTTTCCATCTAATGTTTTTATTGTTTAAAAAAAGTTTGAAGATGTCCATTAATTATCTGAATATTTAAATACTTAGTGCTAATTGTCGTTTAACATGTTTGATATTGATCCTGTTTCAACAACTTACCTCCTTGAACAATTGACATTACTGGATCCTTTTCTTGAGGAATCGTCCATTTCGCCATGAAGTTGTTTAGGTTTGGATAAACATTTCCCTATAATATAAAATTAAATTAAAATCGCCAGACATGCAAAAGTAAAAACTCGTTTTCAAAAAAGTCTGTTTCTCCATTTGAAAAAAAAAAAAAGAGTACACAGTAAATGATCAAAGCATTAATTTAATTCCAGTGTATAATAATTTCCTAAAATACAAGGACAAATAAATGTCTCCGTTTGATTCTTGTAGATGTGAAGTATTGTCCTGTAGGTTTGAATTTGCACGTAAATCGATTATTGGTGTGGAAAATGATTTTTTTTTTTTTTTTTTTTTGTAAAAATGCAAGTTGATCATGGACATCATTATTTCTAATTCCAAATTCATCTTTGTCAATACATATTGTTACGTTTTTATTACCAAAACCAGTAATAAACGTTTTTAATAAGAGTTCTTTTGGATTGCAAAATTAAATACTCGCAAGTTTCACAGTTTTTATCACTGCAAAATTTATTTCACAATGCACAATAAACTTGGTGATTATTCTTAATTACTACTCACAGTATACACTGATAGCGTTACTGTTCTTCAATGAGTCACAGTCCAATAATTCACAGAAAGACGGCACTGCACTGTCCTTTACTTCGCGGCACTGCACTGTCCTTTACTTCGCGGCACTGCACTGTCCTTTACTTCGCGGCACTGCACTGTCTTAAACACGGCACTAAACTGTTACTTACAGTCACGGCACAACACTGTTCTTCTTTTAAAAAACACTTTACCGCACTGCGCTAAGTCGCACTGAAGCACTGATGTGAACATCAAGACAGGTGACAATAAAACTGACTGGCTCGCAGCTGGCCGCTCTTTATAGGTTGTCGGCATACATCAAAGGGGAATTGTCTAGTTCATTCGACGTCTGGCTGGAAGGTACTGGTCAGACCTAGAACGTTCTTTCGAGCTCTTTGATCTACGTCACACTTTCCAAATACGCGACTCTCTCTCTCTGAAGGATTATTCATCTATTTAATTTTCGCAACACTATATATCTTTTTATGATAAAACTAGTTTTCAAGCAGCCTCTGAGTTCCAAATTTCTTGGGTTTGTGTTAATTCCCTTGTTGCGACGGTCTTCAGCGGTTCATCTTCACTTACTGACACGGCAAGTTCTCCTATAGGAGATTGGCCATGTGAGTGAAGGCATTTGTAGACGACCTGTCGCGATTAGTCATAGTGGCCGTTAATGCATAACATGTGTGATACAGTCATTTAGAGTGAAATATGCTCAGCTTCAGTTTTGAAATTCTGACAACTTCAACCTTCAATGACTGAGGGCATTGGTTTAAAGAATGGGCATATCACTTGGTCTTAGGCTTCAAGGTGGAAAATATACGACAATGTTTTCTGTTTTGAATCACATAAACTTCAATCAGTTTAAGTTGGAAACCTTGTTAAGTACCAGAGAAGACTTTAAGAGTTTTTTTTTTTTGTGTGTTTTCCATTTTGGTGAGTACTGGTCATTTTCAATTCAAATTAGGAAGTAAGAAAAAATATAATCCCTAAACTAGTCGTACAATACCCAAAGAAATGGCTGCTCGGGGACACTTATTTGTTAATCATATATTAGCAGATTTCCCTTAAGAGAAATCAGCTATTGAGGTCGTACTCATGACGCGCTTTTCGAAAAATTTCTTAAAATGTCCATCGATCCTACCCAGGAGATGACGAAAATGAGGTCCGTTCAAAATTATATATATATATATATATACATATATATATATATATATATATATATATATATATATATATATATATATATATATATATATATTTGTTAACGCTCTAGCGGTCGCAATTCTTGTTTGATCTTTACCAAACTCGGAATTTAATCGTTTTATGTAAAAAGGAAGATCAAGTTCGTTAATGGCTGAAATCGGACCAGTGGGAGGGGGGGTTTAGAGGGGGGATTTTTGAAAATTCAAAACATCTCCGTTATTATGCATCGGATCGAAAAATTGTATAGAACAAATCTTATTGCCAATTAAATTTACTATAAATATTGTTCTATACATTTATTCTGTATCTTGAATATTAACCGAGATATTTGCATTTGTATTCTGCGTGTGGTCACCAGTAGGCTATGTTCGAACTTTCCGGCGAGAGCTCTGGCGGCCGTTTCTATAACTATCCCTCCCTCGTGAATAGGTTTAGAGGTAAGGTCAACTGTTTTTTGGGGCTAGAAACTACAGGGTTTTTACGCCCTAAATAATGTCTTAGGTTTAGAGGTTTCTTACTACTACAGTTGTTATTAGGCAGATTTCCCTATTGTAAAACTTCACGTGGGAAATCTGCTTAGTTTACGCAGCCCCTGCGTGACGGACTTTTTTTGATGAATTCATGTTGGAATAAACGTTGTGTATGTGAAAATTTATAAACCATCATCTTTAAAATTCCCTTCTTATAAAGGAAATTTCTAAGTTCTTGTGGTTATTCAAATTCATCAGGGCCATAATTTCTAATTACTGATTATTATAAAAATCATATATTTTTTATTCACTCCCAATAAAAAACAAAAAAATACAAACCCAATAAAGCGTATTTCGATTTTCCTTGACAGAATAAATGTCAAAATATTTTCTAAAGTAAGTTATTAATCATATAATTCGCTATTTCTTAATCACAGAACTCACTATTTCCATGGGCCGTATAAAGAGCATATATCGCTACAAAAAATTAATTAACTTGAATATTAATTAAGTTTCATACCTGTGTTAAACCAACTAAGAATCTGATGAGGCATATGCCAATGTAACCAAATTCCATGGCAGCAAAAGGAATCATCAGCGAAAGTATTCCTGCAGAAAAGTTTCCAAAGGCAAATAGCTTCAGCGCACATCCCCGCCTGCCGTAGGCCCCAGACACGACTTGCAGCAACCCATAGCCCCAGAACATGCTGCTCAGAACCATAGCCTTCGTCTCTGGCGTTAGATCCACATTCTGAAAAGGGAAAATAGTGTATGCTTACTTTATATTAGGCATCAAACTATTTCAATAAATCCAGGAATTCAATCTAGTCACTAAAGGTCGTCAAGGTAGGGTATCGGGGCTGAGGATATCCGATCACTCTTTTCGATTTATCGTTATGATGAAATCTGGATTAACCTTGGCGTTCTATACTTCCATCGCGGTACGGTGGCAGCAATTAATGAACAACGTACTTTTGGAAAGGGGGAAACTCTCAAGTTTTACGTAGTTCCTACTATGTAGCAGCACTGTGCTCGAATGAACGTCCTTTTCTGTTCTGTGTTCAAAATCCCTTTTTACCCAACTGGCAAAAGCCCGAAAGTATGTCCAACGAGATATGTGAATCTATTTTAGAAATGGCATCAGACACAAGTATAGAGTCACTGTTCAAAACGATGACTCTCAACGATTTTTGGTGCATAATGAATATCCAATGCTTGCCAAAATGGTCCTGAAAGTTCTTCTCCCCTTCCCAACAATATACTTGTGCGAAAGAGAATTTGTGGTCATCAACCTGTCCAGCCATGAAAACAAAATACCGCAATAGATTGGACGCCGAGCCTGTTATGAGGCTTAAACTCTTATTTGAGGCGTTTGGTTTCAAAACCAGGTACATCCATTTTTTTTTTTAATTTTTCATAAGTTTATAATGCCGGAAATGATGTATTGGACGCGTTTGTTCCAGAACCATCTAGATCCTTCCAAAATCAATACCGGCAGATAATGAAAAAAATGTGTTAAACTGGCTTTTTAAAAAAATGAAATCTATTCTGATCAGTCCAATTTTTTGGAAATGGATGTACCTGGTTTTGAAACCTCATTTATCATACTAATATCAACCAATTGATAAAAATTAAAAAATAAAAAAAAACATCAGCTTCATACCTCCCATTAGATCTATCTTTCTTTATCTCTTCTATTATTATACTTTTTATTTATTTTGTAACTATTATACTGTACTATTATTATGATTATTAATAAAGAATGGATATAAAGATATTTTTGTTTCATTTTAGGGTTCCATCAAGTATTTAGCTTTCGAAAAGGGCGGAACCAAAAAAGTTTGATAACTACTGATCTAATGAATTGTTGTTGGGAGACAGGCATTGATTGGAAATTATTCGAGGAATGAACTATTTTACTATATTAGCAGATTTCCCTTCACGGAAATCTACTTTTGGGGTTGTACTCAGTTCAATATATATACACTCTATCTATAGAGAGAGATCTCTCACACACACTTCTGTAACCGCTCTAGTGGTCGCAATTTTTAGCAGATTTCCCTTAAGGGAAATCAGCTATTGAGGTCGTACTCATGACGCGATTTTCGAAAATTTTCTTCAAATGTCCATCGATCCTACCCAGGAGATGACGAAAATGAGGTCCGATCAAAATTATATATATATATATATATATATATATATATATATATATATATATATATATATAGAGATATATATATATATATATATACATTTGTCAGTTAACGCTCTAGCGGTCGCAATTTTTGTTTGATCGTTACGAAACTCGATATTTAACCGTTTTATGTAAAAAGACAGATCAAGTTCGTTAATGGCTGAAATCGGACCAGAGGGTGGGGGGTTTAGAGGGGGGATTTTCGAAAATCCAAAATATCTCCGTTATTATGCATCGGATCGAAAAATTGTACAGAACTACTCTTATTGCAAATTAAATTTACTATAAATATTGTTATATACATTTATTCTCTATCTTGAATATTAACTGAGATATTTGCATTTTTGTGAAGTCTGTGGTGGGGTATAGTTCGGATTATGTCGGCCATCTTCGTCATTTCTCGGCTCAGGCGGAAGCTTCTTCTAACCTGGCGTTTTTAACCTTACCTTACCTTCCTTACTTTGTGAGATTTATGCAAATACGTTTAGTTCATCCGCCCCCCCCCCTTCTTTAGTTCTTGGACTACTAAAATTTGAGTTATTAAAATATAAATTATTCTTACAATTCAGAAGCCGTTTCAGTTGGGTATTTATTTTAATTAACTGAACGATTTCTCATTATCTAATCACGGTGGTATTGTGTTACCAGTATGCAGATTTCTCTATTGTAAAACTTCACGTGGGAAATCTGCTTAGTTTACGCAGCCCCTGCGTGACAGACTTTTGTTTGGTTGGTACCAAACTCCATATTTAAATGTTTTATGTAAAACTAATGTTCGTTAATAGATGAAATCAGAAAAGAGGTAGTGGGGTTTTGAGGGAGGGAATTTTGAAAAGTATTTCCGTTATTGGATCGAAAATTTGTATAGAATCCATATATCACTCAATTGCAAGTTTAATGTTCTATATACATACGTTGTTATATACATTTTTTTCCATATACTGAATATACTTGCAGATATTTGCACGTTTTAGTTATCAGAGATTCTTAAACCCCCAGTTTTGGTCGTCGCACTTTAATAATAAGCATATATATCATATACCCAATTTGTTTTTCAGTAGATCATTACTAAATGAGATAGAATACATACAAATATGCTGCGTGATGGCCAATGAAGATTTTATTACATAACTTAGGAATGTTGATTATATATATATATATATATATATATATATATATATATATATATATATATATATATATAATTCTTGATATTTAACCGTTTCTGCCTACACTAAAGATCATATTTGTTAATAGACGTTGGTCTTAATAACCTTGGTAAAGCTAGAGTCGTGGGAATGTTTAGTGAACCCCAGATGGCCCTGGGTAATAAGCATTTATTTAGTGATCAATAATCGTTAGTCCCACCCTGGCTAGAAATGGATGGTAACCTGTAGAAACCCCGTCCCTATTAGCTGTGGTAGTATAAAGTGGATTTACATAAATAAAATAATACCAAACTCACAATCTGACAGTGTATAAGTCAACCTGATTATTTATTGTATCAATTTACAGACGCATATTAACTTATTTAACTTACGTATTTCTCAGATGAAGTCATGCCAACAACAGCCATAGATAAGTTGAGGCGAAGTATGTACGCCACCACCAATCCAAAGAACGAATATACTGCTTGCAAATGTCGAATTCCCAGACCTTTTAACAATTTAAAAATAACATAAAATGAACACATTTAACATAAAATGATTAAAGCATATCTCATGGACTAAAAAAAGTTTTTCTCTTAATTACAATTGAAACATCATATTTTTAATATTTCAACGACCTCTAAATTTAAAGTATGGTTGTTATTCAATTTGAAACGGTTGATCATGAGTTTTGAAAATTTTAAAATGTTTATTCAGATTGATTATTGAAACAGTATCATTTGATCATCACATTGATATAATCGACTGACTAAAATAAATATTTATTATGAATACTGCTAATTAATTATCTATGTAATACTTCTGTCTATGGATAATCAAGGCGTAAAAATTAAGCTATCTCACTTACTTAAGGGAAATCAGCTATTGAGGAAATTTTTCTTCAAATTTCCATCGGTCCCACCTAGGAGATGACGAAAATGCGGTCCGTTCAAAACTGTATATATATCTGTTACCGCTCTAGCGGTCGCAATTTTTGTTTAATCGTCACCAAACTCGGTGTTTAGTCGTTTTATGTAAAAAGAAAGATCAAGTTCCTTAACGGCTGGAATCGGAAGAGTGGCAGGGGGGAGGGGGGTTTAGAGTGGGAATTTCGAAATATCTCCGTTACTATACGTCGGATAGAAAAATTGTATAGAACCAATCTTATTACAAATAAATTTACTATAAATATTGTTATATTCATTTATTCTCTATCTTGAATATTAACCGAGATATTTGCATTTTTATTAAGTGTAATGGACGAGCTATGGTCACTTCTATTCGTTCCCGCCGAAGGCTAGTTCGGCCGTTTCTGTAACTGTTCGGCACTCGTATGGAGATTTCTCTATTGTATAACTTTACGTGGGAAATCTGCCTAGTTTTCGCAGCCCCTGCGTGACGGACGTTTTAATTCTATATTTTATGAATCTATAGCTGAACGCCGAAAAGCCCTTCGAAAGTTTAATAAACATTCTTCTTCCGAGAATCTTTTAAATTATCTGAGCTCAGAAGCAAAAGCTCAGTGTAGGCTCAGGGTAGTCCGGAGTAGCAGAATATCTTGTTGGATAGATTTTTTATCATCTCCAAACCATCAAACTCCTGCAAATAAAATTTGGGGCACTGTGAATAAAATACTACATAAGAAATATAAACCACCTAATTCTGCCCTCAAAGATGAACATATGACTTCACACAAACCAAATTACCGTTGATTCGATCCTTTACTTCCCAGCTTCCCTAGAAGAAAACAGGTCTACTGTGTTCATACAAATTACTATCAGTAATATATTTGATAATCATCCAAAACTTCAAGTTTAGCTAATATTCCCAATGACTCACATAAAAATAACTTCCGTTTTAATGAAACAAATGTTGATGACAATCTATATAATCCATTAAATGATCCACTTACTTTAACTAATTAAAATTGTCCTTATCACAGGTAAGAGATACCTCGCCAGGAGATAATGGTATTAATTATGCTATGATAAAAAATCTGTCCAATAAAGGTATCGTGAAACTGCTGAATTAAAAACGTGAATATCCAGACTCATGTAATCAAACAATTGTCATACCAATTCCTAAACCTGTTAAAGATAAGACACTTGCTACTAGTTACCGGCCATTAGTTTTAACCAGCTGTGTTTGTAAGATTTTTGAAAGGATATTAAACAAGAGATTAATATGATATTTGGAGAAGAATAGATTACTTTCTGATTACCAATGTGGATTCAGACCGAAGCTCTGGACGATAGATCACATTGTTAGATTTCAATGCGATAATGGAAATGCATTTTTAAACATGAAATCTATTGTTGCAGTGTCTATTTATTTTGAAAAAGCTTATGACACAGTTTGGTTAGAAACTTTTATACAAAAACTCTATGAATGGAATATTCCAGGCAAATTTAGGAAATATGTAAATCATTTTATATAGAATAGAACATTAAGAGTAAAAATTGTTCCAGAAGTTATACACAGGAAAATGTAATTCCGCAGGAATGTGTATTAAGCACCAGCCTTTTCTTTAATCGCTATAGACGCCGTCCGCTACATAATACCTAAGAGTATATACTATTATTTTAATGTTGATGGCCTGTTTATTAACATTTGCACAAGCGCAATTGAATATGCACTGCAGCTTCTGTAGACTACAATTTTCAGATTACAAACATGGAGTTGTACGAGTATAAATGGGCTCAAATTCGCATCCCATAACAAACAAGAGTAATTATTTTCTCTAAGAAAATAATATTTCCTTCACTAAACCTAACTCTTAGCAATATTCCAATCGCTGTGGCTAATAACATAAAAATTTTATGTCTAATCTTTGACTCCGAGTTAATATGGACCATTCACATGAAAGAAATCCTTCATAGATGCAGAAAATCTCTGAATCTCTTAAGGATTTCGAGTAATACAAATTGTGGAGCTGACGGAAGTGCAATGCTTACATTCTACCGGTCATAAACCAGGTCAACTCTGGATTACGGTTGCATAGCTTACTCATCTGCCAGGAAAATCACATTAAAAATGTGCTTAGTCTATTTAAAACACAGGTCTCAGCAATCAACGGGTGCATTTGGAACCAGCCCAATAACCAGTCTTTGTGTTGAAGCAAATGAATTATCATTGGAGTACAGACGAATGCCATTGCCCATACATTATCTTCTCAAATCAAAATTCTTAGATTCTCACTGTATCCCCAACAACTCTGACGAACCTACAATATACAGCAAACCCTTCGAGACAGTAACCTCTACCAATCCGATTCCTCAAATAAACACACAGCACTTCTATTCAACTAACAAATATTTACACAAAGTAAGGTGAAACATATTATCCTTGGAAAACTGACAAACTGGGCTGTGAATTAACACTAACACAGTACCCTAAAACTAACCCGACTTCTGAAAATCATTACACAAAAACGTTTTACTTCTCTACTAACAGACAAGGAACAAGGCCTATTTATTTACAAGGACCTATCTAAAACGGACCAAGGAGTAGGGGCATCTGCAATTGTTGACTCAGCTAACTTTCAAATAAAGCTGCCGGATGAGGAGACAACATGGGATGACAAGCTGATCTTGAAGCCCTGAAACTTGCGATGGACAACACGTCCTGAAAATACAAACACGGACATCATAATTTGCACTGGCTCCCTTAGCTCTTTACATTCGTTATAAAACATATATAATTCACATCCACGCATCTCGTGCATATTACACAAAATGCAAACATTGAACAAAAGAATAACTAAGTACTGGTACCTGGACATACTAACATTAGGCAAAGCACACAAGTAAACGAACTCGCCAAATCACCCACCCAAAAAAGAACTTCCATTGTTAACACCAAGATATTCAAACATAAAGAAAATATATGATACACAATTCATGGCAGAAATCTTGGTTTGCCACTACTGAAAACAAACTTAGAGAACTTAAACCATATACTTTGTGAATGACCTTCCTCAAAAAGACTATTTAGAAGAGAAGAACCAGTCTTAAGAAGGATAAGAATTGGCCATTCACGACGGACATACACTTATTGGAGAAGACGATCCCTACTGCCAACGCTGTAACTGTAGACTTAAATAAAAGATGTACTAACTGACTGTTACCAAAGGACTCACATAGGCTTAACATACACTTTGACCGAATTACTATTGTACATGACCGTAGCCAGTTCACAGACGTCATATTTCACTACTTGAAACCACTTTTTCAGAAAACTATATGCCGAAATGAACATAATTGCGTAAATATGTAAACTGATGCGTCACTCAATCGGTCTGTTGCGAAATCGACTATAATAAGAATAAATATATCTACATTTTATTTTCATTTCAAATATTAATCTCTGTATTTAATCACTTTTATGTTTATTGCCACATTTTTCATTGTTTAACTACTTTACAATATCTGGACTTCAGAACAAAATCTACCTCTGTGTCGGAAAAAAAAAACTATTTCAGGAGGACTGTTTTAATAGTTCGGTTTGGCTGAAGACATTTTTTCTATATAAGTTGTCAATATTTATAAATACCTTTGTGACACCTGCTTTGGCAGACTTCCTGCACTGGTTCTGTCTTTTCCATACTACCTCAAATAAATTTATCAACAAAAAGGAATTTTACCATGTAGGTTCCTTCTTAAATAGCAGTAATTATTGCAAGATAACATAATGATTGGTGAATTAATAGGACATTGGAGGGGCGCTTGAACATTAGGTTGTTATGTAATAAAACCTCCATTGTCATCAATTTCAATAGTACTTCAAACTCGATTGCAACATTGAAAAAAAACTTTGTTGGATCAATTGAGTGGTTTTAATACATTTTACCACTCCAAAAGAAAGCATTGACACTATAATATTGTTGTCTATAGTTATCAGACTTTGCGGTACATTCTTAGTGTCAACAAATTATGGATTTGTTTACAAATTCCTGAATATGTTTGCATTAAAATTGACAGTCACGATATTCAGATAGTTGCATTGTATCAGATTTCCGAAATAGATTAGAAATTGATTTAAATAAAGCCCCACCATTTGTTTGATATTCTTTTTCTTTTTAGCAAATTTCCCTCGAGGGAAATCAGCTATTGAGGTCGTACTCATGAGGCAATTTTCGACATTTTTCTTCAAATGTCCATCGATCTAATCTAGTAGAGAGAGTAGTAGTAGATGACGAAAATGAGGACCATTCAAAACGGTATATATATATATAATTAGAGAGAGAGAGAGAGATCTATATATTTGTCAGTTACTGCTCTAGCGGTCCCAATATTTGTTTTATCGTTACCAAACTTGATATTTAGTCGTTTTATGTAAAAAGAAAGGTCAAGTTAAGTTCGTTAACGGCTGAAATCAGAACAGGGGGAGGGGGATTTAAAGGGGAAGAAATTTGAAAATCCTTCACTGCGTTACTGCACTTTAAAATAAAATTCTATCATCAATAGGCAATCTATATATATATATATATATATATATATATATATATATATATATATGCAGTTGCTTGACAATACCCAATATTGTTTTCAATAGATCTTGGGAAAGACATCCAAATACGTTGAGTGATGACGTGAGATTAATATATAATTTTTTTTTGCTCGAAAATACTTATATTGTAATCGGTGTTTTCGGATATTGACTGTGTGTTCATGTTTCTGGCCGACATTTCGACTTCCGGCATCCTCAGGGTTCTCTCTGAGACTGAAGAGTTACTATTTATGTGTATAGCACATAACTGACTCGGGCCTTACAGTGGCCGGAACCTCCCCTTACAGGTACCTTCGGGAACTTTCTCTGGCGCTAGATCCCTTGAGATTATGCCTTCTTTGTGCTTCTTTCTAGGTGGAAAAGTCCGTCACGCGGGGGCTGCGTAAACTAAGCAGATTTCCCATGTGAAGTTTTACAATAGAGAAATCTGCATACTGGTAGCACAATACCACCCTGATTAAATACAAACGGTAATGAGAAGTCTTTCAGTTAATTAAAATAAATTCCCAACTGAAACGGCTTCTGAATTGTAAGAATAATTTATATTTTAATAACTCAAATTTTAGTAGTCCAAGAACTAAAGAAGGGGGGGGGCGGATGAACAGAACGTATTTGCATAAATCTCACAAAGTAACGAAGGTAATGTAAGGTTAGAAACGACAGGTAAGGTTAGAAGAAGCTTCCACCTTAGCCAAGCAATGGCATGACGGAAACGGCCGACCTAATCCGAACTATACCCGACCACAGACTTCATAAAAATGCAAATATCTCAGTTAATATTCAAGATAGAGAATAAATGTATATAACAATATTTATAGTTACTTTAATTTTTAATAAGATTTTTAATTTTTAATGGATTGCTATTCGACAAATATGTATATAACAAAAGTAGTCTCGATAACAAATATAACAGTTATTAACAATCAGAAACGTTATATTAGTTAAGGGGCTGAAATCGGAAAAGGAGCAGGGCGTAGTAAGGAGGGGGGGGGGGATTCGAATATTGAAAATATCTTCATGATTATATGGCAGTTAGAAAAAATTGTCGTTCTACACATTTTTCCGTAGCTCAAATGTTAGGAAGAGTCGTTCGTACTTTGTACTTTTCAGCCATCAGTTAAGCTCCCATTTCTGCTCATTCGAGTTTTATTTAGAAAAAGAAAATATATGGTGAGAAGAAATCAGTAGTGAGTCGTAACTCCACTTGCGAATTCTGCTTAATTTACGCAGCCTACACTACTTATAGGAAAGATTACTCCTTGGGAGGTAGAGCATGCGGAGGGGTAACTATATTTGCTAGAGATATCATCTATAGTGAACCTATACAGTTCAGTATATTCTGATCTATTTCAGAAATTGTGATTCTTTCCGGTGGGATACGGGCAGACCCGTTAGTTTACATTTCTAACCTAATGCTTCCTGTCGGCAGGTTATTGAAATTGGATGAAACATTTCTTATTTCCGTTAGTATTTATACACGGTGCTGTTGTGTTAGCAGTATGTAGATTTATCTATTACTAAACTTTACGAGGGAAATCTGCTTAGTTTACGCAGCCCCTGCGTGACGGACTTTTTTCATTTCCAGTCTTTCTTGAATCCTCTCTCCAGTTCTTGTGAGTTAAATGCAGTGGCGGCTCGTCTATAGGCATTGTGGAACTGCAGCACCCCCAATTTCAACTTGATATTATCTATAACATTTAATATAATGAGCCTTTTTTTCTTTAATTCTTTCTTTATACTTGTACATTATATAATCCTTTAGCTTAATGCAGTAACCATCCCCCAGTTTATGAAAAAGATACAAAAATCTTTGTATGGAGCAGTTCCAGTGGAGAGGTGTTTGACTGTTGTTCGCATGCGTACACAGAAAGCTCTACAAGGGAGAGGGAGAACTGTCGTTCCCGCAGTGCCGACCCTCGCTAGCTGGATTTTCTGGAGCAGCACCCCCACTAATTTTAGCAACGAGCCGCCACTGGTTAATTGTGATTTCACTCTACTGATTTCGTAACTGCAGTTTTGTTCTATTGGAGGAAGACCGAATGTGCTGGTGTAGACAGATCGCAACGATTCTAAAGCTGTTTTCTTCCACTTCCGCTTCAGTATTCCAATACTCAACACAATAAATCTAAGACATTATTGTGTATAGAGGTTGTCCGGCAAACAAAAAATACCTTCCTACGTTAAAATAGTTTATACTCTTGAGAATAAATAAAAAGTTAAGCACATTACTGATATCATTTTTGGGCACAGTTCTCTTAACTTTTCTAGTCTCTACTTTCAACATCAAGTGATCGAATTTTCAATTCTGATACTTATTATCTTACAGTAAATTCAGAGTAAATATTTTCTGTACATTGAGCAAATATTGCATGAGGTACCATTTTTTTTAAATATTATGAAGGCCTTAAAAATACTTTGTCTTAGAGTAGTATACACATAAAATTGTAAAAGAGAACTTATAATTATAAATGCGTACTTTGCATTAATTATTGTTTTAAAAAATGTACATTATAAATGTTTCAATTGGCATTTATGCTTACTCATTTGATTCTGTTTCCCCTAATTTCTTATGGCCGTCAGCTAAACATTTACACTAGCGATATTTTACCAGCCAATCAGATCAGATATTTGAGCTGTTACATAATCAAGTATAGATAAGAAACTATTAATTCAATTTATGTTTCATTAGGTACCCAACTGGCTCACAGAATAGAAAGAGCGGAAATTATTCCTCGGCTGCCATTGCTTTTCAACTGCACGACGTAATTAATATATAACGATTTATTTTTTTATATTTAAATAATATTTCCAGCATTAAAAGTTCTATAGTCAATCCTTTGTAGTTCCTTGACTATACTAATATTGTTAATTAATACGTAAATCACATTTGTATCATTACTGTTTCCATTAATATTTTTTATTACTCCATGGCCGTTATAAAGTTTGATTGATAATAATTAATGATATCACAGCTTATGCAATTTTATTTTAATGCTTACAAAAATGTTTTAATCAAATTTTTGATGAAATTCACTAATACAACTCTGTATGGAGAACTAATTGCTATAATTAAAAATATGTAAATGTTTGTGTTATTCGAATGTAGTATTTCTACACATTTTTTCCTTCTATTTACACAACAAATCATTGTAAGTCAGTAAAATTAATTATCTTAAGTTTAGAACATATTTAATTTAATAATATGTTACGTGTTATTCTTTAAAAATTCTCTCATTAAGTTAATTGTTATTGTTTTTAGCAGTTAATTCTAGCAGTGTAGTTTTTTAATTTTGTTTAATTTTTTCAAAAAATGTGACTAGTTAAACATGCTTTTAAGTATTGAAATCCGTTTTTCTGTGATATTCTGTGACCTTTAACTTGTTGTTTTCTTTTTTAGGTTAATATCGTTAATTTAAATAATATTGCTTGCACGATTTTCGTAGGTTTTTTTTTTATGTCAACAAGCACTGGAGATGGAGCTGTTGCTCTGAAAGTGCACTCGACCAAAATAAACGGTTTGTAGAGGAAAATAGGCCTACTGCATCCGTCCAGATTACTTATAATAAAACAAAATTGGCAATTACAATGAAGATTTTTCTTTCTATTATAAAGGTTATTAGGGTTAGGAATTCCCGCTTCAACTTAAAGAAAGAGAATATCTAGAGATATTGAGAAATATACGTACAACTAAATTATAGTGCTTCAAGGTCTATTAACACTGAAGCTATGCTTCAAATTGTTCCGCCATTGAAATGAGTCGATAGCTGACGTCACCAGCATCCTGTTTTGAATATATTAGCAGATTTAGCCCCTTAAGGGAAATCAGCTAATGAGGTCGTACTCATGACGCGATTTTCGAAAAATTTCTTCAAATGTCCATCGATCCTACCCAGGAGATGACGAAAATGAGGTCCGTTCAAAATTATATATATATATATATATATATATATATATATATATATATATATATATATATATATTTGTCTGTTAACACTCTAGCGGTCGCAATTTTTGTTTAATCGTCACCAAACTCGGTATTTAATCGTTTTAGGTAAAAAGAAAGATCGAGTTCGTTAACGGCTGAAATCGGACGAGTGGGAGGGGGGGGGGTTTAGAGGAGGGATTTTCGAAAATTAGAAATATCTCCGTTACTATACGTCGGATCGAAAAATTATATAGAATCACTCTTATTGCAAATTAAATTTACTATAAATATTGTTATATACATTTATTCTCTATTTTGAATTGAGATATTTGCATTTTTCAGTTTTCAGCCCTCAGCAAACCGCCACTTCTACTCATGTTACATAAACAATACACTGCTAAAATATAAATCACATTATTCGAACCTTAAATACCAAATATTGTATTCAAGAGACCTTTATTATACGAGATACATGCAAATATGTCCTGGTACCCCCCCCCCACGTCTTAAGGTTTTGGACTACTAAAATTTGATTGATTGAGATAACAATTATTCTGACTTATTATTAATTACACTACTAGGTACAGTAAATAGTTCTCAATAAAATTAATATGTTATATTCTGATATATTTCAGATATTGTTATTCTTTCCGGTGTGAAACGGGGAGACCCGTTTGTTTACATTTCTAATCTAACCTTCCTGTCGGCAGGTTATTGAAATTGGATGAAACATTTCTTAATTCCATTAGTATTTATTCACGGTGCTGTTGTGTTACCAGTATGTAAATTTATCTATTACTAAACTTCACGAGGGAAATCTGCTTAGTTTACGCAACCCCTGCGTGACGGACTTTTCATTTCCGAGAAAGTTAGTATTTCAGCTAAATATTTAAATTTTACTACCTAAGTTAGGTGAGTGGGGGTTTTACATAGATGCCAAAACGTCATAATCGACCTATTTCTCATTATCTTCGTTAATATTCGTTTTATCGAGAAAATGTTAAAGAACAAATTGCTTCTAGAATATATTTTCCGTTCTCTGTTTACATTGTTGACGTAATTTAGATTTATGAATTTCGGAATTTCTACTTCCGGAAATCAGCTTACCTTAAGGGAAATCAGCTTTTGGCGGGAATTTCTTGAATAATCCATCGATCCTACCTCGGGGTGCCATAAATGAGGTCTATTCTAACTATACACACACACACACACACACACACACATCAATTATGTTTCAAATATATCAAAATATAACATATTAATACTTTGAGACCAGAGGTGGGGGTCACCAGAACATAATTGCATGTATCTCGTATAATAAAGGTCTCTTGAAAACAATATTTGGTATTTAAGCTTCGAATAAAGTAAATTATTGTATTACAGAGTATTGTTTATGTAACATGAGTAGTATTGGGGTTTCCTGAAACTGAAAAAATGCAAATATTTCTGTTAAAATTCAAGATAGAGAATAAATGTATATAACAGTATTTATATTACATTTAATTTTCAATAAGATTGGTTCTATACAATTTTTCGATCCGACGTAGAGTAAGGACGATATTTCGAATTTTCAATATTCTCCACCTCTAAACCCCTCCTCCTCTCGTCCGATTTCAGCCGTTAACGTACTTGATCTTTTTTTAACAACAAGCTGTTATTTCATGAGCCACGTTACGCTCATCGCACCCTTACTTTGCGAGAAACATGCAAATCCGTTATTTGGTGGTGACACCAATTAACATTTTACATCCTTTACTCGAAAACGGTTATTTGGTCTATGGCGTACTCAATATTTAATTGTTTCATTCAATGCTAAAGATTATATTAGTTAAGTGCTGAAATCGGACGAGGAGCAGGGGGTAGTAAGGGGGGGGGGATTGGAATATTGAAAATATCTTCATGATTATATGTCAGTTAGAAAAATTGTCGTTCTACACATTTTTCCGTAGCTCAAATGTTAGGAAGAGTCGTTCGTACTTTGTTGTTTTCAGCCATCAGTTAAGCTCCCAAATCTGCTCATTCGAGTTTTATTTAGAAAAAGAGAATATATGGTGAGATGAAATCAGTAGTGAGTCGTAACTGCACTTGCGAATTCTGCTTAATTTACGCAGCCCCTGTGAGAAAGACTTTTAGTATTGCTTTACTTAAACTATTTATTTATGAAAAATAATTATTGAAGAAAAATGCGCTGAACTCCCGTCTCAGTGTTCATATTTTGTACATCAATAACTTCCAGAAACCATGGCGAGCATAGTATATGAGGTTCTTAACACTTTCATAACATTCATTTTGATTCAGTTATTAAAGTGTCGTTTTATAGAACGACGACACGGCTATACTACTTATAGGAAAGATTACTCCTTGGGAGGTAGAGCATGCGGAGGGGTAACTATATTTGTTAGAGATATCATCTATAGTGAACCTATGTATAGCTCAACTGTAGTTGAGAACAACACTCCAAGCTGTGGCAGTCTCAGTACACCTCCCATTTAGGTTTGCAGTATGCTCCATCTATCTTCCACCTAGGGAACCTATTGACGTACATGAAATACAAGACTTACTGACACAGTTACCGACACCCTTTGTGATCCTAGGAGATTTTAGTGCCTTATCCGAAATGTGGAATTCTACAATAACAAATCACAAAGGAAAACAACTTCAACAAGTTTGACTTAATCGCACTTAACGAATCGCCGACTCTTTCGTGCTCAAGGGCAGGAACTCTTGCCAACATTGACGTGACGTTATGCACACCTTCTTTATGCTCACCGTTTTCTTGGGAAGTTAATCAAGATACATATGTATTTGATCACTTCCCAATTCACTTAAAAACGAACACCCATTCTCCATTATTCATTATTCAGAACTATCGAAAAATACGACACCAAGAAAGCAGACTGGAACTCATTTAAGAACTATATTACTAACGTAATTCATTCAATTACAGTACAATATATGGACGAATTAACCTCAATCATTATTCCCTGGTGGAATGATGAATGGAAAGTAGCTGCCAATGATAGAAAAAGAGCTCTCAATTTATTCCGGAGAGAACCAACGGATTTTCAACTTATTGATTATAAAAGAAAGAAGGCGGAAGCACAGTGGGCCATAAAACAGAGTAAGAAGCAATGTTGGGTAGATTTTGTTTCAAGTATTAACAGACGCTCTTCCATAACTGACATCTGGAGTAAAGTCAACTTAATAAAACATAAGAAATATCGACCTCCAGTGGCTGGAATAGAACACAATAACAAAATTATTACCGACCAACTAACAATATCTAATACTTTAAGATCTCACATCAGTAAGGTATCCAGTGACCAAAACTACACTTCATCATTCCTCGAACACAAAACCCGCACTGAACAGACAAACATACAAGTAACTGACAATCACGAACATCTATTAAATGACCCATTTACTTTAGAAGAACTTAAATATTCTTTAAGCGATACAAGTAAGACATCACCAGGACTAGACAATATCACTTATGACATGCTTCAAAATCTACCTGAAAATGGCCTTACTGTCTTTCTGGACCTTCTTAACAAGATGTATGAAAGTGGTACCTATCCTCATTCATGGAATGAAGCCATTGTCATTCCAATATTAAAGCCTGGTAAAGATAAAAAACAAGCTTCAAGCCAGCAGTACCTGCAAGATCGTTGAAAAAATATTGAATAAAAGGTTATTATGGTTCCTTGAAACTCAACCTCATAGCTCCTTATCAATGTGAATTCTACTATGCATCTGCACTTTCTACTATCTTCTACTACCACTTAGCAAGAATTGAAAGCAATATTTTAAATGGTTTCTTGATGAAAAAAAGTGTCTTAGCTGTGTCCTTTGATCTCGAGAAGGCATATGACAAGAGTATGGAGGATAATATTGCTGCTCATTAAATGGGGTGTTCAAGGCAAAGTTATTTTATTTCTTAAAAATTATTGTTCTCAGCGAACATTCAGGGTGAGGATTGGTGCTTCTTTATCTGAGATATTCTCTCAGTAGAATGGAGTGCCTCAAGGAGGTGTACTGAGCACAATATTGTTCAATATATCTGTAAACTCATTGCATGTATAGCCAAAGAAGTATCTTACTGGCATTATGCTGACTATTTGATAATTTACCATACATTCCAATATTAATAATGCACAACACCACATACAGTCAACTATTAATTCGTTAGAGCAGTGGTGCTTAAATACTGGTTCATTTTCAGAGGAGAAAACGAAATGCATTATCTTCACCAAAAAAATAACTGCCACTCCACCACATGTACACAAGCCCTCTCCTGTTCGTTCATGAGAATAATAATATAGCTTATAGTCTAGACGGAGTTAGTAGCAATTCACATACTAAGTTTTTTTACTGTCCTATGTGCATCATAAAAATTTTGGCTTCAGCTGTAGATTTTAGTGTATTTCTTGATTATTCTTTGTTATACAACAAAATCAAATATTAAAAAAAAACTTACTCAAAATAAATAAAATTAATACATTTTGTTACGTGAACATTAACCAAACAAAGAAATAGGAAACGACTGCGGTTTTTCTATTTTTCTGCCACACCTATTCATCTTTTCGTTTTGTCTAGTTGTGTCCCAATAGTGGAAGTAAAGGGAATTGACATTACGCAGTCTAAACGCCTAACCGTTAATGTTGCATATCTCGATTTTCTATCATTCATCTTAATTTTCCATTTGCTTAGCCAAGGGTCTATGAGGAGCTGAAAGTATAGGTTTGAGTTTAAATAATAAACCTTGGCTCCACACTCCATCGAAAGATTGAGCTTCGACAAGGAAACCCCCAGCGCATAATGGTTTGTTCTCAAAGGATGAGGGTAATTACTGTACAATCCGCTGGCACTGATAGACTGTGGATCAGAACTGGATAACCGGAACAAATATGGGATACAGGCTTTTAATGATAACTTTCTTTAGACGTTTATACGTCAACAAAAGGAAGAAAGGATATTGGGCGATATGCAGGAGTAAGATAACAAAGGTAATGTGGGGGGGTCTTACACGGTTTATAAACAATTCCGATAGTGTAAAATGTTTTTATGATAGTTCCATGGAAATAATGAGAGTGTTTGGGATCATCGGTATCTTTGTAAAAAGTGAAAATTTTGTTAGGTTTTGGCCGAAAGGGGTAACTATATCCCCTCATCGGGTTTCGCCTTTGAACTATCATCTTTACGAAGAATAGGTTAGGATTTTTTTATTTTATTTTCATAGTGACTTGTCTAATGGAGTAATTTTTTTTTCAGAGGATGTTGTAAACTGTTTTGGTTTTTGTAAAATATTTCGAGTTTCAGTTTTCTTGTGTTGTATTACAAGGGAGAGTGGGTTCTTCAGTCTGCGCGTGTTTCGGTAACTCGTCGAATCAGACGTAGGGTTAAATATTAGAACAGGGCTGTCAGAAGATAGGTTGTCCCCTGGGTGGGAACATTTGTAGTGATTTGGGAAAGACCGAGAGTTCGTGACTTGGGCCAACATTTTTGAAAGGAAAGGATCTACAAGGGAAATTTAGCTGAGTTTAGAGAAGGACTCTACCGGGCAACCGCCACTGGCTCTGTTTGGGATTATAATCGCCATAGGGTTTGAAGCGAGGACCAAGTTATTGGAAGAAGTTAGGGAAGATTGTGCTTGGGAACTGAATGGCTGATATTTAGGAAATCGCTGTTCTTTATAAGGGATCGAAATGGGAACTGATTAGGAAGTGGAAATATGAGTACCTTATGATGTTAGCTGTTACGACGAGAGCGGTGAATCGGGGTGTTCGTTTCTATATGTTATATAATTAGCAGGAGTAAGTATTGTACTGTTTTGTACACAATCTTAATGGTTGTAAACGGTTTTCCTATCCCCTGACGAAACAAGTGTTGTTATTTACTTGAAGATAGTCGCGGATATAAAACGCCTTATGATTCTTCATAGGCAGTGTTGCCAGCATACTTCACTAATACAAAAATAGCTCACTCTTCACCTGATCTCAATACCTGAATGGTAAGTTGCTGCTTCAAGTTGATTTCTACAAATACCAAACTTCCTTTCCCTCACTCTAATTCCATTCTTCTGCAATCTCATATCTCGACCACTCCCACAGGTGGGTATAAGGTTTTTATCATTCATTTACATCACGTTTCTGTTGATTTTGAGTTCACCACTGCATTATTTATTATATTGATCGTACTTGAGTGTCAAATATGGGTATGAATGTTAGTATCTTCTTAGAATTTGTCTGTTTGATTTCTTGTCATATACCTTATTCATGTTTCTTTTTGGATGATATTTAGAGAAAGCATTGATTCTTACACATAGAAACTTTGCATAATTTTTATTACTAAAAATTATCCTTTTTTGAATTGATGCAAGGAAGGGAAGTTTACTGATTATCAATATATATATTTTTTTGTGTTATCGCGTTATCTCTCTTAGTCATATCTCAAGGACAACTAAGCCATTCCTTTGTTATCTTTATCAGTTGTGTCATTAGTGACAGAAAAGTCAAAACACGTCTAAGCAAATAAAGAATCACTTTTTTCATAATATAAGATATAAATAATAAAAAACCCAACTCGAAAACACTCAAAATATATCAAAAAAGAAAAACAAATTTTTATAATCTCTAGTACAATGCCCTTCATTCATTTTATCTTTCATAAGTAAAAATGAATAAATAAATACATATTATTTATGCCGGATGTGCCTTTCTAAAGAACGTCAGATATTTTTCGTTCCTAAATTTTGTAATGCAAGTACCTCGTGTTCTTCTCCATTATCCCAAGTTGATGAGTTCTGGATACACCTGCTGGGTCTCTCGGAACTTTTCATTAGGACAGCTTGAATCAAGCAGTGGAGGTTTTGGTAGTTCATAAATATTTCATCTGATAAGTAATTGTCAGCCGATATGCTGGAATGATAAAAATAATATCATAATGCCATTCAGCGGTTGGGCTCAAGGGCTATCACGCGATATCAGGAGGAACTTTCCTTCATTAAAGTTGGCAAGGAATTTCGACCGGGTGGATCATACTCTTAACACACATTCCAGACCTAAATGTACGGAGCGTAAATTTAGACTCTAGCATAATTTTCGATACTGAACTCAAGGGCCTTTTACATACAATTTATTGTTAATTATGAGGTTAAGTGTCATTTGCTATTGGTTAACATTTCTCCATTTTTCCTCATTGCTTCAAGATCATTGTAAAACCCATGATGATTGTCGAAGATAAAAATAATGGCTGCTGATAGTGTCTTAGTCCTGCTGTCAACTCAAGCTGTCCTTGCTGTTTCTGGTGTATTGGTTAACCATGTCCAGTGATCTCAAAAGCTATTGTTGGTGGTAATTTTCTATGTCCTGCCTTTAAAAGGTTATACTTTTAGTAGATTTCCCTTAAGGGAAATCAGCTATTAAGGTCGTACTCATAACGCGAATTTTGAAAATTTTCTTTAAATGTCCATTGATCCTACCCAGGAGATGACGAAAATGAGGTCCGTTCAAAACAAAATATATATATATATGTATATATATATATATATATATATATATTTGTCTGTTACCGCTCTTATGGACGCTATTTTTGGTAGATCGTTACCACACTCGATATTTAGTCGTTTTATGTAAAAAGAAAGATCAAGTTCCTTAACGGCTGTAACCAGTGGGAGGGGGGGGGGGGTTAGAGGGAAGGATTTTCGAGAATTCGAAATATCTCCGTTACTATACGTCGGATGGAGAAATTGTATGAAATCAATCTTATTGCAAATTAAATTTACTATAAATATTGTTATATACATATATTCCCTATCTTGAATATTAACCGAGATATTTGCATTTTTATTGAATCTGGGCGGCTAGCGTACGAGTGACTTTCCCGCCAAAAGCTAGTTCGGCCGTTTCCTTAACTGCTCGGCTCTCGTGATATTTCTCTATTGTAAAACGTGGGAAATCTGCTTAGTTTACGCAGCCCCTGCGTGATGGACTTTTTATATAGGTTCGATGGCCAAACTGACTTGTCTAGTTTAGTTTAGATTCATTCTAAGGTTCCTGTCTTTTTTCTGGGCGGGAGGCAATTGGGACACTTCACGGTCTCCATTCGTACTGACGTTTTGAGCACAGTAAATATGAAAATGTGTCTATATATATATATATATATATATATATATATATATATATATATGTATGTTACCGCTCTAGCGGTCGCAATTGAGTTTCTGCTTTCGTGTCTGAATGAAGAAGAAAACTATTATGAGGTCTAGTCTGGAGAAATGAGAAGTTCGGCGGGAAAATGAAGGTGAAGAACAACATTTGTATTATATTCCCTGCAAGGGGGAAATGTAAGAGCTGAAGAGGTCTTAACTGTACCTCGACATAAGGTTCTATTATCGATTGGGAACAGCTGTCACTGTCACTCTATATTTCATATAAGAGATTATGCCAAGTGACAGGTAAAAGTATATTTCACTATTGGACTTTTCTACAGACAGTTGATTGATAGGAAATCTTTGCCATTATCAGGGCGATTTATCACTTTTGTTCCATAAATTATAATACATCAATTATTTTCACAACTTTGTTTTATACATCACATAACTGTCTTGACAAATCTGAGATCCGAATTGTTAGCAGGTTTCCCTTAAGTGAAATCAGCTTTCCAGGCTGAACTCATTAAATGTTATTTCAAAATACTGAGCACAAATGTTACATCAAACCGGTTCAATAAAAACTTAATTTTCAATCCAGTAACTGCTAATCCAGAGTAGGCCGAAGTCGTGACCCGTCTCAACCGCACGTGTGTCTGCGTGAGGGGATGGGATAATTCAATTAAAACACTCTCAGTTTTTAAAAAATTACTTATTTTTTCATTGTGATGGGATTTATACACTAAACGACATTTACAGATGTGCCTTCATCTATCCTGGATACATTCATAAGTAAACGTTTCTCAGTTAATCTTCATTAGAGGTGAGAGTCTTCAAAATTAAGTAATAGGAAATAGACTCTTGAAAACTCTGGAACAATAGACAATTAAAATTATTTAAAATAATATTTAGATGAAGAAAATGGTTCATTGTGCTTATGTATATAATTAAATTAGTGGGAAACGCTTATGTTCTGATGCTCTAAAATAAATCAAAAATATTAAATTCATATTTCGAAAGATCGTTCTTCGGTGAGATTAAACATTGTTTATTAGTAATAAGGCTTCTATTGGACCCCTTAGGGGAAATCAGCTATTGAGGTCGTTTTCATGAAGCGATTTTCGAAATTTTTCTTCAAATGTCCATCGATCCTACCCAGTAGATGACGAAAATGAGGTCCGTTACAAACTGTATATATATATATATAAATATATATATATATATATATATATTTGACTGTTATCGCTCTAGCGGTCGCAATTATTGTTTAATCGTTAACCAACTCGATATTTAATCGTTTTATGTAAAAAGAAAGAGTCCGTTAACGGCTGAAATCGAGCAAGGAGGTGGGGGGGGGGTTTAGAGGAGAGGATTTTCGAAAATTCGAAATATCTTCGTTACTATAGGTCAGATCGAAAAATTGTATAGAACCAATCTTCTCATGTTACGTAAGCAATACTCTATTATATAATGAATCACATTGTTCGAAGCTTAAATATCAAATATTGTATTCAAGAGACCTTTATTATAACAGATACACGCAAATATGTCCTGGTGACCCCCCCCCTTATTAAGGTTTTGGAACGCTCTAGCGGTCGCAATTATAGTTAATCATTATAACTCTATATTTAGTCGTTTTATGTAAAAAAAAAGATCAAGTTCGTTAACGGCTAAAATTGGGCCAGGGGGAGGGGGATTTAGAGGGGAGGATTTTCGAAAATTCGAAATATTTCCGTAACCATAGGTTGGATCGAAACATTGTATAGAACCAATCTTATTGAAAATTAAATTCACTTTAAATATTATTATATACATTAATTCACTATCTTGAATATTAACCGAGATATTTGCATTTTTCAGTTTTTACCCATCAGAAAACCGCCACTTCTACTCATGTTACCTAAACAATACTCAGCTACATAATAAATCACATTATTCCAAGTTTAAATACCATAAATTGTATTCATGAGACCTTTATTATACGAGATACATGCAAATATGTCCTGGAGACTCCCCCCCCCCTCCCGTCTTAAGGTTTTGAACTACTAAAATTTAATTGATTGAGATAACAATTATTCTGACTCATTATTATTTACAGTACTAGATATAGTAAATAGTTCTCAATAAAATTAATATGTTATATTCTGATATATTTCAGTAATTGTTTTTCTTTCCGGTGTGAGGCGGCCAGACCCGTTTGTTTAAATTTCTAACCTAACGCTTCCTGTCGGCAGGTTATTGAAATTGGATGTAACATTTCTTATTTTCGTTTGTATTTATTCGTGGTGGTGTTATGTTATCAGTATGTAGATTTATCTATTACTAAACTTCACGAGGGAAATCTGCTTAGTTTACGCAGCCCCTGCGTGACGGACTTTTTCTATACATGATGGAAGCAAATGAATTTTAATTTACTCTGTAATTCTTCTATATGGCAAAGATATTCCATCTTTTCGCTTACAGTACTTTATCTTATAAAATGTGAGTATTATTCATAGGCCCTACCACAGACGAATGTGAACACTGATTGTTGAAATCAAGAATAATTTTCTCAGGTAAGAAAAAACGCCTCGTTCCTTCACTGTTCTTTATTCGTTGTGACAGAGCGCTTTCAGAGCATACGCTCCATCATCAGTGCCCTGCTCTTCACAATGATGTGACAGGAACCAAGGATTCCCTGTGACTCCACACTAGCCTCCAAGGAGTCACAGGGAATCCTTGGTTCCTGTCACATCATTGTGAAGAGCAGGGCACTGATGTTGGAGCGTATGCTCTGAAAGCGATCTGTCTCAACGAATAAAGAATAGTGAAGGAACGAGGCGTTTTTTCTTACCTGAGATAATAATTCCCTTCACCATCCAGCACCTCAAAAATGAAGAATATTTGTATTATGAGTCATAAATCAACTTACATATAACCAACCAATCAGACAATAGTTTAGAGCTAAACGGTTTAAGTTTGTCAGACCTTCAAAAGAAAGAATCCTTTATTCAAATTATCTACCTAAATCAGCTGATCTATGCTGATTATTGCTTGAATTCTCGAGAAAACCCTATGTACGCAAGAGTTACGTTTTACTTTAAAATTTAAACTTTTTCTATTCAGTGTCTGGATAAACATCCTTTTCCCCAACTAAATAACCGGGCTTTTACCTACGACTGTTAATGTTTTACCTTTTTTTTGTTTTTATAAGGTGGTAGTTACCTAAACTATTTTAGTTTTATAACACGAAAAAGTGTAAATCGCTTAAATTGCGACACCCCTAAATAAATAAAAGTCCGTCACGTAGGGGCTGCGTAAACTAAGCAGATTTTCCCAACGTGAAGTTTTACAATAGAGAAAATCCGCCCTAATAACAGCTGTAGTAGGAAGGGATATCTAAACCTATTCACGAGGGACGGCGGAAGAGTCCGGAACATGGCGGGGTTCCGTAGACCACACACACAATACAAATGCAAATATCTCGGTTAATATTCAAGATACTGAATAAATGTATAGAACAATATTTATAGTAAATTTAAATTTACAATAAGATTGATTCTATACAAGTTTTTCGATCCGACGCATAATAACGGAGATATTTTGAATTTTCAAAAAATCCCCCTTCTAAACCCCCCCCCCTCCCACTGGTCCGATTTCAGCCATTAACGAACTTGATCTCTCTTTTTACGTAAAACGCTTAAAATGAAGTTTGGTAAGTATGGTAAAACAAAAAACAAAAAACAGACAAATATATAATTATATATATATATATATATATATATATATATATATATATATATATATAATTTTGAACGGACCTCATTTTCGTCATCTCCTGGGTAGGCAGCGATGGACATTTGAGGAAATTTTTCAAAACTCGCGTCATGAGTACGACCTCAATAGCTGATTTCCCTTAAGGGAATTCTGCTAAAATAAATTTCCTTCAAAGAATATGGTTACTAACTAAAGCTCCAAAACTCCACCGATGTATACCGATTAGAAAAACATCCTTGTATGAAATGTTAATTTACTGGCTTAACATTTTAGCAGATTCCCCTTAAGGGAAATCAGCTATTGAGGTCGTACTCATGACCGAATTTTTGAAATTTTTCTTCAAATGCTCATCGAACCTACCTAGTAGATGACGAAAATGAGGTCCGTTCAAAACTGTATATATATATATATGTGTGTGTGTGTGTGTGTGTGTTTGAGTGTGTGTGTATAAATGTCTGTTATCGCTCTAGCGGTCGCAATTTTTGTTTGATCGTTACCAAACTCGATATTTAGTCGTTTTATGTAAAAAGAAAGTACAAGTTCGTTAACGGCTGAAATCGGATAAGAAGGAGGGGGGGGGGCGGTTATAGGGGAGGATTTTCGAAAATTCGAAATATCTCCGTTACTATACGTCGGATCGAAAAATTGTATAGAATCAATCATGTTGCAAATTAACTTTACTATAAATATTGATATATACATTTATTCTCTATCTTGAATATTAACCGAGATATTTGCATTTTTATTAAATCTGGGAAATAACGGGCGAGTGAGTTTTCCGCCAAAAGCTAGTTCGGTCGTTTCCTTAACTACTCGACTCTTGTGACATTTCTCTATTATTTTTAGCAGATTTCCCTCAAGGGAAATCAGCTATTGAGGTCGTACTCATGACGCGAGTTTCGAAAAATTTCTTCAAATGTTCATCGATCCTACCCAGGAGATATCGAAAATGAGAAGCGAAACCGCTCGGCTCAGATGGAATCTTCTTCTAACCTTACCTGTCGTTTCTAACCTTACCTTCCTTACTTTGTCAGATTTATGCAAATACGTTCAATTCATCCGCCCCCCACTTCTTTAGTTTTTGGACTACTAAAATTTGAGTTATTAAAATATAAATTATTCTTACTATTCAGAAGCCGTTTCAGTTGGGAATTTATTTTAATTAACTGAAAGATTTCTCATTACCGTTTGTATTTAATCACGGTGGTGTTGTGTTACCAGTATGCAGATTTCTCTATTGTAAAACTTCACGTGGGAAATCTGCTTAGTTTACGCAGCCCATGCGTGACAGACTTTTCTGATTACTAACCTTCCCCGTGAGTGTTCCATCAAATTATGGTTAAATCCAAATTCTACTAATGAAATTGAATCTTAAAATTGAAATCAAACTCAACTCACCGAAAGATATGAAGCAAATGATGCTTTTGCAGAACCAATTCCATGGAGTGCTTCTATTCTTTGTGATTGGCGTGATAGCATTAGAAGACCTTTTTGCACCATTATATTTGACCTGTACCAGAAGTTATCATACGAAGCAAATGTTATCTCATCAAACTGAAACAGTAGTTGAAATACACTTGAGGAGCTCGGGCAGCAAAAGAATATTTTCTTAAAAATTAAATGCTGGTTTTATAGGCTAGTTCAAGTCTACTTGAATTAGAAATTTTATATTAGAGATTTTAAAAACATTAAGACATCTTTGTAGCAAGTAGACATCAATTTCCTAAATGTAGCACGCCATTCTAAAGTCAATTTTTTCATATTTATTAAAAGAGGAGTTGTTCTCAGAAACATGTGTGAGAAAGGAGCCAAATCTGGTGAAAACCCAAACGTTATGAAGCATCATTGTGCCTTTTGTGATATACGTTAAGAAGAATTAACATTTTTCACACAATTCTGCTGTATTAATTCCTGTATTAATGGTTCTTTCATTTTTCCTATTGTTTGTGTCTTTTATTGTCTTTTTAGGTGCGACGCCGTTGTTATTTATAATAAATAATTTTTGTACCTGAGGCAGGCGTAAAGACTTTTAAGATCAATTACACAGGCCAACAAAAAAAACCTTTTTGAAGGTTTTTTTTGAAAACTTTTTTAATTTTAATAGCTGATCTTGATAGATTTTTATGTGCTGAATCCAAATCTGCTCGTAGTTTTTATGTATCACCCTTAGTTTCCAAGCAAAATGTATTTTATTATATAGTCTAATACCCATTTACAGTATATAGGGAAATCAAAAAATGAAACACTGTAGAATCGTAAAAATGGTTTGTATTTACAGTTAAAATACTTGGAATAGTAATTTTTATGTGATGATACAAGGTTCACTTGTCAACTGGAATTGCTTTATATTTTCTTTCCTTTTTTCCTTGAAGCTTCTTGTGTAGCTTTTCCTGCGATGAATAGCTTGCTGAACTGGTCGGTGCAGTGACCAACAGTAGCCCCCACCGTGTTGGTGTTCCAGCGGCCCTCGGTAACGTTTTTTTCCATCACTTTAACGTCCTGGTGAAAACGCTCACCTTGCTCCTCACTAAACATCTCCTAAATTTTTCCGGGAAAGTAATCGAGGTGGCTGCTCAAGAAGGTGAACTTTCAGGCTCATCAAACATCCTAACTGTTCAAAATTTTTTTTTAACATGTTAGCAACAATAGCCTTATATTCTGGGTTCTTTTTTATTTCCCAAAAACTTGGTGACAACTTGCTTGAATGAAACCCATGCTTCTTTTTCATTTGAGGTCATTGTGGATTCCAAAGTTAACGTCAACATCATTTTTCTAATATCAGGCCCGGTAAAGACGCCTTCTTTCAGTTTAGCTTCTGAAAGGTGTGGAAACTTCTGACAGAGATATTTGAAACAAATGCCCATCTTTAGGCAAAGCCTTTACAAACTGTTTCATGAGACCTAAACTTAATATGTAGTGGTGGTAGGAGCACGTTTTTTGGATCTACAAGGTTTTTGCGTAAAATGTTCTTCTCGCCAGCTTTAAAGACTCCCTAGCAGGCCAGATCTTTCTGCACCAATGTTGATTCCGAGCTCTACTGTCCCATTCACACAAGAAACATGGAAAATTTGGTAAAACCCCTTGCTGACCAAGGAGCATGCACGTAACTTTCAAATCACCACATATCATCCAAACCGTGTGCAGAATAACCTATTTTATTTAACACTATTTCTAGATTTTCGTAACTCTCTTTCATATGTACAGAATGACCGACATGTTACAGAGGCATACATGTTACCGTTGTGATAGTAAAACTGGCCTTCAAACTATTTTTGGATGAATCAATAAACAACCTCCAATCTTCTTTTTTTGTATTCAATTCCAAACTCATTCATTAAACATGAATGTCGGAGCAGTACACCAAATCACCCTCTTGTTCAAAATACTTCGAAAATTGTTGTTCTCTCTTCCTATACACATGAAAGCTGGTTCCAGCCGCCAGCAAGTTCTTTTCTTTTAGCTAGAGCCAAGCAGTTCACTTTTTCTTTTGTTAAGCCCAGATCCCTAACTAAGTCATTAAGCTCGACCTGAGTGAACAATTTAGGCTCTACATATTCTGTAACACATTGGAATTCTACATCGTGTTCATCTAACTCCGACTGTACATCAGAAAATACTTCTGTTTCAATAGAATTTAAGTCCTCTGGTGGTTCCGGCTGGGATTGGCAAATCTACACCGTGCCCTACTGGGTCGGATGGCGGACGGAAGGTTAGGGTAGCTTATTACTTCTTGTTCTTAGAGTTATGACCAGTAATATCTACACTGCAAAAGTAACAGTCATCGGAATGATTTTTTGGTTCCCTCCATATCATGGGAACAGCAAATTTAAAGTGTTTTTTTTCTCTTTTTTTGACCATTTCCTGAGGTCTTCAACACATACATAACATACCTTATGCGGTGCCCAAGGTTTATCCTGGTCTCCAAGTTTGGTTCCAAAGTATGCTAGATAAACCTTTTTCACAAAGTCTGTAATGTTTTCTTTGGTGCTTTTTAATAACAAACTCACCACAAATATAACAAAAAACTGTCAGCAGAGTTTTTACAGCCGCGATGAGACATTGCACTGAGCACATGTACAGGAAACGTACATGTTGAAAATAAACAAAACATCAGCTGTTTAGCATGTGTTTCAGCAGTGCTGCCAACATCATCTTTGTTCATTAGACCTATTTTTTTCATGTTATCTTAACTATGAAAAAGCTGTTAAATTCTAAAAATGTTTCTTTATTTCATGAATTTAACTATAAAATGTGAATAAATGGTGGGTGATACAACTTTTTAAGCATCATATTTGGATTCAGCAACCTAAACAACATAAGGAAAGAATAAGGTATTTTCATTAAAAAAGTTTTTTCATTGTTGGCCTGTGTTATTAATGTTGGTATTTTCTCGGTATAAAAGCTTTAAATATTCTAATCATTGGGAACAGAAATGCCAATCGATCTTGGCAAAAAGGAGAATACGGCAGCAAAAGTTGATAAAAAGTCAACACTTATAAATGTTTGCACCCAATGATTTTTTTATTGAATATTTTAGCTAATATACGACTTCAACAAATTTTTACACATAGTGAAGCACTAATAGACATGAGACAACAACAATAACAGTTTCTGCAATAACAGGTTCTTCTAAAATTAAATTCGTTTTTGTCACTTTACCACTTTAACAAACTTACCATTTGTTAAACAGTCAACAGACCAATGAGAAACCTGACAGAACTGTAAGCAATGAAAAATCTCTGATGGATAATTATTTTTCCAATGCACAATGCGTTACATTATTCTGAAGAAATATACACCTTAATGGGAACCTCAGAGGCCACCTGGGAGGAAACGTTATATTTAAAATATGTTCATTACTATTTTTTAGCAGATTTCCCTTAAGGAAAATCAGCTATTGAGGTCGGATACTACTGATAAAATCAGTCTATGAGGTACTATCGTACACATGATGCGATGTTAACGATCTAGCGGTCGCAATTTTTGTTTGATCGTTACAAAACTCGGAAATTAATCGTTTTATGTAAAATGAAAGATCAAGTTCGTTCATGGCTGA
Source organism: Riptortus pedestris (assembly GCA_019009955.1). Taxonomy (NCBI): domain Eukaryota; kingdom Metazoa; phylum Arthropoda; class Insecta; order Hemiptera; family Alydidae; genus Riptortus; species Riptortus pedestris. Next base: position 9,527,991 of record CM032228.1, read on the forward strand.
AATCGGACCAGTGGGAGGGGGGTGGTTTAGAGGGGGGATTTTTGAAAATTCATAATATCTCCGTTATTATGCGTTGGATCAAAAATCGTATAGAATGAATCTTATTGCAAATTAAATTTACTACAAATATTGTTCTATACTCTAAACACTATTCTGTATCTTGAATATTAACCGACATATTTGCATTTGTATTCTGCGTGTGGTCGGCAGGAGTCGGCTATGTTCGGACTTTCCGCCGAGAGCTCTGGCGGCCGTTTCCATAACTATTCGTCCCTCTTGAATAGGTTTAGAGGTTTCTTACTACTACAGTTGTTATTAGGCAGATTTCTCTATTGTAAAACTTCACATGGGAAATCTGTTTAGTTTACGCAACCCCTGCGTGACGGACTTTCTTGTATTTCATCCATTAGGTATTCGTCTAATTTCTTTTTTTCGTGCTTGAAAAAAATTAATATTATACATATTTCAATAAGTCCGGAATATATTTAAAAGAAAAAATGACATGCTATGTATATATAAAATTATACTGTTCATGTAGTAAATAAAAAATATTTTAGTGTAGAGTTACTTCAGGGAGGAAAACACACACACACACACACACACACACACACACACACACGTACGTACGTTTAGAAACTTCATGTTATTACGGTAAATGAATATTCTGTGAATTATAATTTAAGTCTTACACTTGAAGTCAGACATTGTCCGAAGTAGCAATACATGAAGAGTTGGGAATATGCTGCCAACAGCATTGGCACAGTTGATCCAATTGCTCCAAGCAGATCCTCTGCCTAGAAAAAAATAATATTGTTGCGAAAATTAAATACATGAATAATCCTTCAGAGAGAGAGAGAGAGTCGCGTATTTGGAAAGTGTGACGTAGATCAAAGAAACCGACAGAATGTCCTAGTTCCTACCAGTACCTTCCAGCCAGGCGTCGAGGGGTCCAGACAATTCCCCTTTGATGTATGCCGACAAGCTATATAAAGAAGGGCCTGCCGCGAGCGAGTCAGTTTTATTCTCACCTGTCTTGATGTTCACATCAGTGCTACAGTGCGACTTAGTGCAGTGCGGTAAAGTGTTTTTATAAGAAGAACAGTGTTGTGCTGTGACTGTAAGTAACAGTTTAGTGCCGTGTTTAAGACAGTGCAGTGCCGCGAAGTAAAGGACAGTGAAGTGCCGCGAAGTCAAGGACAGTGCAGTGCCGTCTTTTTGTGAATTTCAGTGACCGTGAGTGAATTCTTGGACTGTGTAATCTGAAGAACAGTGACGCTATCAGGGCATACTGTGAGTAGTAATTAAGAATAATTACCAAGTGTATTGTGCATTGTGAAATAAATTGTGCAGTGATAAAAACTGTGAAACTTGCGAGTATTTAATTTTGCAATCCAAAAGAACTCTTATTAAAAACGTTTATTACTGGTTTTGGTAATAAAACGTAACAATATGTTTATATTCAATGTCGCATAAAGTTTACTTGGTACTTATTATTTTTAGCAGATTTCCCTCAAGGGAAATCAGCTATTGAGGTCGTACTCATGACGCGAGTTTCGAAAAATTTCTTCAAATGTTCATCTATCCTACCCAGGAGATATCGAAAATGAGAAGCGAAACCGCTCGGCTCAGATGGAATCTTCTTCTAACCTTACCTGTCGTTTCTAACCTTACCTTCCTTACTTTGTCAGATTTATGCAAATACGTTCTGTTCACCCGCCGCCCCCCCCCTTCTTTAGTTTTTGGACTACTAAAATTTGAGTTATTAAAATATAAATTATTCTTACAATTCAGAAGCCGTTTCAGTTGGGAATTTATTTTAATTAACTGAAAGATTTCTCATTACCGTTTGTATTTAATCACGGTGGTGTTGTGTTACCAGTATGCAGATTTCTCTATTGTAAAACTTCACATGGAAAATCTGCTTAGTTTACGCAGCCCCTGCGTGACGGACTTTTTATAAGGACCTTAAAATAAAAAAAGGGGTATCCATCTACCCTAGATTAATGTTGAACTAGTATCTTCAAATATATCTATATGGTGTTATTCATGAATATTGATGGTTTTCAGATCTAAACACAGTCTGTTTTCAAGCCAATTCCACAAGTCTGGAGATGACATTTTCTTTCTTCAGGGAAAATGAATGGAATAAAACCGTTCGGTTTTACTGCATTGTCATCCACCTGTAGTATTGACTTTATCAATTTACACGTACTGTAAGGAAGGAATGTACTGTAAGATATGACATAGTTCTTAATGTTCACGTAGGCTTCCACGGTCGTCAAATGTATGTACAAAAACGTCTTCCGGGTTTGACCGTGTCTTAATTTTCATCGTTGCCGAGCTTTCGCACATCGTGTGAAGGCTTCTTCAGGGATGAGTAGAGAAACTACTCAGCCCTGAAGAAGCCATCACACGATGTGCGAAAGCTCGGCAACGATGAAAATTAAGACACGGTCCAACCCGGAAGAAGTTTTTGTACATATAGTACTTAATGTTTTTTAAGGTGCTTACTCATTAAAATTGAAGGAGACCTTTTCCTGGATCAGATGGTTCTAGTCGAGCAGCTGGAATCCACTCCAAACATTATATTTACATCTGATAAACTTATGTTTTTAGAAACCATACTTTTTAAAAGAATTACCTTCACGAAAGTAAATATAAGAACGCAAGAATGTAAGACGGTATAGACAGACTGGCAGGCAAATAGCAAATTGAAACAGTAGTTCATCTTCTTGCATGCTCTAAAAATTAAAAATAAATGAGATATATAAAAATATATATTTGTAAATTAAAAGAAAAAAAAGATATGTTGAGTGCTCGAAATGACAAGAACTAAGGTATGGCTACCAATTTAAGACCTCAGCTCATAGGTAACTCTATAAGCAGGCAGAGAAATTCCATTCCACCAAGCTTGTAGAATTCGGAATGAATAGAGAACAGAGTGGGACATGACATCATTAGCCTATCATTTGAGTGGGAAATTTGCTGACTTTTCTAGGGCCCCGGATGGCGGACTTACTGTATGTATTAAAAGTCCGTCACGCAGGGGCAGCGTAAACTAAGCATATTTCCCACGTGAAGTTTTACAACAGAGAAATTTCACGAGAGCCGAGCCAGGGAAGGAAAAGGCCGAACTAGCATTTGGCGGGAAAGTCACCCGTCCGTTAGCCGACCCGATTTAATAAAAATGCAAATATATCGGTTAATATTCAAGGTAGAGAATAAATGTATATGATAATATTTATAGTAAATGTAATTTGCAATAAGATTGGTTCTGTACAATTTTTCGACCCGACGTACAGTAACGGAGATATTTCGAATTTTCGAAAATCCTCCCCTCTAAACCCCCCCTCCCACAGGTCCGATTTCAGCCGTTAACGAACTTGATCTTTCTTTTTACATAAAACGACTAAATATCGAGTTTGGTAACGATTAAACAAAAATTGCGACAGCTAGAGTGGTAACAGACAAATATATATATATATATATATATATATATATATATATATATATATATATATATATATATATATATATATATATATATAGTTTTGAACGGACCTCATTTTCGTCATCTACTAGGTAAGATCGATGGACATTTGAAGAAAAATGTCGAAAATTCCGTCATGAGTACAACCTCAATAGCTGATTTCCCCCAAGGTAAATCTGCTAAAACATTGTATTTTTTTGCGACGCGTCCTATTCTACACTTTTAGCAGATTTCCTCTTAGGGAAATCAGCCATTGAGGTTGTACTCATGACGCCATTTCCGCCCTAGCGAAGTCAGCAAATTTCCCACTCAAATGATAGGCTCATGATGTCATGTCTCACTCTGTTCTCTATTTATTCCGAATTCTACAAGCTTGGTGGAATGGAATTTCTCTGTCGGCTTATAGAGTTACCTATGAGCTGAGATCTTAAATTGGTAGCCATACCTTAGTTCTTGTCATTTCTTACTACTACTGTTGTTATTAGGCAGATTTCTCTATTGTAAAACTTCACGTGGGAAATCTGCTTAGTTTACGCAGCCCCTGCGTGACGGACTTTTAATAATATTTGATGAAGCTATTATCAAATATAACTATAATATATATATACATACATAACAAATGTATTAAAAAAAAAGAAAAATTCTTTCTGTTTTGAATTTTTTTTATTCTGCAGCAGTCGATCAGTTACTTCTCACGTACGAGTATGTGTGGAACCTCTCAAACACAAACCCTGTTTGCCCCCCTCCCCCCTACTAAAAACATTTACATATTTCTTGGAACTACTGCCAATTTATTCCCATTTCATTTAAGTATTTAAAAGTTATTGATATGAAAATTCACAGAGGCCATTTCTGTAAAACATACTCGATAAGCTTCTCGTGGAGCTGTACCGCAAGGTTCATCGTCTCTGTATCCTGGTTGCCCGGCAGACCGATACTGTGCAGATACTCTTTCAGGGTTGCGTGGTGACTGATGATCACTCCGCAGCTCACTGAGATGATAGTATCGACAGAAGAGTGAATTAGACTACAATACATTGCAGTCACGAAGCTAAACGTGAAAGCTGCAAAAATTATTTTTCAGTTTAAAAGATAAATAAAACAAGGAAAAGTATAATCACAATATTCTACAAGATATATTGCCCTAGTCTATAGACCTATTTCACAGGACAAACTGATTTCACTAATTTTGCGTCAATACAAACCGGCAGGAACCTCCACTCTAGAAACTATTGATAAGAAATTATTTATTATTATGTAGAGCTCCGCTACTGTGGCGACTTGGCTCTTCTTAAAGATGGGAAAAACAAAAAAACAAGTAAACAAAATAACAAAAAATGGAACACAAAAAATAATATAAAGAACAATACTCTAAACGGAACACAAAACACTAAAAGAAACAAGAAACATGAACACAACTTAGAATTAAAAATGAAAAAGTGTTAAATAAATAAGTGAAATGAAAATTTGGTAACATAGAAACAACTATTCATAAAAACCGGGATATATCATTCAAATTTAAACACACCACACACACACACACACACACACACACACACACACCTACGCACTCGCGCGCACACGTTAAAAGTTTTAAAATATGTAATTAAATATTCTCAAACTGCCCAATTGTTTTTAAATGTCAGAATTGTGGCGATATGTGAGCTACCCTAAGTCAGTAATTCTCTCAAGTTATGTGGAATGTTTAAGTAAGTTCGTAATCTGCATTCTGTTAGTAGGTGTTTTATAGTTAGTCCAGTGTTTCAATGAGTACAGGTAGGCTTGTCTTTTTGGTTCATCATCTAGAAATGTGTCAGGTATGTATGTCCAATACGTAGTCTTGTGAGGACGACTTAGTATCTTCTTGAATGTACGTACTGTCCCTTTGACCAACCTGTAACATTGCTATTTATTTCCAAATAGCTTGTAGTCAGTACGTAACCAGTGTTTTTGCCAGTCTTGCTGATGTTATCGTAGTTACGTCAGTAGTAGTCATTTTTGTTGCTAATTTTGCATGTTTGTCGATATCAGCCACTTCTGTAATGTCCTTGTGTCCGAGTAATAACTTGATCCTAGAAAGTAATTTCATTTTGACACTCATCGAAATTTACTTAATTCCTTGTTGAATTTGATGGTTTTGAATATCTTAGTTCCTCAGACCTGAATTTATATATTTTGAGCTCACTGAAATAAACAATTTTTAAATCAAAGTGTTCAGGTACCCTGTATGGGGAAGGTTAAATATCATCTTATTTTATTTAAATGAAAATGTTTTTCCACATTGCACATATTGACACACTTTTGTACTTCCCTATGCTCTTTGAAGTCCCTGTTCCTTTTTTTTTTTTTTTTTCATAGACGCCATTTCTGCATACATTTTGTATAGTGTTATAAGATCACATGGCTCTAGGCATTAATTTACATTTTCTAGTCCATATATGATACTTGTCTATGTTTGTTTTAAGAAGAAGGTATATACATATATTGTAAAACGTTCAGTGTTTTGGTCTGCTGTTGTCGACCATTATTTCTCCTGTACACGTACTACGGTTATTAATTCCATATGTTTATTTCATTCTCTTGAAATGTCCACCTTGACCAACAACAAGTAACAATAACAAATACCTTAACAACAAGGTATTTGTTATTGTTACTAACTAATTAACTAATACCCTCATTGTTATTGTTACTAACTAATTATTAACTAATACCCTCATTGTTATTGTTACTAACTAATTATTAACTAATATCCCGATTGTTATAGTTACTAACTAATTATTAACTAATACCCTCATTGTTATTGTTACTAACTAATTATTAACTAATACCCCGATTGTTATAGTTACTAACTAATTATTAACTAATACCCTCATTGTTATTGTTACTAACTAATTATTAACTAATACCCCGATTGTTATAGTTACTAACTAATTATTAACTAATACCCTCAGCTGAATTAATCATTGAATTAGTATTTAGTATCCTGATAAAACAATAATTTCTGCATTTACCTTTGATAAAACATACACTAAGTTTATCTGGATATTGTAAATTTGAGTATTCCGGCAATTTGATTCTTTGAAAGGCTGAAAATATAATTATTGAAAAAATCCATGAATACATTCGTACTACCTATAGTACTTCTAAAATTACATACTATACTGGTTTAATAATTATTTCTAAAATTAGTGTAACGAATAACATTGGTAAGGGGAACAGGATCAGTAGAGGAAAATATTGATAAATAGAATTAAATTAAAAAAAAGAAGTTAATATAAATTTAATTTAAAATGTAGAATGTGTTCAATTAATTCAAATATTTCAATTAAGTATTGCATTACCAATGAAGTGTCCTATCGAAGTGGTTTGATCCCAAGGATACGATGCTTCAATAGGAAAGCGTCCATACCAAAACAAGAATGTAGCAGCCCAAAAACCAGCAATCGATGACAATAAACAGAAATAATAGCAAAATGCTTTCAAGGAGTTCTCCCAACCTTTAACATCTGTCTTAAACTTTCCAACAGCTGTGAGTAGTTTTATAAGATGTTTCGCCTAAAACAAACATTCTGAATTGACATATATCAATTAACAGTGTATATTTAATCCTGTATTTCAAGAATTTTTATTTTATATATTTCACATATTTTATTTTCACAATAATGTTATTTACATTATGTGTGTGTGTGCTTTTTAAATAATCAGTAAGTAACAATGACTTCTTCTCTTTTATTGATAACTCTTATAAATTTATTTATTAACGTCCACTTTTTGCAACTAAGGCTAATTGGGACGGGTTATCTACAGGTTACCACCCTTTTCTAGCCAGGGTGGCACTCAGGATTTTATTTGATGAATTCCGTCTCTAAATAAATTCCTTTGTCCAGGTGGGAATCGAACTCGCCAATCTAGGCTTAACATGTGAGATTAAATGCAACGCTTTGACTCACAAGGCTAACCTGAGCCTCCCTTATTGATAAGAATAAAAATATTAATCAAACCGGGCAAATGAAGGTTTCATGGTGTGATGAAAAATTGAAATGAAAATACAAATATTTGTATATTTTTATAAGGGAAAAATTTACAATGAATATAATTGATTTATTTATAAGGTCTTAAGAAAAATAAAATACAAACAGTGGACCAAATTCAAAATTGACACTGCTTAAAGAATTAAAAGATTTCACCTATAATTTATAAAGATTTCTTCCTAAAATTTTTGCTATGTATCTATTATGTCACGCTAAACATTATTTTTTTAGCAGATTTCCCTTAAGGGAAATCAGCTATTGAGGTTGTACTCATGATGCGAGTTTCAAAAAGTTTCTTCAAATGTCCATAGATCCTACCCAGGAGATGACGAAAATGAGGGCCGCTCAAAATTATATATATATATATATATATATATATATATATATATATATATATTTGTCTGTTAACGCTCTAGCGGTCGCAATTTTTGTTTGATCGTTACCAAACTCGGATTTAATCGTTTTATGTAAAAAGGAAGATCAAGTTCGTTAATGGCTGAAATCGGACCAGTGGGAGGGGGGGGGGGTTTAGAGGGGGGATTTTTGAAAATTCAAAATATCTCCGTTATTATGCGTCGGATCGAAAAATTGTATAGAATAAATCTTATTGCAAATTCAATTTACTATAAATATTGTTCTATACATTTATTCTGCATCTTGAATATTAACCGAGATATTTGCATTTGTATTCTGCTTGTGGTCGCCAGTAGGCTATGTTCGGACTTTCCGCCGAGAGCTCTGGCGGCCGTTTCCATAACTATTCGTCCCTCGTGAATTGGTTTAGAGGTTAGGTTTACTGTTTTTTGGGGCTAGAAACTACTGGGTTATTACGCCCTAAATAATGTTTTAGGTTTAGAGGTTTCTTACTAGTACAGTTGTTATTAGGCAGATTTCTCTATTGTAAAACTTCACGTGGGAAATCTGCTTAGTTTACGCAGCCCCTGCGTGACGGACTTTTTATTAACGTCCACGTTTTGCTACAATGGCTAATTGGGACTGGTTATCCACAGGTTACCACCCTTTCCTAGGCAGGGCGGGACTACGGATTTTATTTAACGAGTTCGTCACTAAATAACACTAAACATTAACTTAATTAATTCGTTCTAATGAAGATATCTACCTCTTTGCCATAGCCGAATCTCATGTATAATGTCTTCAATGCAGCAAACATGAACGTAAACACACAAATGATATTATTCATGAATATGAAAAATTCCAAAGAGTCGCTCGTATCGAGATAGAAACATTTGTGGCAAGTGATTATACTGACAACGGTCAGAAGTAAGAAATACGACGCAGGATGTACAACTCTCTTGAACACCCACTGTATCGTGTAGCCCGGGGGGTCCCACCAATCGTAGCCAAGCAGAGGAAGCAATGCCTTGTGGAGTGTGAACAGTTCTACTTCTCTGTCTCCAGCAACATGGCAAGCTACATTCATAAGCAGTTTGTGGAACGAATCCATATTATCAACACTTCAATAGGAACTCGAAGCAAATTGAACGCCTCCTGAGTATTGTGCCTTCAAAAGTGAGTCTTTCAGCCGACGGCAGCTTTCATGGCCGTTAATTATGCACGAAAGAGCTTTGTTAGCGGTCCTTCACTAACGGCTTAATCAGATGTCAGTTTTTGAATTATTACACAGCTTGAAATCTTACTTAGTGAGTCGACTGATTTTCGTTCGCGTGTCAAGGATAAAACTAGACACATTTATGTTTTAGATGAGAGGAATCGTGCAACATTCAGTGCTTTTTCAAAATTTATATTATCTTGCTAATAATGATAGTGGCTTTGTTAATTAAACTCCCGAATAAGTACGTTCCGATCAGTAATAAATTAAGATGATTTTGATATCCTAACATTCAAATAAGTCGGGAAGAGGTGAAATTTTAGAGGATACCTTTAATGAGGAAAGGGAGGCACAGCGAGACACTTTCGAGGTTCATTATGAGCTTCAAGTAGAATGTTATTCTATCAATACAGTCCCTTAAGGGAAATCAGCTGTTGAGGTCGTACTCATGACGCGTTTTCAAAAATATATTTGTCTGTTAACGCTCTAGCGGTCGCAATTTTTGCATGAACGTTAGCTAACTCGATATTTAAACGTTTTATGTAAAATTAAAGGTCAAGTTTCTTAATGGCTGAAATCGTACCAGTCGGAGAGGGAGGGGGGGGGGGGTTTAGAGGAAAGGATTTTCCAAAATTCGAAATATCTCCGCTACTATACTCGTGCGGATAACGGACGAGATGAGATCGGCTAACTTCGGTTCTAGTCGTTAGTTGCCGCTAAAAGCTAGTTCGCCGTTTTCGTAACTGTTTCTTGATAATTCTCTATATATCTCGGTTATACTTTGATATACGACAAAAGTGAATATTACAAAAGTTACTCCAAATAAACAACTTTTGTCATATGCATATTTGCTCGAAAACAAACAGGAAAAAAATTATCGCAATTTTTTATTTCAGCCTCATTTACAACCCCCACTCCTGCCCGTCCCTAGAAATGTTGGCATGGCTTATGATAGTTAAGGCGTTAGTGCTAATTCACATACCTAGTTTTATTTGCCTCGGTTGAGTCTTTGGCCCCAAATAAAAATGTTTGCTCCCGCTATCTTGTTACCGTATAACTCATGTATACTTCGGTTATGACAAAAGTGTATAGGAAAAAAGTTTGTCTAAATAACAAAATATCGCTATTTTTAATTCCATGCTTCCTTATAAAGCCTACTCCTGTTCGTCTCAGAGAATATTAATTAATATAGTCTAAAGTGTCAGTTGGGATAGTAGTACATACCAAGTTTCATAAAATTCGGTTCAGTCGTTATGCGTGAAAAGGTAACAAATAAAGAAACGAACAGACACCAAGGGTACCAATTGCAGTTTTCATGTCTATGGCATGTGAAACGAAAAAGTATCGTGAAATTTCGAGAAAAAAAATCAATGTATAGACAGAGGTTACAATTATATATATAGATATATATATATATATATATATAGATATATATATAAATATACATATGAAGGGCCAGGGGGAAAAAAGATGAAAGTCACTTTTTCGTCGATTTTAAGATATTAGCGCTATCAAAGGGCTATGAAGGAGTAATATCATCTGGTAGAACGACAAGGGGGGAAAAAGATGAGAATCGACCGAAATGTGCATGAAAAGATTTGGGGTAAGGGGGAAAATAGATGAATGTCACAAGCGATATTTTGGGATTCCTGTGCTGGACAGGATAAAAATTATACCCTAATTCGTTACCTCCATCATTTAGTGACTGAGAAGCATCGTTTCGACAGTGTTGAAGTATATTTTCCCATTCGAGGGCATTCATACCTCGAATGTGATAAATCATGAGTTACATCAACCAGCAGACTTACGTTGAGCTGCCCGATGAATGGAGGGATGTTATAAGAAATAGCGGAGAGAGGCCGTCGCCCTTTGCCCTGATCAACTGCCAGCAAGAACTTTTCAAGGCATGGACAGAATTCTTGAATTCTATGTACTTGAAAAATTGTCCCTTTCCCACTAGGCCCGTGCGTTGTTTAAAGGTCATGAATGAACATCCTTCAAAAAGTTTTCACCGAAACACTTTTTATTTTTACATTGACGCTGAAATCCTTTGGAAACCACCAAAAAGGGGAAAAAACGCAAGAAAACGTCCTGCCCCACGTAGACCTTTAACTAACCTGTATGATGGACCATTGCCGATTTCTCAACCAAAGTTCAACGACTTGCAAAAACTAAAAAAATGTTTGGTTAACCCTGCTGCGAAGGCGTTCTTTGAGAATTTGCCCACCATAAATCCAGCAGCTGTTCACGACGACAGCGAAGATGTATACTCGGATTACCCAGATGAATAAATGTTTATAAAATTGTTTGTTCATTGTCAGTAAAATATAAGTTGTCCATTAAGTTTTTTTCACCTTCATCATATCACCTTGGAGCTACATGGAACTGCATATATTGATTACTAATATCTATTAGGCATTGATAGACTAAAAAAAAAGTATGATTATATTACAAAAGGAGTTAATAGAAATCAAACTTTGTTTTTCATTTTTCTCGAAATCACTATTTGGTCACTTTCATCTTTTTTTCCCCCTGACCCTTCATATATATATACATATACATATATATATATATATATATATATATATATATATATTGATATAGATAGATAGATATTTTATTCAGCATGCCTATTAATGCAGTATATTTCATGGACTGTATAAAAATATTTATGCAGCAATGGTTTAAATATATATATATATATGGTTTGTGAAATGGAATTATAAGTATTAACTACAATATAATCACCCCCTAATATATTGTTTTCAATACAATAGAGATCAATAATCCAATTCGCTTAGTGATACGAAGACATTTTTTCAACTAACTTACACAAGCTTCATGGAAACAAACTTTCTGCATAGGAAAACGAGTTTCACAAATAACATAAGAAATAGATAATAATAATAAAATTCTAAAAAATAGGTATCTTGCTAAGATCATCGTTAAAAAAAAAAAAATTCAATTAAACTCTAATTAACAGATTTTCAAAATTTCTCATGGATTTTTTGTTAATAATCTACGCAGTCTAAAGCTTGGTAATATGCTGAGTCATTCATTAGCTGCGCATTAGTTTCTAGCAGATTTTTCTTCAATATAAGTTATAATTAAGCGATTATCACTTCAACTTCTTGAGTTTAATTTACCAATATCCTTAATGAAACTGATATAGATAGTGAAAATTTTTAATAAGGATTTTTTTTTGTAAATGTAATTACTTTTTCTTACTGTTAAATGGAAAATTTATAATGACGCTAATACTCAATGTGATTGACACTTATACTGGAAACTCGGAATGAGAATGGCAAAGAAGAATTTTTGTCTAAGTCCGTATTTGATCCTTCTTATCGTTACCACTCAATTGAAGGATGAATGGATTTATATTTTAAAGATATTCTGAAAACAGGATCCATCAGATAGAGGAACAACTGAGTGGAAATCAGGATTGTGAACATTAAGGGCCTACGGACAGGGAAGAAATAAACACAATAAGAACTCCGCGAAAACAATAAGGTTCCTTGCATGTGGATATTGTTGCTAAAGTGTACCTGAGCTACAGGTGTTAGACAGTATTATTGTTGAAGAGACTCGAAATGATGCTTTCCGAATAGCAATTATAATAACTAAATGGATATAATGTATGATTGATAGCATAATCTATAAATTTCTTTCAGAGGGGGTAAAATAAAAGTCCGTCACGCAGGGGCTGCGTAAACTAAGCAGATTTCCCACGTGAAGTTTTACAATAGAGAAATCTGCCTAATAACAACTGTAGTAGTAAGAAACCTCTAAACCTAAAACATTATTTAGGGCGTAATAACCCAGAAATTTCTAGCCCCAAAAAACAGTTAACCTACCCTCTAAACAACGAGTAGTTATGGAAACGGCCGCCAGAGCTCTCGGCGGAAAGTCCGAACATAGCCTACTGGTGATCACACGCAGATTACAAATGCAAATATCTCGGTTAATATTCAAGATAGAGAATAAATGCATATAACAATATTTATAGTAAATTTAATTTGCAATAAGATTGGTTCTATACAATTTTTCGATCCGACGCATAATAACGGAGAAAAATCCCCCCTCTAAACCCCCCCCCCCTCCCACTGGTCCGATTTCAGCCGTTAACGAACTTGATCTTCCTTTTTACATAAAACGATTAAATACCGAGTTTGGTGACGATCAAAGAAAAATTGCGACCGCTAGAGCGTTAACAGACAAATATATATATATATATATATATATATATATATATATATAGATATAGATATATATATAAAATTTTGAACGGACCTCATTTTCGTCATCTCCTGGGTAGGATCGATGGACATTTGAAGAAATTTTTCGAAACTCGCGTCATGAGTACGACCTCAATAGCTGATTTCCCTTAAGGGAAATCTGCTAAAAATTGATTTCTGTTTTATTATTATTATGATTTATTAACGCCCACTTTTTGCAACTAAGGCTAATTGGGACGGGTTATCTACAGGTTACCACCCTTTTCTAGCCAGGGTGGGATTTTAGGATGTTATTTAATGAATTTCGTCACTAAATAATTTCCTTTGTCCAGGCGAGAATCGAACTCGCCACTCTAGGTTTATCATGTGGTTTTCTGTTTTAGTAGAACACCTTTATTTCAATACCAAGACCTAGATTAAACAACTAATATACACGGTATCATAAAACAGAGTTCACAAATAATTATTATTATTTATTAACGTCCACTTTTTGCAACTAAGGCTAAGCGGGACGGGTTATCTACAGGTTACCACCCTTTTCTAGCCAGGGTGGGATTTTAGCATGTTATTTAATGAATTCCGCCACTAAATAATTTCCTTTGCCCAGGCAAGAATCGAACTCGCCACTCTAGGCTTACCATGTGAGATAAAGGTCGACGCTTTAACCTCACCTTTAAATTATAAAAATCTAATGTGGGCACCAAATAACAATAATTAATAATATGTCATTAAAATCATATTAAATTATGTATATAAAATGTTTTGCTGCACTTCATTTAAAATTATTTCATTTCAGAGTGATATACCACATTTCTCTATAATTCCCGTACATCAGATCAAAAAGTCTTATAGAACAAAATTTATAGACCTTTTTATTGTAAACAAAAATTCAATGGCAAGTTTTCTATTTTTTAAGTTAACCATCTTTAGTACCCCCATCAATAACAATCAAAGGAGCTAGACTAGTGGTTACAAGAGTCAAATTTGATTTTAAATTTCATCATTTTGTCGCCGAAACGAATCATAGGATGATCAAAACAGATAATTTTCTTAAAATATGATAATCCCTTTACTTCATTCAAGGAAGTAATAACTGTTGGACTGATATAAGATTACATAAGTGACAAAGGGTGCTTAAATATAATGATATATATATATATATATATATATATATATATATATATATATATATATATATATTTGTAACGTCTGTGTGTACATTGACTTCTTTATATTTTTTTAAATTTCACGATACTTCGTTGTTCACATAGAATTGAAACGATATCAACAATTTTTGGCATTGGCGCCTGATTGTTACCTTTTCAACCCAAGCTACTGAACCGAATTTTATGAAACTTGGTACATATATTGCTACTAACGCAACTTAGACTTTAAGCTATACTAATATTCTAAAAGAAGAACAGGAGTGGGGGTTATAAGGGAGACCTGAAATTAAAAATATTTCGATTCCTATTGGTTTTTCAGCAAATATGCACATAACATAAGATGTTTACTTTGTATATATACACTTTTGTCGTATACCGAAGTGTAAACAAGATAGACGCTAAAAGCTATAGCGGGCGTGAACAATTTTGAAATAAATAAAAGACTAAACCGAACTCAAGGAAACTCCGTATGTGGGTTAGTAGTAATGCCACCTTGAAATTTAGCTTTATTAATATTTTCAGAAACGAACAGGAGTGAGGCCTGAAATGAAACATTTCTATAGTTTTCTTCATATTGCGTTTTCGCAAACATGCACATAACAAAAGGTGTTTATTTTCTTATATAGAGTAACCTTTGTTATATTCATTAGATATACACTAAAAACTAAACCAGGAGTCAATAATTTTATTGGGCACTAACGACTGAACCAGACTTAACAAAACTTAGTTCGTTAATGAAATTGGAACACTACGAGGGGGGAGGGTTAGAGGTGGGGATTTCGAAAACTCGAAATATCTCCGTTACTGTACGTCGGATTGAAAAATTGTATAGAATCAATCTTATTGCAAATTGAAATATCTGTAATTGTTGTTATCTACATATTTTCTGAATCATGAATATTAACTAAGATATTTAGATTTTATAGTTTTCGGCTTTCAGTAAACCCCACTCCTAGTCACTAGCGTGTTATAACAGAAGTGGGAAATCTTAGTTTTCGCAGCCACTGCGTGGCCGACTTTTATTTAATGAGCTCGTCACTAAATAAATTCATATTGGCCAGGTGAGAATCGAACTGAAGCTAAAAATTAAATAAGACTAATTGTAAGAATTAAACAAGTAGAACGTATATACTCATTAAAGTTTACGTGATAATGAACTTTTAGCAGATTTCCTTAAGGGAAATCAGCTATTTAGGTCGTACTCATGACTATCTATCTTATCTATATATTTGTCTGTTACCGCTCTAGCGGTCGCAATTATCATTACCAAACTCGATACCAAGTTTAAATACCATAAACCCCCCCTCCCGTCTTAAGGTTTTGAACTACTCTGACTCATTATTATTTACAGTAACTAGATATAGCCCGTCGTTTTTTTATATTTCTAACCTAACGCTTCCTGTAGGCAGGTTATTGAAATTGGATGAAACATTTCTTATTTCCGTTTGTATTTATTCATGGTGGTGTTGTGTTACCAGTATGTAGATTTATCTATTACTAAACTTCACGAGGGAAATCTGCTTAGTTTACGCAGCCCCTGCGTGACGGACTTTTTTTCTCTTCATAGTAACCCTATAAGAAATTATTTATTTGAGGTCGTTCCATTGTCATTTGACATATTGTATGTATAATTATGTTTAAATATATTTTTGCAATATACATAATTTAATGGGTTATTACCATATTATCAAATATAATAAAAAAAAGAAAAATAGAATGTAATAATAAAAGTCCGTCACGCAGGGGCTGCGTAAACTAAGCAGATTTCCCACGTGAAGTTTTACAATAGAAAAATCTGCCTAATAACAATAGTAGTAACCTATTCTCACGAGGACGAATAGTTAGTGAAACGGCTGCACTAGCGCTCGGCGGAAACTCCCGAACATAGCCGACCACACTCACAATACAAATGCAAATATCTCGGTTAATATTAAAGATACAGAATAAATGTATAGAACAATATTTATAGAAAATATAATTTCCAATAAGATTGGTTCTATACTATTTTTCGATCCAACGCATAATAACGGAGATATTTTAATTTTTTGAAAATCCCCCCCTATAAACCCCCCCCCTCTATGGTCCGATTTCAGCCGTTAACGAACTTGATATAAAATTTATTGACTTTTATATAAAACGATTACATATCGAGTTTGGTAACTATCAAACAAAAATTGCGTCCGCTAGAGCGTTAACTGTCAAATATATATATAAAGATATATATATATATATATATATATATATATAATTTTGAACGGACCTCATTTTCGTCTTCTCCTGGGTAGGATCGATGGACATTTGAAGAAATTTTTCGAAACTCGCGTCATGAGTACGACCTCAATAGCTGATTTCCCTTAAGGGAAATCTGCTAAAAAAATTAAGTAAAATAAAATTATGAAATAAGCAAGATAATTACTCATAAAATGAATAAATGTAAATGAAAAAATAAAATAAATTAAGTTAAGCTGCGAGTCTAATTAAGGCAAATATATTGAATTTAATTATCTTTCCTCATAATCAATTATATATTCTAATGTATTTTGATACATCCATATCTATACTTTTGTTAGACTTTATGAGTTCTTTATTATATTTATTAAGTAATACACGAGGTGGTTCTGGCCAATTACCTCCTATTAAAATTATGTTCATTGTGAAATTTGATCTATTTTCATATCCGTATGATGAACAGTCATAGAGTATATAAAATATCATTTGTGTTGTCCGTGTCGCAAGTACATTTATCATTATCTTGAATTTAAAGTCTTGTTAAATAATGTCCTATCTGTCCTTGTTCTGTTAAAAATTGTGTGCATTTGTGATAGTGACTCTTAATTGTGTTGCAGTTGTTAATCACAAGAACTTTTGCAAAAACTAATAAAAGGAAATTAACCAAATAAATAAATGTTGCTGGAGGTCAGCTCCATTTATGATAAGAATGACCTCTTCAAGAAATGCCCCCCCCCCCCTCCTGGAAAATAAAAACCATTAAGTTGTAAATAAAGTTCAGAGAAAAGTGTTCTATAAACAGTTTACAGTTCTTTTATCATGTATTATGATTTTACAGGAATAACAATTATCAAGAATAATAGTGATAAAGGAATAATAACCATAAAAAGTCCGTCACGCAGGGGCTGTGTAAACTAAGCAGATTTCCCACCTGAAGTTTTACAATAGAGAAATCTCACGAGAGCCGAGCCAGTCAAAGAAATGACCGAACTAGTTTTTTGGCGGGAAAGTAACTCTCGTCCGTTAGGCTCCGAGATTAAATTAAAAACAATTCAATCTCAAAAAACAACAAGAACACAAAAGATGGACTTACCGTTAATGATAGCAGCGCTCTGTACACTTATTACACCAACACTAAATAGTACCACAGAATATCCATTATTTGTAAGACTTAATACTGCTGTGAATATTAAGTAAACAAATAAAGGGCAAGTCAAATGGTAAGAACCTTCCTGATAGCAAACAGTCTGAGTTCTAAACAATCAGGTTAGCCAGCTTTTACCGGAAATAAAAGCAATTACAGAAATATATTTGAATATAAGTTATAAATTTTATTCATATAACTATTTATTGTATCCAGTACTGTAATTAATAATAGAACGTAACCTACAACGTAATACGGCTGGATTGTAAACAAATAGGTTAGCCAACCTTGTAGTGCAGTATCGATAGATAGACCGGAAAAAACAAACAATTAAAGAAATATAATCTGAATATAAAATATTAATTTTATTGGAAATTATTTATTATAGTTAGTGGAGTAATTTGAAATGAATCTAAATAATTTCTACCTCAATCACTCAGATTTTTGTAGTCCAAGAAAAAAAAAAGGGGGGGGGGTCAACAGAACGTATTTGTTTGTTCCCCGTAAAATAAAGCTTTGTTGAAAACAATATTTTGTATTTAACCTAATAATGAGGTGGTTCATTAGATATCAGCTTATTATTAATATGTCCCTAGTAGGAGTAGGGGTTTACTGAAAGCGGAACTCATTACAAAAAATACAAATATCTCGGTTAATACTCATTATACGGAAAATATGTATAGAACAATATTTATAGTAAATGTAATTTGCAATAAGATTGATTTCATACAATTTTTCGATTAGACGAATAGTAACGGAGATATTTCGATTTTTCGAAAATCCTCCACTGTAAACGCCCCCCTCCCACTTCAGCCGGTAACGAACTTGATCTTTATTTTTACATAAAACGACTAAATGTCGAGTTTCGTAACGATCAAACAAAAATTGCGACCGCTAGAGCGGTAACAGACAAATATATAGATATATATATATATATATATATATATATATATATATATATATATATATATATATATATAGATATATATATATATATACAGTTTTGAACGGACCTCATTTTCGTCATCTACTAAGTAGGATCGATGGACATTTGAAGAAAAATGTCGAAAATTCCGTCATGAGTACAACCTCAATAGCTGATTTCCCTGAAGGGAAATCTGCTAAAACTATTTGTGTGTCTCAGTTCTTTTTGTTAAATTGCATTTATTTATTTTCTCTGTGGAAAGTCCTTTAGCGAATACAGAAGTATGAAGAAATGATTCATAATTGGTGAATAAACAAACCACTGTGTACAAGTGCGTTGAGTACTAATTTACATACTCATATGGGTACATATACACTTGCCCACGCACGCCAGAACGAACAAATACACACGCAACACACGTGCGTGAACTTAAGTGTTTGACGTGTAACATAGCTCTTAATTTGGATAAAATGTCTTATTAAGAACGCTATATATTGTATTTGTGCTTTAAAATGAGTGGTAATCCATGCTTTTTCTCAATGTCATACAATCTACTTCGTCGATTTTAATTGAATTGATTTTCACATTAATGTCTTCCTCCAATTGTATCTGAGTACGGAGTAAATACCTCAAGGATGCTTGTGCCTGAAACAAATTATGCTTTAATTAAAGGAATATGCAGTATTAATTTTAAAAAAAAGTACGTCACACAGGGGTTGCGTAATCTAAGCAGATTTCCCTCGTGCGTCACATATTTGCATTTATCTCAAAACGTAAAAGTTCAATGAGAACATTATTTAGTATTTAGGCTTCAAATAAACTGCAAATAAACATAATAGAATATTGTTAATATGAGATGATTAGGAGTGAGGGTTTACTGAAGACCTAAAACTAAAAAATGCAAATATCTCAGTTAATAATCAAGATAGTGAAAACATGTGCATAACAACATTTATAGAACCTTATGAGCATAAGATTGGTTCTATACAATTTTTCGATCTGAAGCATAATAACGGAGATATCAAGAATTTTCGAAACTCTTTCTCCCCCTTTCACCCTGGTCCAATTTCAGCCAATGACGAACTTGATCTTTCTTTTATTATAAAACGATTATGTTTCAAGTTTGTAAAGATAAGACAAAAATTGCGACCCCTAGAGCAGCAACAGACAAATATATATATATATATATATATATATATATATATATATATATATATATATATATTTTTTTTTTTTTGTTTGATCGTTACCAATCTCGAAATTTAAATTTTTATGTAAAAAAACAGATCAAGTTTGTTAATGGCTGAAATCGGAAAAGTGGGAGGGGGGTTTAGAGGGGGATTTTCGAAAATTCGAAATATCTCCGTTACTATCCGTCTGATCGAAAAATTGTATAGAACTAATCTTACTGCAAATTAAATTTACTATAAATATTGTTATATACATTTATTCTCTATCTCTTGATTATTAGCCGAGATAATTGCATTTCTCAGTTTTCAGCCTTCAGCAAATCCCCACTTCTATTCATTTTAAATAAACATTTCTATTATGTAACATCTATTATGTAAAACAAAAACAATAATAGAATACCTCTAGCATTGTCTGCTGCAATTTCGAAACCATTTCTCTCATTTCCATAACTTCATTTACAAGATAGGTTTCTGCCTCATCTCTAAAATGTAAACAAAAAAAAAAAAAAGTTTATTAATATTAACTGCATTGTAGAATAATTGTTCAGTGAGATTTTCTAGGTTCATGTCCTGTTAGACATGTTAAAGGGCCAACGAAACTCGTTATTAAAATCTTTCATTCCGAAATTTCTGAAATGGGTTTCCTAAGTCCAAGAAGTCAAGAAATTTTAGATGACTGAAATAATTAATAATGCATTTTACAAAAATTGTATCTCTATAATATAATATAATATATTATATTCTCTCCAACTAAAATAGCCCTTAAAGGACTTACTAGCTTTTAGTAAACAACTACTCCTAAACCTACAAATTGTTATTTTATACAATTTTATTTATTTTCATGTGCAACTTTTACTACAAATAACCCACTTTTATATACAATGTGTCAGTGGTTAATGGGTACAAGATCTCATAGATCATGTGCGGTCTCTCACTACACGTCATGCTTCTCCCACTACATTTTTTTTCTTATATTGCATTAATATGTTGTTTTTTTTTAATACATTTCATAATTTAATACTTCACCTGCAAAGTTCTGCATTTGCTCTTTGGCAGCGATTTCCAAGTCGTGTGTGAGCCAATGCCATAAATCCTTCTTTCTCAGCAATTGACTTCTCCAGTTTGTAAATAGTTTCTTTCATTTCATTTGCTTGACGAACAGTCTGCGGAAAAGTAGGAAGAATCAGATTTGAGTTTGAACTTTTAATAAACCTTACTTACTGATTTATATATAATAAAAAATTATGTATATTATACTAGCGGACCGGACAGACGTCCTGCATGATATTTCAAGCAATTAGGATATTAAATTTAATAATATTATGTTTAAAACAAAAACTAATTTTAATAACACAAAAAACAACTTTTTTTATGTGCACGTTTGCCTAAAAACAAATAAAAAAGACCTCCCTTATAACTCCCACTTCCGTTTGAACCTAAAAAATTGAATATAGCACCCCTACTCATGTTACATAAACAATACTCTATTCTATAATAAACTGCATTATTCGAAGCTTAAATACCAAATATTAGCAGATTTCCCTTAAGGGAAATCAGCTATTGAGGTCGTACTCATGACGCGATTTTCGAAAAATTTCTTCAAATGCATATATATATATATATATATATATATATATATATATATATATATATATACCTATTTGTCTGTTAACACTCAAGCGGTCGCAATTTTTGTTTAATCGTCACCAAACTCGGTATTTAATCGTTTTATGTAAAAAGGAAGATCAAGTTCGTTAACGGCTGAAATCGGACCAGTGGGAGGGGGGGTTTAGAGGGGGGATTTTCAAAAATTCGAAATATCTCCGTTATTATGCATCGGATCGAAAAATTGTATAGAATTAATCTTATTGCAAATTAAATTTACTATAAATATTGTTATATGCATTTATTCTCTATCTTGAATATTAACCGAGATATTTGCATTTGTAATCTGCGAGTGATCACCAGTAGGCTAAGTTCGGACTTTCCGCCGAGAGCTCTGGCGGCCGTTTCCATAACTACTCGTCCCTCGTGAATAGGTTTAGAGGTTAGGTTAACTGTTTTTTGGGGCTAGAAACTACTGGGTTATTACGCCCTAAATAATGTTTTAGGTTTAGAGGTTTCTTACTACTACAGTTGTTATTAGGCAGATCTCTCTATTGTAAAACTTCACGTGGGAAATCTGCTTAGTTTATGCAGCCCCTGCGTGACGGACTTTTTTTTTACCATGTTGTGTTGTATTATTATTATTTATTTGAGATGCCGCTACAATGGCGATTTTTTGACATGTTTGAATATAATTTTACAAAATTAGATAAATATAAAAATGTTTACAAAGCCAAATATTACAAATGTACTAAATAAATAGAACCATGCCGCTACAGTGGTGATTCTTAACATGCTAAAATATAATTTCACAAAATTAAATAAATATTAAAATTTTTACACAGCTAACATTTACAAATGTATAAAATAAAAATAATGGACAAAACTAAATATAAATTGTTACTATATTTACAACATGAGGAAAAAAACAAAATAACAATAAAACAAACAAAAAACTAAAACAAAAGCTAAAAATAGTTAAACTGGAAGAATGCAAAACTTATATTCCACAGTGCTTGCTATATATAACATTCATAATTGTAGATAATAGCTTTTATATTTCATCAAATAATTCATTATTTCTTAAATAGTTAAAAACACCATCTATAAATTGGCTACTGTCGGCAAGTAGTTCGCATACATTTGTGGGCCATGGCTACGTTTTCACTTGTGTGCAGTCAGTTAGTATGTGTTTTACAGTCAGCGTTCTGTTGCAGTAGCGACATATAGGTTCATCTTGTCTGCTCATTAGATATGAATGTGTTAGTCTCGTGTGTCCTGTGCGTAGGCGTGTAAGTACAATTTCTTCTCTTCTAGAGTGTCTATTACTTGATATCCAGTTGAGCGTGTTTGATTTGATATCACAATGTGTATTGTGTTGTAGAGATGATCTCACAAGCAGTACTCCACCCAGTAGTTCTAGTAGACTAGCAGCTGATGAGACAGCTGACACAAGTCAATGGTAGGCATTGAGTTAGTAAAGAGGAGTGGAAACAGCGCCATTCCCCAGCAGTGTTGTTGGAAGTGAAGAATATTTTTACTTGGAGAGAGAAAAAGGCGACCAATTCTTCACAAATTTTTATTTCGGCGCTAAGCGCTTTCGAAGACTCGCGATAAATCTCGTATTGCGTGAGTTTCATGGTCAGGGAGATTGGTCTTCAAAGCTTTAAACTCCTGTCCCATTATCGAGGTTTAATAATAGAAAAAAGAAGAGAAATGCTTTGAGACTAGGAACTTTGAAGGAATAGTTTTGAAGCGTGGGAATGGCTGAGTAACCTCTCAGCCTACCTGTGCACCTTTATCAAAAGGAAAACTAGTTCTTCAGGCTCAAAGGAGCTCTGCATTGTTATTGTTTGATCAACAGCTCTGAAGATGGAGACAATAGTCTTCGAAAGCGCTTAGCGCCGAAATAGAAATTTGTGAAGAATTGGACGTCTTTTTCATTCTCTAAGAAACAGCGCCACTCGCCTCTCAAATCCCACCAGCTAATAGTAGAGGGCAAATAACTCCCACGACCTAAGTTCCACCAGCATTTGAGATATCATCACATCCTAAGAAGGGATGATTTCTTCGCATGAGTGCCGCGAAGCATCTCCCAAATAACTTCAGATGCTTCCACTCCATGAGTTCAAAGAGGACCATCACTTGACGTGATTCACGTCAGAGTTAGGCAATCTAAGCGAATCCGGCCTTCACTCGTCAATACCTGGACTCACAGACTGCCGGCGGGGGCTACTCCCATGGTACTATTTCGGTCTAGAAGCCTTGAATGTTGGATCGTTCGGGACAGCAAAGAACCTACAGTCCATACGGTTCTCCTCCAAAGCCGTGCCCGAAGACGACGCCATCGGCAAAGCAAAGGAGGATTGTCTCGGATACCCCCCTCCTCTCCTTGTACCGGGTGAGATCTACTTCTGCGAAACCTTCTACCCGGACCACTCCCACCCGGACTCTTTAGTCCATATAGCCAGAGGTGTTAACACAGTAAAGACAACTAAAGACGAGGGGAGTGCACGGCCTTCCCCCCACAGATTTCAACGAAACGTTTTTAGTGTGTAGTACCTAATGAAAGCGAGAGAACACACTTCTCACGCGTTCGTCTAAAAAAATGTTAAAGATTGCCTGAAAGTGTTGAGGTATTGTTAAGGAAATTACTTCAAAGGGAATCGTTGGCTCAGTGGTAGCGTCTTCTTTTGTGACCACAAGATCTCGGGATCGAATTTCGCAGGGAGATACTTTTTTTCTGGATTTTATTTTTACTTTTTGTTTTGTAGGGCATTTATTTAATATTAATAAATAAATCAAAAATTGTTTTACTTATTAGTATTCCCGTTTAACGTGTGCCATATATTTACAGAAAATTCGAATGCTTTCTATCAAAAATAATAGGTATAAGGATATATTTAATATTATACAAGAAATATATATAACTATTAATTCAATACATAAGTTTATTATAATTATCAATAATAATACAGATATATTGATATATCTTTAAACGGTTATATTTAGCTTATTTACCCGTTTATATGTAATAATTTTATTGAAAAGTTTCTTTCAAATCGGGGGGAGGCCGTACACCCCGCTTACGGCTTGACGTAAAACGATTTAAATAAATACATGGGTCCTTTTGATTACAACCTATTAGCCTTCATAAACCAACTTAAAAAAAAAGGCTGAATGAATGAGTTTTATATTTTCAGGTTACTTGAAAAGAATGACTGGCGATCAATAACAGATGGGATCAATTTCTACCATATCAGTTACAATATGATAAATTATTATTCCGGGTACCAATATAAACTCTTCCTTCAACCAGCAAAAGAGATCATAAACAATTTTTACCAATTATTTCAGTTGAAATGTGAATGGCTTACCTCGAAATGCTGATTTTCGAGCCTTACTTTAGATTCCTTGTATTCTTCAATACGCTTCAAAAAAGCCTTGTTAACTTTATCGTATTGCGCCCACAAGTCATCAACTATTTGCTTAAGAAGTGTGTCCACATATGCCCTCAAAGGTTTTCCCACCAACAGTTCCTTAGCCGCTGCTTCAATGTTTCTCTTAGTCTGAGCGATCCATTCTTCTTGAGTAATTGTTCTACAAACAGCGGGATCATTATGAAAACGTCTTGAACAGATTATATCATAGTAAACTATCACTCTATAATGCGCTCAGTAAAATAACTCTCGGAAAAACCAACTTCATTCACTCTTAAAATAATAAATCAAAATATAAAATACAAGATGGGTATGACAAGTATTTTTTGATGGTGGTGTTTTTAAAACAAACCCGCCAAAGCTTTTCAAAGACGCAGTCCAAAGCCTTTTTAAGGATTCATTCCAAAGCTTTTGAAGGATGCATTCCAATCTTTTTAAGAACGCAGTCCAAAGCTTTTTAAGGATTCATTCCAAAGCTTTTGAAGGATGCATTCCAAAGCTATTTAAGGATGCATTCCAAAGCTTTTTAAGGATTCATTCCAAAGCTTTTTAAGGATTCATTCCAAAGCTTTTTAAGGATGCATTCCAAAGCTTTTTAAGGATGCATTCCAAAGCTTTTTAAGGATGCATTCCAAAGCTTTTTAAGGACGCTGTCCAAAGCTTTTTAAGGACGCAGTCCAAAGCTTTTTAAGGATGTAGTCCAAAGCTTTTTAAGAATGCATTCCAAAGCTTTTTAAGGTCGCAATTCAAAGCTTTTTAAGGATCCATTCCAAAGCTGCTTAGCTTTGGAATGACTATAATATGTCGTCACCTCATACTTTACAGTCTGTTTCTTCCTTAGAAAGAGCCTTATGTAAACAATTTTTAAAGAATATATATATATATATTTAATTCATAAACGTAAGCTGAACATTAGAAAAACGTACGCAGGATCAAGTTTGGAAGCTCCATGGTAAATGGCTAAATTCATATTAGTTTCCTTGAGCCTGGCATTTTCCTTGTCAATTTTGAGTACGTTCCCTTTATCCTCGAGATCCCTTTTCAGCGTGTAGTTCATAGCTCTGAGCCTCCTTATTTGCTCTTTGACTTGCTCCAGGAGGCGAACTATCATCGCCTGAACGCCTTTGATGATGTCAATCTCACGGAATAGTTCTATTTCTACGTCGTCCTCGCAAAGGTCAATTCCCAATCTTGTTTCTCTGAAACAATGAGATCAAAAAATTAAAATTAAATAAAAAACGATAATCGGTAATTCTGAGCTATTATCCGGTTAACTTCAATTCCCTCCATACTGTAATATTACATTAGTGTAGTGCTGAATATTAATATTCAGTCCTAATTATGTGTCGGAAAACGAAAATATATTAATAAACTTAATTTAGTAGTCGTCTGGCTCACTATCGGTATCTGGCTCATGAACGACGCGAGATAAATTTTGTAACACTAAAATTTCCAAAATACGCCATCGGTGGTTAAAACCGAGGGTGGGGGTTTTCTTGTTCTAACTTTAGTATAAAACAAGAGTACATCACATTTTTAGGGCGATTGGTCAGATCTACAATGGCGAGGACGAGCAAAATTTTAGTGTTACAAAATTATCTCGCGTCGTTCATGAGCCAGATACCGATAGTGAGCCAGACGACTACTAAATTAAGTTTATTAATATATTTTCGTTTTCCGACACATAATTAGGACTGAATATTAATATTCAGCACTACACTAATGTAATATTACAGTATGGAGGGAATTGAAGTTAACCGGATAATAGCTCAGAATTACCCGATAATCTATCAATCCGTAATATGCTAGGACTAAAGAGCACTGGACCTAATATTTTGATCCGTTTGCAAGATCCAAGATATCGTTTCATAATTGTCATTTTCTAAGGGGTTTTTTCATCTAGTGAATTAGGTTTATTTATTTTTTTCTGTTTTTCGTTGATGGGGGGAGACCATATTTCAAAAAGTCCGTCACGCAGTGGCTGCGTAAACGAAGCAGATTTCCTTCGTGAAGTTTTACAATAGATAAACCAACATACCTACTGCTAACACAACAACACCGTGAATATTAAGTGAATAAATAGAAACGGTAATAAGAAATTTTCCCCTGCCGGCAGGAAACGTCTCAAATGTAAAGAAACAGATCTGACAACGGCACACCGGAAAGAAGAACAATAACTGAAACATTTCAGAATATAACATATCCATTTTCTTGAATACTATGTACTATACCTAGTACTGTAATTTCCAATGAATGAGAATAATTTTTATCTCAATCAATCAAATTTTAGTAGTTCAAGAATTCAAGACAGATCTCTAAGAACATATTTGCATCTATCTCGCATAATAAAGGTCTTTGGATAACAATATTTGGTATTTAAGCTTCGAATGATGTGGTTTAATATATAACCGAGTATTGTTTATGTAAAATGAATAGAAGTGGGGATTTGCTGAAGGCTGAAAACTGAAAAATACAAATATTTCGGTTAATATTGAAGATAGAGAATAAATGTATATGATAATATTTATAGTAAATTTGATTTGCAATAAGATTGACTCTATAAACTTTTTCGATCCTCTTATAGTAACTGAGATATTTCGAATTTTCAAATTTCTCCCGCTCTAAACCCACCCTTCCCCTGGTCCGATTTCATCATAAAACTACTGAATATCGAGCTTGGTAACGATCAAACAAAAATTGTGACCGCTAGAGCGGTAACAGACCAATATATAGATAGATAAATAGATAGATAGATCCACATATATATATTTATGAACGGACCTCTTTTTCGTCTTCTACTAGGTAGGATCGATGGGCATTTGAATGAAAACGACCTAAATAGCTGATTTCCCTTAATGGAAATCTGCTAAAACGCATTAACGAAATACTAAATATATAGCTCTTAATGAATTGTTTAATGAGTTTTTTTTTTGGTTTAAAATACCTCTTGTCTTGTGTCTAAACCACATCAGGTTGGTTGGTATCTCAAAGAGATCAGTGTATTCAAACTTATTTACTTTAAGTTTAAGAATAATCACCAGTGGAACACCCCTTTCTAATTCACTTCAATACTTTAATTTTCACCATTTTAAAATTTTCTTTTCATAAAAAAAAGAGACATTCATTTAATTTACAGTAAATTGTGTATATGCCAGTATTGTATTTTATTACACATATTTGAGTATATTGATTTGTAGAAGTCCTGGAAAGCTGAAGATAATAATGCAAGTTTAGCTTTATAATACAAATACTCTTTGAGTTATAGGAGTAAGTATTACAGAAACAAAGGAGAAAAAAAAATTTTCTAATTCAAAATCCGAAAATGATAATAAAATTGACACTTTGCTCCCAAAACATGACGCCCTTGAGTCCAAAAATATTTTTGTATTGCTTAATTTGTTGTGAAATGATCAATACTATAAATCATAGGTAAAAGTAATTTCTTCAAACCTACAAATTCAACAAATGAAATTCTATATCTTTCAAATCAAATGGAGGATGATTTTTTTTTTTTATTTTTTTTTAATATCAATTTCTTATATTATTCTCTTTTGGGACATAAACAAGTTTGGACGGGTTACAGTTTAGAAGGGTATGTTGCTTATTCTCAAGAGAGATTACTTCCAGGCACTTGTCCTGCATTTTTCTGCAGTCTGCAAACATTAGAAATAGTTAAATGCTTGCTCTTTCCCCCCTTATTTTATGTAAATTGAGTATGAATTATGATTTGTGAATAAAAGACATTACAAATGTAACCAATGTTGAAAATTTGAAGTTACAAAATAGTTATTACTTTCCAATAATTCCTAATCTTTCTCTACATTAAAACATCAAAAATAAGATATCATTTTTGTTTTAATTTATTTAACTTCAATACAAAAAGTTACCTAGTTGTATGGCATTAATTAAAAAAAAATTATTGATTGGGCACACAATAGTTCACTCTTCAAGTAATATAGCACTGCTAAAATAGTACTTATTTATTTAATAAATAAATAATAATAAAAAATAAATAAAATAGTACTTAAAGGTAAACTTAATGTCCAACTAGGTTACTCTTTATTTAATATATTTTGTTTCCCATAAATAGTAAAAATATCACCTTAATGCAACACATTTCTGGCATATTTCTAGAGCATTTGTGGATAAAGCTCTTTGGCAATCTTGAATTCTCTCCTTGTATACTGTTAGAGCTTCAATTTCTTTGTCCATGTCCTTTTTTTGTCGTTCGAGGGTTTCCTTTTGAAACTCAATATCTTTAACTTTTACTTCTAATTGATGATCAACCTCCCTGCGATTCTTCAATGCTACTTCAGCCGATTCATCAATCACTCTTTCAGCTTCTAGAATGATTCTATCAGCAAGCCTATGCTGGTCATCTGTTATCCGATATTTTTCTCTAGTAGCCAGATACCATTGGTCTACGCTATATCTGGCTGGTTTAGGTGGGACTACAAATATTGCATTTTGTGCTAGCATTGAACCACCTTCCATGTCTTTGACTAAAACAACTTTCCCTAATAAAAAAAACACAAAATTTATAGACACCCTTTTCTAGTCAATTTATGCCCTACCTAATAAGGGACAAACACAAATAATCAAGTTATTATACTTTGTCTAAATACTGCAACATCCAAACAAACAATGTTACTATGGAAACAGTTTAACAAATCAATTCAGATTTAAATTGTTAAATTGTTTCGTATTATTTATTATTGTTAGATTATGAATTATTTTTATATAATTTAAACATATCCAAAATCTCTCAAATCCTATTGGAAGTAATGAAAAAGTTAGTTCCTTTTGAATCCAACAGATGTCGGGTTGGTAGTAATCAACAATACGTGTTCTATATTAGTATTAACTTTGTTATATTCGCCGGTTGCCGCATTAATTTAAAAGGAGTGATTTCGAATTTGCTCGACGAGCTTCCTATTTTAACCTTTTAAATTCCAAATAGTCTACATTAATAATTTTAATTG
This sequence comes from Riptortus pedestris, assembly GCA_019009955.1. Lineage (NCBI taxonomy): Eukaryota > Metazoa > Arthropoda > Insecta > Hemiptera > Alydidae > Riptortus > Riptortus pedestris. The sequence continues at coordinate 9,558,001 of CM032228.1, forward strand.
TGCCAAACGATGGAGAGGTGATAACGTTTTTTTCTGGTAGCCGTAATTATTTTAGTGTTTTTTTTTAACTTTTGGGATATTATTTTCTCCTGAAATGGCTGATAGGATATTTTTACGAGAAGTTCGGTTGGAAAATATACATAAAACTCTTTTATTTTACCAAAATTCAATAGGGAACGTGAGCTGTGTTGTATGGGATGCTGCCCTTGTTTTAACAAAATACATAGAAAAGCAATGTACTAAAAACCCTTTCTGGCTGAAAGGGCTTCGTATTGTTGAATTGGGGGCAGGATTAGGATGTGTTGGAATAGCTGCAGCTTGTTATGGGTTAGTAACTTTTCCCTATTCAATGATAGCCACACTTACAGGCTATACTTTCTTACATCATGTGTTATTGTCTGGTTTCTCATGTCATCAGTTCTGTCATTCACATACATCCACATTTTGAAGGTTGGATAAGAACCTTCTTTTTTATAAAAACATGCTGAATATGGGATGTTTATTGGTGTTGTGTCTTCTTGTGTGTTTTTGTGTTCAATACATGTGCAGATAATTCAATAACTTCATCAATGTAAATATGTTTAGTTTAATTGGCAATGAACTATCTTTAAGCAAAAAATAAATGGTCAATCCGATCACAGATAAAATATATGACATCGTTCTCAATGTCTGTTAAAGAAGGTGGCAAGCACACATAAATGTCTGTAGTATATTGATCATTTATCTAGAGCTGTGTGATATTCTTTTGAAGAGACCATAATATGTTAAGGGGTACATCTGAAGTTTTTCTATTCAACAGGTGTAATCAGATACTACAGATGTCTATACTTATTTCCTTTGCTAAGGTTGTCACTGGCCTCATGTGTGTTAGTCTAGAGTGGAGGTGTACCTATCCATAGTTTATATAAATATACTACTTAATGATTTTCTAACAATTTTGTTCTATAATGGTAGCCTCTCTTCAATACCAAATATTTCTAGTTGGTGCCTGTGTTTTTAGTCACTCATTGAGAAGTTAAGAGGAAAAGGAACCTCTTGCATGTGTACCTGGGAATCTATAGAAGTCGTGCTGAGATCTTTCATATGTTATACATATATTATGCAAATTCTTTATATCTGACATAAAATGCTAAAGATTCTTTAGTTAATCATTTTAATCTTAATTTCAGAACTTCTCTATGAAAAATTTCACAGGTATCAAATTGTACAAATATATTATTACCTTTTCTGCACACACTACTCAACTTCATGATTAACAGGTGGCTTGCATGTGCATTATATAAGTATTCTCGCTGGTCTGGGAGATAGTGAGCCATTATGATGTTTTATTTATTTGTAGAATGGAAATGAAATGTATTTATTTCTATTAAATATTAACAAACACAATAGGAGAAGCCAGAGTTTTTTGTTTTCTATTACAAATTATGCTAATTAATTGATGTACATTTTTAAATAGCATTTTTACTTATATAATACATTAGTTATGAAATTAGCTCAAATTCCATGAATACATCTAATAGAATCTATTGATTTAATATTTATTTATTTATTTGCTGGAGCTGTGCAGCTGTAGCAATATTAATCAAAATAAAAGCTTCATCAATTAAAAAAACAAAAAAAAAATTTACAAAATAAAACAGAAATGGAAGACAAAACAGAAATTGGAAACAAACAAAGGAAATGGAACACAACAAAGAACAAAATACATAACAAGGGAACTAACATAAGGACTGAAAATTGAAGCATAGAGTTCATTGGAAAATAGGGAAATCATTCATAAAATATTTAAATAAAATAACATAGGTATCTAAAATGAATAAAATAAATTTAAAATAATCAATTAAGGGACAAGATGATGATTAAGGTTTAGATAAAATATGAACTGTTACAAGTGTCTATTTAAATAAAACTCTGTACCTCAGTATTAAGCACTTAAGTGAGTGTACACTCATACACACACACACACTCACTCGCCCACATATATAAGAAAATTATAAATTCTAATATTAATTGTCAACCCACCCGGTATCACCAGCTACCGGGTAACCCACCCTCGTCTAGTTCCATTACACCCCATACCACCTCCCTTATAATGGAACCATGTTCAGTAGAAGGGGAACTATCTTTCTTACCCCCGGTGGGTTACACTACCTTATTACCATCTCTACAGAGTGCTGGGTCTCAGATAAAAAAAAAAAAAAAAAAAAAATATTAATTGTAAATGAAGTACTTATGTCAATCATATCTTTGTGTTTATGTTAATGTCTTTTAGATGATGATGTATAGTGGGTATGTATGGGTACTTTCAATAAGTCATGTAGGTCGTGGGACATCTATAAATCTGTATCAATTTAATTTTTATATATAATAAAGTAATTTTGTTAACAAAGTTAAAACCACTTTAAATATATAACATACATTTTTAATTTATTGACATGTATTAAAGGATGACATGCTTCATAAATGGTGAGAAACTTGTCTCGCAGCGTAAAGAGACAACGTACCTGATCATAAGTTATTATTTGACAAATATTTTGAAGTTTTATTTAACAATTGAACATTTTTTATAATATTCATCTTGTATATAAAAACCTCCTCCAGATATGAAGGGCATTAATTTAATTTTCTTTAAACAAAGAATATTTTTTGACAGGTATAATACATTCAGGCAGTGTGTCAAAGAGTTTTGCTCATGAAAATGATAGCCGTTTCTCAAAATATTTGGGGGTTTGAAGCAAGATGGAGGATCTGAAACTATACTAAAGTTATAAATTTATACCATGAACCTTAGATTGTGGTAATGAATGGAGTCCAGCTGGCTGATTAGGCTGAGGTAGTGGGGGAAGTGTATGGAAGAATCTCCCATACGTGGATTTATGATATTTCCCATGCATCTCACTCCCGAGTCATATCAACACATGTATTTAACTCCACCATCTCAGGTTTTTATGCACACACACCTTTTCTATATAGTCTTAAGCAATCTTCAAATTTCATTAAATTATATCAACCTACAAAATTGGAAATTTAGCTATCTAAAAATTACCCACAAATAAATAAACTCCCCAAAACCACTCATTGGTCAGTATTTTAAATATTAATTGATCATCTCCTTATTCACGAAGTAGAGGTACAGGAGAGGTGTAATTTTATTGGAATTGGTACACCCTTTCTCAATATATAAATCAGACATGGACTAACGTTAGTTTTTCATTTAACTCTTCAATTTCTCTTCTTATTTTTTCTCAATGTATTCTTTCCAAAACTAGAACAGCAGATGAGTCATTTTTAGAGAATCCAATTATTTCTTAGCTTAAAAAAAGAACTGTTGGGCTCTGTAACACATAAAAATGGAGAAAATAAAATTTTCTAATGAATTAATTCAATTTATCAGAAATATAGTAATTTGCCAAGCACGTATTCTTTTTATGAGGACGGGAGCTTAGGTTAGCCATGTGAGTTAAAGCGTTGCCTTTAATCTCACATGGTAATCCTAGAGTGGCAAGTTCGATTCATGCCTGGGCAAAGGAAATTATTTAGTGAGGAAATTCATTAAATAACATCCTAAGTCCCACCCTGGCTAGAAAAGGGTGGTAACCTGTAGATAACCCATCCCAATTAGCCTGAGTTGCAAAAAGTGGATGTTAATAAATAATAATAATAATAATTTGTATGAGGAAAAAAAATGTAAATGGCTTTTTTAACACATCACAAAGGACTTATTTTGCAGCATAGTCAAGCAATTATTTCGGTCTGTGACCACTTTGATAATTCCTTCCATATACATGGCAGTATATTTTGTTCTTACTTTTTGCCTAACAGGTGGTTAGAGTTGTCTTATTGAAAGTAAACTCTTGGACATTCAGCAAACCTAATTCTAAATTAAACTTCTGTTGATCATCCAACTATTGATAATTCTTATATACAAGTCTTAAAAAGTTCTCCAATTCCATATTTTATTCTATATATCCGAATGTGTGGCCCTAAGGGGTCTACACCACCCTTGTGCTTATTATAAGCTCTTTCAATTCCTGAGTAGTCAACAACCCGCCAGTCTTCAGTTCCCTGTATATGGATACATCACAGATATATTATAATTCCAAAGTGTGGCTGACATTATTTTGTCAGTTGAACCACATGTTATCCTTTTCATATAGCTTGGCTGAAGCAAAGACAACTTTTTAAAATAATTTCAATCAACCTAATATTGTATAATAACTATGAAAATAAATGAATTCATTTATGACCTGGGACATCCATCCTCCTATAATAACATTAAAAATGCATTTAAATTTATTGGTATAGAAATAAATTCATTATCTATTATTAGCCGAAGCTTGAAAAGTTTATCTCTATTCAGAGAATGTTGTTTTATCATATGATTATTGTCATTGAAATGTAGTACACTTCTTATAGCTTGAAAGATTTCATATTCATAATTTCTTTGGCTCTTTGATTGCCTATAACTAGAGACCAAAGGTCTCTAATATTTTCTGGTGTCAAAAATATAGGTAAAACTAAATTACCCATATATTTATATAAAGTGAGTAAAATTCAAACTATTTCTGTTACTATTAATCAGATCAAAAAATGACATATAGCCTACCTCATTGCAAATTCAATTTTGTGTAATTATTGTTCTATGATTTTTTTCTCTAACTCTAATGTTAACCAAGATATTTGAATTGCTTAGAATTAGTCTTCAGTATTTTCCCATTCCTACTTATTTCACATTAGCAATAAGCTGAGATGTGTTACTCCAATCATAAATATGATGTATTGTTTTCATCAGACAAGGGGGAGTGCGAGTTTAGAGAAAAGACAAACAAATTCTAAATATCTCTGTTACCTTGACACGGATAGAAAAATTTTATATAGTCAGTCTTGTTGGAAATTTATTGAGCTACAATTGTTGTCCTATAGATTGTTTCTCTAACTCGAATATTAACCAAGATATTTGTTCTTTTAAATTTTCAGCCCTTATTAGATTCATACGATTTCCATTTGATGCAACTGTATCAATTAGCATCTCATGTTTAGCTTATATGTCAAATTCGGTTTATATAGGTTTATTATTACAAGAGAAAGTGAAATTATATCATCGAAATGGTATTGCAGCAGGTGGGAAATATGCTTAGTTTGCACAGAACTTGTGTGACAGAATTTTTAGCAGATTTCTCTTAAGGGAAATCAGCTATTGAGGTTATACTCATGACGGAATTTTCGAAATTTTTCTTCAAATATCCATCGATCCAACCCAGGAGATGAAAATGAGGTCCATACCAAACTGTATATATATATATATATATATATATATATATATATATATATATATATAAAATTGTAACCTCTGTCTGTACATTAATTTTTTTCGCGAAATTTCACGATAACTTTTCGTTTCACATGTCATAGACACCATATCTGCATTTTGTTTCTTTCGTGTATGTTTGTTTGTTTGTTTGTTACCTTTTCACGCATAAACGGCTGAACCGAATTTTATGAAACTTGGTATGTATATAACTACTAACCCAACTTAGACTTTAGGCTATATTAATTTTCTCTGAGACGAACAGGAGTGGGGGTTATAAGGGAAGCCTGAAATTAAAAATAGCGATATTTCGTTTTCTATTGGTTTTTCGGCAAATATACACATAATAAAAGTTGTTTATTTTGTAATTTAAAGTAACTTTTGTTATATGCACTTTTGCCGTATACGGAAGTATTAATGAGTTATACGCTAAAAACTATAGAGGGAGTCCACAATTTTATTTGGCACAAAAGACTCAATCGAACTAAACCAAACTCGGTATGTGAATTAGTACTAACGCCTTCCTTATAATAAGCCATACTAACATTTCTAGGGACGGGCAGGAGTGGGGGTTATAAGGGAAGCCTGAAATTAAAAATAGCGATATTTCGTTTTCTATTGGTTTTTCGGCAAATATGCACATAATAAAAGTTGTTTATTTTGTAATTTAAAGTAACTTTTGTTATATGCACTTTTGCCGTATACGGAAGTATAAATGAGTTATACGCTAAAAACTATAGAGGGAGTCCACAATTTTATTTGGCACAAAAGACTCAATCGAACTAAACCAAACTCGGTATGTGAATTAGTACTAACGCCTTCCTTATAATAAGCCATACTAACATTTCTAGGGACGGGCAGGAGTGGGGGTTATATGAAAGGCCTGAAATTAAAAATAGCGATATTTCGTTTTCTATTGCTTTTTCAGCAAATATGCACATAACAAAAGTTGTTTATTTTGTTATTTAGAGTAACTTTTGTGATATGCACTTTTGCCTTATACGGAAGTATAAATGAGTTATACGCTAAAAACTATAGCGGGAGTCCACAATTTTATTTGGCACAAAAGACTCAATCGAACTAAACCAAACTCGGTATGTGAATTAGCACTAACGCCTTCCTTATAATAAGCCATACTAACATTTCTAGGGACGGGCAGGAGTGGGGGTTATAAGGAAGTCCTGAAATTAATAATAGTGATATTTCGTTTCCTATTGCATTTTCGGCAAATATGCACATAACAAAAGTTGTTTATTTTGTTATTTAGAGAAATTTGCTCAACACTTCTTTTCAATATGAACTACCAGGTACCTCAAATGAAACAAATTGATTGAAATGTATGTCAATATTTTCTCATTAATAATTCAAATATATGCATAAAGCACAGGATACGGGAAATATGAAAATATGCAGGACAGTGAAGTATTACATAAAAAAATAATTTTATTATTAACAAATCCACAGAAACGATGGGTGTTAACCCTAAACACTGGGACGGGTAAATGTCAAAATATTGTGCAAAGTAAGCCCTTGCACAAAAATATACCATCACCATTCAGCCTCAAATGAATTCCCGAGCGAAGCCGGGTATCTGAGCTAGTATATATATATATATATATATATATATATATATATATATATATATATATATATATATATTTGTCTGTTATCGCTCTAGCGGTCGCAATTTTTGTTTGATCGTTACCAAACTCGATATTTAATCGTTTTATGTAAAAAGAAAGATCAAGTTCGTTAACGGCTGAAATCGGACCAGTGGGAGGATTTCGAAAATTCGAAATATCTCCGTTACTATACGTCGGACCGAAAAATTGTACAGAAAAAATCTTATTGCAAATTAAATTTACTATAAATATTGTTATATTCATTTATTCTCTATATTGAATATTAACCGAGATATTTGCATTTGTATTCTGCGTGTGGTCACCAGTAGGCTATGTTCGGACTTTCCGCCGAGAGCTCTGGTGGCCGTTTCCATAACTATTCGTCCCTCGTGAATAGGTTTAGAGGTTAGGTTAACTGTTTTTTGGGGCTAGAAACTACTGGGTTATTACGCCCTAAATAATGTTTTAGGTTTAGAGGTTTCTTACTACTACAGTTGTTATTAGGCAGATTTCTCTATTGTAAAACTTCACGTGGGAAATCTGCTTAGTTTACGCAGCCCCTGCGTGACAGACTTTCTAATTCTGGCATTCTCTTTGAATCACTTGTCTCTCCTTATTTCAAGTATAAACTTATTTCTGTGCCAATGTCACCCTCTAATAAATTATTTATAGCATGTTTTACCTCTTCGAAATGCTGGCTTTATTTAAAATGGAGCAAGTAAATAAAGGAAATCCTGACTAATAGTGATGTCCCCTCAGTTGTGGGAACAGCCTAACTATTTGTGAGGTCAAGAGAAAAGAAGATTTCAATTGAAAAAAAGCATCAACAAATGGCATTAATACCTTTTGTTAACCGATTCAGTGCTGGCCTCATTTATGAGTCTACTTTGTGTGGCCAAGGGGGAAATTCTTGGCAGGTAACAGATGTAAGGGTTCTGTGACCGGACACCCAGAGAAACAATGGATTAATGTACAATAAATGAATGGGTTAAGATACAATAGACAAAATTGCAAAACTACTTAACAAGCATAAAATAGATACAACATTTGGCACTGATGAAAAAAAAAAATTGGACTCATAATACTAAGTATGAAGGTTCATCTCCAAACGAAAATGTCAGGAGTATACAGTATTCCTTGTTCCTGTAGCTTGGAATAGTAGACAGGCAAGACAATTCACACCAGAGTCAAAGAGTGCGTCAAGTCTGAAAAAGTTTCTGACAGAAGACTCAACAATAGCTGAAGATTTTTCCTGACCAACCACAACAACAAATATGATTAAGTCAATGTGCTGGCAAAAGTTGATTGATTCCAGGAGAGACTTACAAAAAGTAATACAGATAGCAAACACCCAAAAAAACATCATCAGAGAAGATGGTTATAGATTGAATAGGGTTAGTAAGCCTCTTATTCCACCTAGAAAGAAGAATTTCACAGAGGAACAGATGCTGGGAAAAGTATCCAAAAATACCTGGAATGGGAAAGTCTGCCCACGGCACTGGATAAGACAGATAGATACATATACCTGAATAAGAACAGAACTTCAGTTTCAGAGAAAGCCCTGAGGAAGCTAGAAGTATGTCTAACGAAATGGCCCAAAACATGACGGCATAGTCAATATCCAAAAACCTCGATTGTAATAATATCAGACTTCTAAAATTTTGAAAAACCGTAGTATATTGAAAATTTAACTTTGTTGCATGTGTAGTAGATGTGTCATTTAACTAAAAATTTATATTTTATGGCAATAGAATATATATTTATGAGTAAATTGTTATATTAATTGCATTTCATACCTCTGAAAATGATTTTTTTTTTTTTTTTAAAGGAAAGTAGATCTTAGAAACTAGTAAAGTCAATATACCTGCCATTTCAAGCTACAGGTTTAGGGACAAAATAAGTGACTTGGATAAAGGTTAATTTTCTTTGAATTGATAAGTTAAAGGTAAATATGTGTCCCCTATTATAGAGGCTTTGGCTACTAAAAAATCCATTTTAGTTCAAGAAAAATAATCTTAATTGTGTTTAAAATAAAATCTGCTTAGTCTTAGACAGACTTTTTATGAATAAAGGAATTTGATAAATAATTGAATATTGTATCATAAAAAAAATTTTTGTTAAATGGTTTAATAAAAAATACAGATAAAAATAATGAAGAAAATGTATGAAGAGCTAGAAAAGAATCGTAGGTCCTAGGTAACAGTCACCACACCACTCTCCTCATCAATCTAGGGCAGGGTTCTCCAAACTTTCCAGCCTTAGGGCCATACTGATTACTCCAGTAAGTTCCGAGGGCCAAAACCATATTATTATTGTTGCCGGAATTTTATAAGAGTCTTCCACTGACACAATTTGATAATTTGCATAAATTTGCTCGTGGGCTGTTTTCTGTTTTTGCTACTACTTATTTGTGTGAGAAGACCTTCTCCAAAATGAAGTACACAAAAAATGTTTACAGATCTAAATTAACTGATGAGCATCTTAAATCTCTTTTAATAATTGGTACAAGTAAAATTAGTCCACAACTACAAACTATTGTCAGTGGAAAATCTCATTAGTATTTCATATGCCATTATGCTTGTTATAAGTTATGTTTTTATTTAAAATGTATAAAATGTTAGTTGGATTCATTTCAATAATTTGTTAGTTATTATATACTGAAGTTAAATTTTCTGCATATTATACATGTCTTTACTCATTACAATTCTGTGTTTCCTTATCCAACTTATCACAAAAACAATAACAATAAGCCTACAACAATGTTATGAGTAGTTAGCCCATGACCATATCAATGTAGATGTCATATTAATAATTATTCAACATAAAATTAGAATACTTCAGTAAACGAAATATAATTTGCTATAAAAAATATGTTCTCTAAAAGGAGTTTTCAAGTATGCTAGCTCTCCGCGGGCCGGACAAAATCTGTCCGCGGGCCGGATGTGGCCCTCGGGCCGTAGTTTGGAGACCCCTGATCTAGGGCATTGATCAAACAAATAAATAAAATTGTGGGAAATGAGAAATTTCTACCAACAGTCAACCATTCATATGATTACAAATACTATTTACATATTAATTCAGGTTGAGCTAACCCCTATGATTTTATTTATTTGTCTGATACCCTAGATTGATGAGGAGAGTGGTTTGATTACTGATACCTAGGACCTACGATTATTTTTTAGTTTTCAGTCAATTTTCTTCATAATTTATTTTTTATCTGTATTTTTTTCAATAAAGCGTTTAACTTAAAAAAAAAATTGTTTACTTATTTTATTTTCAAGTTTTTAGTTTTAATTTTGCATTCTATTTATTTCATTTAGTGCCTCAGTAATACAAGGTTTATTTCTTGAAAAGTTCTTGCAATCTAACTCTAAATATTTTATATTTAATCTTGGAATAAAACGTTTCCGCTTATTTTTAAGATGAGTTAAATAATAATGTAGTGGGGTTTTCTCAAGAGTAATACCATAAAATGCAATTATTTGCGTTAATATTGGAGATACAGACAGCCTTTATAGGAAATTAAATTTGCAATAAGATTGGTTGTACTCAATTTTTCGATCGATCTCATAATAACTGAGATAGTTTGAACTTTCAACCCCCCTCTTCTCTTGGAAGGAGCCCCTTATCCTATTTCAGCCAATAGTGAACTTGATCTATAGTTTTACATAAAATGTCTAAATTCGACTTTGGTAACGGTCAAATAAAAATTGTGACCACTAGAGCACATACCCATTCATTACCCATATTAAACCAAATATGAAATCTGGCATGTTGTACTGTGGCCATCTAAGAATTAAAATTTGTCACAGTATCCTACTAGTCAAATCCTTTTATTTGAAACCCATATTGAGGGTGTTGTGAAGAAAAAATATGTAATCCGCCATTTTATTGGACCGCATGTTGGATTTGCATTTTTTCATAATATACTTTATTCCTCAAGTGAAGCCCTTTCATTTCATACTCATAATGCCTTCATAAACTCCCTGGTTGTGAGGAAAAAAGAATGACTGTCATTTTGTATTGGTGGCCGTCTTGATTTTATAAAGATACTAAGTATATTGTATTGTCATCATAACTAAAGGTGTATACCAAATATCAGATCAATCGGTCAACAGAGAAGGAGACAAATTTCAATACCAGACTTTATATGGGCTTTAGATATTTTTTTTTCTCCTCATAGTTACCCTATGAGGAGTTATTTATTTGACTACATGTTCCATTGCCACATGGCATATTACATGTATGATTATGTTTAAATACATTTTTATTTTGCAATATATACACGTTAATCAACTATCTACCCAAATATGATATAAAAAATAATAAAATAAAATATTAAAATATGTTAGATAATTACAAATAAAATTAATAAATGAAATGATAAAATAAATAAATATGGGCTTTGGATAGAAGAGGTTAATTTTTTTATAGAGTTACAATGACTGAAGGCTGTTGTCCAGGGTTATTGGAAATTAAATCATTCTTTATGATGTATGACTACCTGTCTCCAATTGTACCTAACATTGTTCCCTCTGGTTAGCAGTGTAAGTTAAGGTTATGGTCTTAATCTCACTTGGTAAACCTAGAGGTTCAAGTTTGATTTTTCACCTGGCCAATAGGAATTTATTTAGTGGCTAACTCATTACACTTAGTAGTACAAAGGGGACTTTAATAAATAATAAGAAATAACATTGTTCCATGATGTGTTAATAGTTAGTAAATATTTATCTAATCGTAGAACGTCTATTTTTTTTTTTTTTTTTTTTTTTTCATTCATATTAATACTACACTATAAAAATATATACAGTACTCTTTTATTCATTAGCATTAATTTTCAAAATACAGTTATTTACTGCTATAAGCCAGTTTTTTAATTTATTTATTTTGTGATTTTTTACTCTTTTTATTTATTCCTGATATTTTGATAGAGAAGGCTTCATAAACAGAAAGAGCTTCTAATGTCATCATACTATGAAAACATCCTAATAAGAATATCTATTCTTATTGAAGTTCTTGGTAAATCTTCTAATTTCTAATGTGACATTAACTCTACTATCACTGTCTCTAATTTGAGTTTATTTAAGACATTAGTTTGCTTTCTATAACTTTATGTTATTTCCCAATAAATTTAATACAGCCAATAATAATTTTTATTCTTTTCAGTGCCGACGTCATAATGTCTGATTTGCCTGAAGTTGTTCCTCAGCTGGAGAAAACAATAGATTTGAATAGGACAGCGTGGAGTGAAAAAGGCAAAATATCGGCAGTAGCTCTCACATGGGGTCACAATAAACCATCAGATCATGAGTTCATTCATCAACAAATTGATATTATACTCATGTCTGATTGTGTTTATTATGAAGAGGTATGTTAAATGTTTGTAGAATTATATCCACATTCTTGTTTTCATTTTGAAAAAAGGTTAAATTTAAAAAGTTTCTAAATATTCATATCTCAAAATGTTATATGTCCTTTGTCTATTTGAAATTAATTTTGAGTGTTCTTTTTAGCACTCAGTGTTCCCCTCCCTATTTCCAAAACTTTATGACCTCTCACTGAATTATTACATTTTTACTAATGAGATGTATTAATAATAATAATTTTATTTATTTGATCTGAGAATAGTTCCCACACAAATGGAGTGTGAATAACCATAAATAAATAAAAAGACAGGCATAAAACATCTTTACATATAAGTTTATACAACACTCTTCCATATGTACTTATGCATAAATATTTTAATACTTTAAAGTAAATATAATTTAATTTTGAAATATGTCAATATATTTTATAATTAAAAAGTGGATTTATTTTTCTCACATGAATCTGCTGAGGTTTAAACTTCAGATTGCTGTATGCTGAAGGAGAGCATTAATGGTTGAAATATCATTGGTACTGAGGATCTGATGAAATCTCCTGTGGTGAAATATTGGTGAAGTTAGGCTATTAGTAGGTTTTGTAGGTTTTACAGGGTGAATAAATCGAGTAGGCGTAATAGAACTGACTTTGTATTCTAGAGTTTCCTTTGTATTCATATTACATATAATAAGTGTTAAGTAGTTGACCGTAAGAGATTCTTATACATGTTGTGCTGGTTTTACAGATTTTATCTAATGTATTTTGTAGTAAAAAATTTGATTTGAAAATTATATTGATTTCTATGTTCCAGGTTATATAAAGTTTTGTAATTTAGACAATTTTTGTTTCAATTTTTTTCATGCTTTCCAAGCCATTTTCATGAACATTTTTTAGAGGTGTGGTTAGGTCTTACTGGAAGGAATTTAAGATTTCCTTGAACTATAGGGACCAATGGAATTTACTACTAGTTTTATTTATTACTAGTTATATTGTCTCCTGAGAGCTTTGAAACTTATCCTTCGATACCTGTAGTTTGCCATGTCCAGTAGCTTTCCAGATAAGGTATATTACAAGATGGTTACATAATGCTCCCCGTTTCCAGATGCATAATATAGTATAGTGATACTGAGGAGGGGGGTGGACGTAGGATGAGCATCATTTTATAAAATGCAAGGTAGCAGTTCTCCATCATAACCAGATACCTGAGGGACCAAATATTTGCAAAACACTGATTACCATTGGTTGGCAGAGCCTTTTTGATAATGAGCTTTCTTTCAAAACTAAAGCAGTTGGAAGTTTTAGTTATTATGCATACAAATTGTCTGTAAATTTAAGAAACATGTTTATTATTGGATAGAAGAAGAATGGTTAGTTTTAAATTTGCTAAAGAGTCAAATACTTTCGTACTAACCAACCCCAAGCTTTAAGGTTGATTTCCAAAGGCAATTACTACAATCTTCAATTAACGTCCTATTCAAACTGTGGTATCTAGAATGGTTATTCTTTTCATTGTCTCCCCTCGTCCCCGGTGTTTCTACATTTGTTTGTAAATGTATGTCAAGGAACTTTTAAGTTGATTGAATTACATACATTATGATGTCTATAATCCAACAAAATCTGCATCCAATTTTTATCTCAGTTTGCTCAATTATTCAAGTTAAAAGTATTTCACTGTTTTAGTAATTTAAAACCACATTTGACATCATAATAATTTCTGAAATTTGAATTTTACTTTGTGTTGTTAGAGCTAGCCAAAAGCTACTAAGTGATATAAAGTATTATGTCAAGCAGTTATTGTCTACATTTATATATATATATATATATATATATATATATATATATATATATACACAATGTTCATGAAAGGGCTCGGGTTGGCCGTGTGAGTTAGGACGTTGGTCCTAATCTCGCCTGGCAGATCTAGAGTGGCGGGTTTGAATCTGGGCGGTAGAAATTTATATAATGACGGACTCATTAAATAAACTCCTTGTGCCCACCCTGGCTAGAAAAGGATGGTAACCTGTAGATAACCCGTCCCGATTAGCCTAGTAGCATGAATTGGACATAAAATAAAAATGTTCATGAATGAGTAATGCCCATTGGATTTTGTTTTATTAAACCACATTCTTCCATAAATATTAATAGGAGAAGCCATCCACCAAAAATGAAAAGAAAAAAAAATGTAGACAATTTAAGACATGGACCCAATTCCCACTCCTTTTGGAGATATGATGATTTTTTTTTTTTTTTATAATTTGGTGTGTTTTCCCCATTTAATGAGCCATAACTCCACAAATTATACAGTATCAGAAATCTGATTTGCCTACCCAAAAGAAAATTAAATTTCCTTTAAAATGATACCTAAACTATAAACTCTTGCCATTGTAAATAAGCCACAATATGGTTTTAAAAAGATATTTGTAACAAAGATTTTTTTTTTTTCTCGCTGAAAAGTTTTTTCTTCTATTATTTCACTATTTTAAATGCTTTTAACTCACACATTTTAGAAAAATGTTTTAAGTTTCACTTGCTAAACACAAGCTATTTATTTTCACATCTATACAATACTCCCTGAGTTACACCAACATTAAATGTAAAAAACAGGTTGTTGTGTATTTTAAGAACAGAAAATGTTAGCAAGCAAAGTACTTTTGGCAAATAACTTTTTTCTCAATGTAGCTCGCAATTATGTAGCTAATAATGTAAACAAATTTCAATAATTAAAAAACATGATTTTGGAAGTTTAAAAAACCGAATACTAAAAAACAAGCATCTAATGTTATAAATATTGATAAGCTAATACGTCTTTACTTTTTCATTTGTCTTTTGCGGCATATCTCCAGCGGTGTCTACGTTGTGGTGGCCCACGATATTTTGCCAGTCTTCCAACCAGCTTCTTCTGGTGGTCATACTTTGGGTGTGCTTGTGGCAGCTCTTGTCTTTACTTATGTACAATGTTCAGTCTATGCCATGTTAATTATGTTTATGATGCTACTAATTAGCTGCTCCATCTAGCCACCTTCTTCTAAAGTAGGATTCTAATTCCTTTTAAAGTCTTCTTTTTTGAGTAAAATAAATTCACAGTATATGTTTCAACGTATAGACAGATGAATGAGAATTTCACTTTTGATGTTATTGTTTTAGTCTGATCTGAAATATGGAAAAAATCTCATATGGGCATGACATGACTTCCTTGTGCTCCTATTAAATAAAATATACAAAATATTCTAATGCACTCCATTTAAAATTATTTCATTAGAAAGTAATATACATGCCAATACATTTGATCAACAAATTTAATAAAATTTAATTATAGGTCTACTCATGAGAAACAAAACTAGTTCTATGTAATTTTTTTTTATCTATTATATGTGTGAAGAATATAGACCCCCCCCTTGATCAATTTTAATCAGAATAGGAGCTCAAATAGACTGTGCAACAGCCCTAACATATGAAATTTCAACATTCTAAGACTAATCATCTTAGACTCAACAGATAATTTTGTTGAAATCCGAAAACCACAAATTTTTATGATTACAATACTTCTTTTACTTCATTCAAAAAATTAAAAATTATATTCACCCCGAATTCAAATAGAATTCCATACAAACCATACAGGTTTATTTATATAGATTTATTATTATTTATTAACGTCCACTTTTTGCAACTTAGGCTAATCGGGACGGGTTATCTACAGGTTACCACTCTTTTCTAGCCAGGGTGGGATTATAGGACGTTATTTATATAGATTTAAAATTTTGAAAAAATAAATTTATTTGTTAAAAAAGTTTTTATTTTTTGTGATATTTAAGATATTTTTTTTTTCTTTTTAGTCACTGGACCCTCTTATTGAAACTCTAAAGTCACTGTCATCTAAAACAACTGAAATAATACTCTGCCAGGAACAAAGAGATACTGAAAAGCAAAAGACTGTCTGGAAGTCTTTCATGAATAAGTTGTATGAGGACTTTTCTGCGACTAAGATTCCTGTTTACGAGCAAGATGAACTATATGCTAGCCCAGACATTGTGTTATTAAAAGTGAAGAAAAAATAATGATGTATAAATTAGGTATTAAAATGTGTATAAACAATTTAAAATATATTTTATTGCATTTTTTAAAAATATCATCTTTTCCCATTTGTTCACTATTCTTCTTCTGAAGTCAAATACTAGCATTTCCAATAAATCATTGATTACTTTATATGTCCCATTAGTAACTATTTGGCCACATAGCTTAAGGGAAATCAGCTATTGATGTTGTACTCAAGAAGCGATTTTTGAAAAATGTATCAAATGTCCATCTATCCAGCCCAGGAGATGATGAAAATGAGGTCTATTCAAAACTATATATATATATATATATATATACTAGCTCAGATACCCGGCTTCGCACGGGAATTCATTTGAGGCTGAATGGTGATGGTATTTTTTTGGCAAGGCTTTAATGTGCACGATATTTTGACATTTACCCGTCCCAGTGTTTAGGGTTAATACCCGTTGTTGGCATTTGTTAATAATAAATTTAATTTTTTATGTAAGTCTTCACTATCCTCCAAATTGTCATATTTCCCGTTTCCTGTGCATTATGCATAGATTTCAGCTATTAAGGACAAAATATTAACATTGATTTGAATTAATTTTTCCAGCTGAGGTACCTGATAGTTCAAAAAGGAATGAATTGTTGAGCATATCAATATTTCTACGCAAATTACTTGCTCCACACATTGTTCCTGGAGAAATGTATAAAAAAGTAAATGTAAGCAACTTTTGTTATGTGCATGTTTGTCGAAAAACAAATAGACAATGAAATATCGCGAATTTTTATTTCAGGCCTCCCTTATAACCCCCACTCCCGTTCTAACCTAAACATTTTAATATAGCTTATAATCGTGGAAGAATTAATGCTAATTGACATACCGAGTTTTGTTAAGTTCCGTTCAATCGTTAGCACCCAATAAAATAGTTGACTACCGCTTTAGTTTATAGTGTATATCTCGTTTATACATAGTTAAAAGACAAAAATGAATATCACAAAAGTTACCCTTAATAACAAAATAAACAGCTTTCGTTATGTTCATATTTGCCGAAAAACGAATAGAAAACGAAACACCGCTATTTTAAATTCATGCCTCCCTTACAACCCCCACTCCTGCCCGTCCCTAGAAAAGTTAGTATGGCTTATTATAATGAAACCGTTAGTGCTAATACACATACCGAGTTTTATTTATTTCGGTTGGGTCTTTTGTCCCAAATAAAATTGTTCACTTCCGCTATAGGTTTTAGCGTATATCTCGTTTATAATTCAGTATACGAAAAAAGTGTATATAACAAATGTTACTCTAAATAACAAAATAAACAACTTTTGTTATGTACATATGTGCCGAAAAACCAATAGGAAACGAAATATCGCTATTTTTAATTTCAGGCTTCCCTTATAACCCCCACTCCTGTTCGTCTCAGAGGATATTAATATAGCCTAAAGTCTAAGTTGGGTTAGTGAAACGAAAAGTTATCGTGAATATTCGCGAAAAAAATCAATGTACAGACAGAGGTTACAATTTTATATATATAGATATATATATATATTAGCAGACCAGACAGCCGTTATCCTGCATGATATTTCAAGCAGGATTCAAGATTAGGATATTAAATTTAGTAAAATTACATTTAAAACAAAAGCTAATTTTAATAACACAAAAAAAACTTTTGTTATGTGCACGTTTGCCTAAAAACAAATATCATGAATTTTTTATTCAGGCCTCCCTTATAATTCCCACTCCGTTCGAACCTAAAAAATTTAATTTACATATTTGTTAATTTCGGTTCCATCGTTAGTGCTCAATAAAATTGTTGGCTTCCACTTTAATTTTTTAGTGTATATCTAGTTTATATTTTGTTGTTGTGGACGTAGGATGAGCATCATTTTATAAAATGCAAGGTAGCAGTTCTCCATCATAACCAGATACCTGAGGGACCAAATATGTAGTTGCAAAACACTGATTACCATTGATTAGCAGATTTCCTTTAAGGGAAATCAGCTATTTGATAATGAGCTTTCTTTCAAATTAAAGCAGTTGGAAGTTTTAGTTATTATGCATACAAATTGTCTGTAAATTTAAGAAACATGTTTATTATTGGATAGAAGAAGAATGGTTAGTTTTAAATTTGCTAAAGAGGCAAATACTTCCGTACTAACCAACCCCAAGCTTGAAGGTTGATTTCCAAAGGCAATTACTACAATCTTCAATTAACGTCCTATTCAAACTGTGGTAACTAGAATGGTTATTCTTTTCATTGTCTCCCCTCGTCCCCGGTGTTTCTACATTTGTTTGTAAATGTATGTCAAGGAACTATTAAGTTGATTGAATTACATACATTATGATGTCTATAATCCAACAAAATCTGCATCCAATTTTTGTCTCAGTTTGCTCAATTATTCAAGTTAAAAGTATTTCACTGTTTTAGTAATTTAAAACCACATTTGACAGCATAATAATTGCTGAAATTTGCATTTTACTTTTTGTTGTTAGACCTAGCCAAAAGCTACTAAGTGATATAAAGGATTATGTCAAGCGGTTATTGTCTACATCGTTAGTGCTCAATAAAATTGTTGGCTTCCACTTTAATTTTTTAGTGTATATCTAATTTATATTTTGTGTGACAAAAGTTATTCTAAATAACAAAATAAACAACTTTTGTTATGTTCATATTTGCCCAAAAGCCAATAGGAAACGAAATATCGCTATTTTTAATTTCAGGCCTCCCTTATAACCCCTACTCTAGACTGTCCCTGACTGAGGAGTTCAGTGACATACACACTTACAGTAGAATCTATATATATATATATATATATATATATATATATATATATATATACATATATATATAAAATTGTAACCCCTGTCTGTACATTGATTTATTTCTCGAAATTTCACGATACTTTTTCGTTTCACATGTCATAGACACCAAATCTGCAATTTGTTTCTTTCCTGTATGTTTGTTTGTTTGTTACCTTTTCACGCATAAACGGCTGAACCGAATTTTATGAAACTTGCTATGTATATTACTACTAACCCAACTTAGACTTTAGGCTATATTAATATTCTCTGAGACAAACAGGAGTGGGGATTATAAGGGAAGCCTGAAATTAAATATAGCGATATTTCGTTTCTCATTGATTTTTTGGTAGATATGTAAATAACAAAAGTTTTTTATTTTGTTATTAAGAGTAACTTTGGTTATGTACACTTTTGACGTATACATAAGTATAGATGAGTTAAATGCTGAAAACTATAGTGGGAGTCAGCAATTTTATTTGGCACAAAAGACTCAACCGAACTAAATAAAACTCGGTATGTGTATTAGCACTAACGTCTTCATTATAATAAGCCATACCAACATTTCTAGGGACAGGCAGGAGGGAGTGTTGTAAGGGAGGCCTGAATTTAAAAATAGCTGTATTTCGTCTTCTATTCGTTTTTCTGCAAATATGCACATGACAAAATTAATTAATTTTTTTATTTGAAATAACTTTTATGATATTCACTTTTGTCTTATAACAAAGTATAAACGAGATATACACTAAAACTTTCGCAGGAGCCAACAATTTTATTGGTCACTAACGATTGAACCAAACTTAACAAAACTCGGGATGTGACAGCATTAATTCTTCCATGATTATAAGCTATACTAAATTTTTTAGGTTCGAACGGGAGTGGGAATTATAAGGGAGGCCTGAATAAAAAATTCACGATATTTCTTTTTCTATTTGTTTTTAGGCAACCGTGAACATAATACAAGTTGTTTACTTTGTTATTTAGACTAATTTTTGTTTTATACATTCTTTCAGGAACAATGTATGAAGCAAGTAATTTGCGTAGAAATATTGATATGCTCAACAATTCTTTCCAATATGAACTACCAGGTACCTCACCTGGAAAAATTAATTCAAATCTATGTTAATATTTTGTCCTTAATAATTCAAATCTGTGCGTAGTGCACAGGAGACGGGAAATATGACAGTATGGTGGACAGTGAAGTCTTACATAAAAATTTAATTTTATTATTAACAAACCCACAGCAACGACGGGTATGATTCATAACTGAAAAATAAGAGCACACTAGGGAGGGCCAATCTTTGTCTTTAACACATAAAAAGGACATATAATTTTGTAATTTCCTCACTTGGCTAACTGTTCTTCAGACTTGCACCAGCTTTCTGCTCAAACAGCAGACTTCTCTCCATAGGAAAGCTAAGTTTCAGATGCCTTCTTCCGGCTGGTCATTGCCTATTGCTCGATAGCAGTCCGAGGACTATAGCATTTAGATATACGTCTAGAGCAGAACCAGCACAAGTCTGCAGAATTAAAAGGACAACAAATTTAATTGTGATAGATATATAGGTATTAGTATTTCTTCTGTGTTTACTATTACTTATTGGAGAAGACTCATCAGGTACTAAAGAGGGCTTTACCCAGGGCCATCAGCTACTCACCACTTCTCTAATAAGCAAGTACTTAAAATAGGTATATGAACATGAGTTGGTCTTATTCATTTCTATAATGATGTATGGCCAGCAATGCAATGTGTACAGGCTAAAATTGTTTGAAAGATTGCTGTCACTCGGATTGGTATTCGACGTCCAAACCTCTATAGTGATATCACAGTATTGGTGAAAATGGGAAGCCCCATGCTACCATTAGCAATATCCTCACACAGCGTTGGTGTTAGTTGACGATGTGCTACTTACTGGTGTAATATTTGTACCATTGGATGTTTCTGTGTAAGACACTCTTCGAACAGAATGAGCTCTGTGGCTTAAAATAAGTAATGGAAAATCACATTATGTGAGAGAGTAGTATGTGAAGGCTCATGGTCCAATTGATTTGTGGAGTTCGCATTTCTTAGTTACACCTGGATCGGATAATAGCAGCGCGTTAAATAGCATGTGAGTAGATATAAAACAATTGGATGCTTCTATGCCCTCCAGCTTAAATTTAGAGATCTCTTAAGGGAGGCAACATTTACGACACAGTCTCGAGAGGAACAGTATGGATGTGAAACCCTAATTCTCACCAAGGGAACCAGGATCTGGGAGAGAAGAGTCTAAAAAAGATGTATAGAACAAATGAAGAGCAGCAAAGATGGAGTATAGGAAGCAATGGTTAGTTTTAGGTCGGGTGCCCAAAAAATCCAAGATTTGTAAGGTAGGGTGAGGAGGAGAGGCTGACCTAAATAGAAGTGAGCTAAAAACCTGAGAAAGGACTTGAAAAAGTGTCAGCAACTGGAGGCCTCCAGTTTCAGACTACACTGAATGGCTTAAGAAGAGCAGAGGCCCAGTCCTACAAGGCATGAAATGAATATTAGATTTTCTTCACTATTTCAAGAATAATGGCAATAAAGGTTCAATGGGGAAAAAAAATAGACATTTAAATGTATACAGATATTTATTGTTCTGCTTAAAGTGTTTACACTGCAATTAACACAAAATAACCTACTTCTGTTACGAATTATATGAAGCTTACACTTTCTTCCTTGAATTATTCTATACAATTTAAAAAATATATACTTATACATGTTTTCTGAATTAGATGGGATAAAACTGACAGCAAGAGAGAAAGGACATTAATTCATTAAATTATGTATGATACCTATAAATCATATATAGTTCATTCTAGAAACTTTAGGTGGATAAATGTGTCTGTGTATAATACAAGTATTGTTATGCATTATAGTGATATTTTTACTTTTCAAGAGCCAAACAAATCATTATATTGCTCAATATATTTTTTTAATAAATTGTAATTTGGATTCCAGGTGAGTTTAAGATGAGATTAGTTTACATTTTAAAGGATAATAGGCCCCTATTAAATCTCTATTTCCTGCTACTTCCCATAGCTAGACAGTAACAAACATGAGTGAGAGGTCCCTATATCTAATTCACGTTTATTTAAACTTTAGATGTGAAAAGAATTTCTTGAAAAATGAAAGTACCTCTCTATTGCCTGCTGTAAGTTTATAAGGGAAGAATACTTCTACAATAAAAATGTTGCTGTTTTTGATTCATCTCCATAATCATAAAATTGTTAAATAAAAGTTTGTTCTTGCAATGTATATTAAACTTCACCAATTAATCTATTCTTCCAATTGGAAGAGCTTTTAATTTGAGTCATTTGTTAAGATAAATTTTCATTTACTAAGTATTTTTTGAGTCAATTGAGTATTTTTTGAAGTAGGTTATTTGAGTTAATAATAACTCAATATTTCAGTTTCTAATCCTTATGTCTTCTATTGTAAACGAGAATTTATTTTTATTTTAATTCAGAAACGATGGTCAGTTTATTTTCTTCTGTTAATAATTAAATTCTTAGGGAATTTTTTTGAAACATAAAAATTGTTTCGGAATCTGGACCTGACTAAATGGTTTGAGACATTTTCAAAATAGCTTACCGAGTTACTGGATTTACACTGTTTGGTTATTATTAAGAGTATTAATTTTTATTCTGGGCCCAATATTTTTATATATTCTTCATAGTTTTAGGGCAATGTGAATAAAGTTTGAGCTAGAAAATGCTTTTTATTGGTGACCCTTGCCATAAAACTATGAAGAGTATTAATATTTTTTTTTATTTTTTTACAGTTTTCTCTTTTAAATTGTGTATTGAAGTATTTTTATTTTTGAAGAATTTACCTTAATAAATAATATGGATTTAATATATGTATTTTGGATTAATCATTTAAATTCTTTTGTTGCGAATTGATTACTTATAGCTGCAGTTCTAATCAAAAACTAATGAAAATTCCTTTCAATTGATTTTATCTCTATCATAATAATGCTGCTTTCTGTCTCTGAAAAATTATTATAAAAACACATGTGGTCCCATTCGTATTAGGTAGTTTTATTAATTTGCAGAGGTCATACAAAATCTTGAGTGTATTTTTCTTGATGAAGGGGATTTTGCGTCCGGGTATCACATAAATTAGAAAATTTATAAATTGAATTTTCGAAGATTTTCTTACATAGAAATGGATTTGTTATAATGATTTGATTAATATATGTGTCTAATTTTCATTGGAATTTCAAACTTTCTTCTCTCAATTAGGTAATAAATTGACAATTGAACTTAGTGTTTTGGGTACTTACGTTATTGCCATAGTTATATTCCATTGCTACTTTTTTTAGAATTGTTATTTTGAAATGATACATAAGCTTTCTCACCTCATACTCCAAGTTTATCTGTTACATTTTACCACTGATTAAGCATTGTCAGATATTTTATTATATTATGAACTGCGGCATTTATCTGTTGCTCACTAACTAAACTAGAGCTGTGACATATTAGCCCAGGCAAGGAATGATCACTCATAGTTTCCCGTGAGAAGATGTGTAATGTAACCATTCTTTCTACTGAACTTGTGACGTTCAACTGTTGACCTCTAATTTCTCTTAGTCACTTCTCTATTTCCTCACATTGATTGAATGGATACCCGGGAAGAGATAAAGGTTTCAGAATGAAATTTTCTAGCTGTACTGTGAAAGAAAAGTGTGCAGATTTGGCTGAGAGTTTAATTCAGACATATGCCCAGTATGTTAAGTCTGAACTATAGCTACCTATATTCATTTAATAAATTAATTTTTGTTAACTGTTGACACTCCACATTTAGCTATTGAAAAGGCTATGGATTCACTACAACTTTTATCACAGTTAATCATTTATTTGTGACTAATTGAACTAGGCTTTCATTTATAATAATAAAATTACATTATTATAATAATAAGATTACATTATTTGCAAGCTTTAGTTATTTGTGTACTCTTATTACAGTTTAGCATATTTTTTTTTTTTAAATTTAAATTTAATAGTCTATGTGGCTGATCCTTCTTTTTCTATGTAGGGGTGAGCCTTTGGAAAGGACCCACTGTTTTATTTCCATTCATATTTTAACGGTTGGCAAGTGCTGTGGGTTGGCATTTTCATCCTTGATAGATACCTACAATGGCCATTTAGCTTTCAGGGGTATATTTTGTTTTCAAATCAAATGGCTAGAAGTTTTTTTCGTGCATTCCTAAAGATTTGAATGCATCTGAGAAAATGAAGCCCACATCGAGAGTGTTAAAAATCATGTAATGGGTTATAATTCTATGTTTTTTGGTTTCACTTCAACTTAACAGAACGATATAAATGTTTATGGATATGACTACTTTAATATATTTTTCATTAAACGTATATCTCTAATTTAATTTCCCATGAACGTTAAGTATAAAAAGCTTTTTCATATGTGGGTAGCAAGTCTAAATTAGATAGAACATTAAAGTGAATTCAAGCAAATAAATACTATATTGGAAGTAAAAGAATTATAAGATTATTTCAGTTGTTTGTAATATTTATTTATGTTCCTTATAATTATGACATTTACTTTTTGTTTTGGTTTACTCATTAATGTAGATACATATATCTTATGAATGTAATCATTTAATAAATATTTTCTTGACTGTTATTTACATATCTTAGGCTTGTGTATTTTTTAATATATATCAGAATATAAAATTTTAAATTGGCATTTTGACTTTAATTGGTAAATTAAATTAAATTTAATTCATTATTACAACTAATTACAGTTAGAATAAAAAGGGACCCCATAAAGATTTAAATGTATTTATTGTGCAGCTCTCTTAAGTGAACACATTTAGTCACAATTTTACCAGTATAACAACAGTGTATTTGTAAGAAATGGTTATTTATTCAGAAAACAATATAACACTCCACAAGTTCTTTATAAATGCATATTCAACTGAGCTATTTGCAGTTCAACTTAATCAGTTGTTTAAAATAAAATAATTTTCGTTGAACTTTCTAGTATTAATATAACTACTTATCTAATATAAATTATTTTGTATTGTCAATACTATGGCCATATTTTTGAATATCTAGCCTAAAGTGTTTCTCTACTTTACCTGGGCAAACAGGGCTTTAAATAGTAACTATTCTTAGATCCTCAATGGTATTTCTTTTAAATTACACTCATTCTATTCTCTTGTCTCAACGTAAATGTACCTAATATTTTCTTTCTTAATTTGTGGGTGTGTGTGTTTGTCTTAGGATGATTAATGTATTGATTTTCTATTTGTTTTTTTTTATTTCAGGAGTTGTAGCATTATGATGCAATTAAATAATTATATTCAAATCTATTTCTAAAAAAATCTTATTCAACAACAGTTTTTTTTACATTTATTTCGATGCTTTTACTTCGGTGGTTCGACATGATTTTAATGACAAATTTAAATATTCATGGTATTTTATTGACTTAAAATGAATATTCTGTTTGCCCAGGATGCCTGCACCCTGTACTTCCTTGTGCATTCATTACTTACTAAGATTACTCATTATAAATATAATACTTTTGATAATACATATAACATATAAATGCATGTTTACAAACTTCATAAAGTTTATTTTGCTATTTTCTTAAAGTTATCACCACAAATTATCACCTATATTCCAAAATTAACTAACTACAAAATTTAGTATCACTGGTTTTTGTTTGTGCTATTTTTTTTGAAAGTTTGAAATGCTTTACCAAATTGAGTTGCTTTTTTTAAGAGACTGTTCTTGAATAATTATTTATCTTAAACATTTTATTTTCATTCAAAACTGCTAGAGAATTTTTTTTTCTTTGTAATTGCAAACGATTTATTGTCATATTTCGCAGTTAGCTACTTTTGGATTTAAGATGTCAAAATAATGTCTTGCTATTTTAATAGCTATAAGCATTAATGTGTTTGTAATGCCTACTATTTTCAAAGTACAATATTTTGGAATATCACAAAAGCTTTCCACAACCAGATTGTTTGTTATAAAAGTACTTTTATAATTTCACATTTATATATTTATGCATATATGAACTACACATACATTATAGCCTTATAATATATATGAACTACACATATATTATAGCCTTAAAATTAGTTATATACTTTCTCAACAACGTAACAATTGGATAAATTTAACTCTGTAACAAAAAAAATATAAACTAAATAATTCTCATTCTTTAAATGACTTAGGAACATTAGTAATACTGGAAAATCGTTGTGTAAATGGACTAAACTTCAAATTCTTTAACAGTTATCCTCTTAGAAATAAATATTAAAAATCATTTTAACAACAAACAATATAGAACATGGCTCGGCCAGAGAGTTTAGTATTAGGCCAAGAGGTAACAAATTATTAACAACAATTGTTGATCTGTGGTGATGCCACTTATCATCCACAATTTACTCTAACCTCTTTGACAAACATGAAGAGCTTCTTTACCATTGATTATCAATTGTTATTTCAACAAATTCCTTCTTTTTCTTTTCTGTCTTACTCTGCCACCCATTTAACCATTATTTTCAAACTCACATGTGGCGGAGGTGTCTTAAATATCACCTCTCCATTTTCATCCTTTATATCTTCATATTTTATTTCAAATATTGTCTGATGTCCTAGTTTTGTTAGAAGTTTCTGTGAAAACAGCCCTGTTGAGTCCTCTTTAATCAACTGGAAAACAGACATTGCAATTATTTATTGTATCCAAGCGAATAATACAATATTTAACATACTGATTGTTTCGAAATATCATAATTCATGATAATAAATTAGATAGCATATTTAATTTCTTTTCATTTTAAAAAAAGAAAAAAAAATGGTAGTGAAGGATGATTCCCAGCACATATCAATGATTTAGGAGTTAAACAACAATAATGATTATGGATCCAGGTCTACCAGTATTGCATAAAAGAAAAAATTCAGAATTCCACTACGTTGATAATCATATTCTAAAAACCCTTCAGTTAAAATATTTTTCCCTAGCTTAAGATTATTCATGCAAGACATTACAGAGAAGAGTTAGAAATCTTTGTTAAAAATACTAGTAACACTTAAGACAGATTTTTTAACAGAAGGCTAATAAAATAAAGTAAAAAAAAACCAAAAAGGACATCGTAGGATGAAGGGGTTATTACTAAATAATGGAATCTGTCTAAGTTAATCTAATCATTATATTTCTACAGGAAAACATATTTATTTCAACTCATTTATTGACTGTCAGCAATTCCAAACAAAAATATTTCAATATTTGACTACTTTCACTGGTGTATCAAGTCAATGACTGACACTGAAAAGACATTCCTGTTAGGTGATAAAATGAAAGGATTATTTTAGTCCATAAATTAATGCGATCTTTATATTTCCACAAGGGATGTATTTTTA
Source organism: Riptortus pedestris (assembly GCA_019009955.1). Classification (NCBI taxonomy): domain Eukaryota; kingdom Metazoa; phylum Arthropoda; class Insecta; order Hemiptera; family Alydidae; genus Riptortus; species Riptortus pedestris. The sequence continues at coordinate 9,585,545 of CM032228.1, forward strand.
TTTCAACGTGTCAATGACGAATAACAGCTAGTTATTGGGAAAGATTTGAATTTGCAGTTTGTTGATGATTAAAGCTCCTGTAATGCTAGTGTGTCAAGCCATATGGGATATTTTACAGCATAGGTTTCTAATATTTAACTCCCTCCTCTGTGAGGATAGTAATGTAAAAGGTAAACGAGCACTTCAGAAATGTAAGTAGCAATTTATAATTATAATTAATAAAAATATCACAGTTGTAGGCGCCTACTGAAACAAATATAGCAAAAGAATTATTAAGGGGTGTGTTAAATTAATGTTATTAATAATTTTTTATATATTTTTCTTTTAAAAGGGATAGCCCCTGGAGAGGTGGCAAATAAGCCATGAAACATGTAAGGGCAGTTTCTAAAAAGTTTGCACCTAAAAAAATGTTTTTTATTGGAGACCCTTACCACAAAATTTGAAGAATATATAAATTAATTTTAGAAAATAAAATAGGTAATCACCCTGAAGCCTGAGGCCACAGCGACTTCATCACACTTGGCCATGAGCTTCGAAGCAAGGCCCATTGACCTGTAAGCCTTGTCGACTGAGAGAATCCTTGCTTCAAATATCTTGTCCACATCAAACCTTTTGAACAGGTCTAGCTGGATATTCAGTTTATACAAGTGACTAAAAATGGTCTTGAACTTCTCATCTTCACTAGACTCAAGCTTTTCCAATGCCTTTTCTAGGTCCCCTTCGCAAAGGATTCCATTTAGAATCACACCAACCAAGTCCTATAGGGATTTGAAAAACATCAGTGCTAGTATACTGCACAAAATACAACAATAAAAAATAACTGTTTACATATGTATAATCAAATAGTCTTAATCTAGATTGTCTACGAAAGTTTTTGAGTAAATGTTATATATGATTTGTTACAAAGATAAATTCTTAATATTAAAAAAGTCCGTCACGCAGGGGCTGCATATACTAAGCTGATTTCCCACGTGAAGTTTTACGATAGAGAAATCTGCCTAATAACAACTGTAGCAGTAAGAAACCTCTAAACACATATTCACGAAGGACGAATAGTTACGCAAACGGCCGCCAGAGCTCTCGGCGGAAAGTCTCTTGCGACCGCTAGAGCGTTAACAGACAAATATATATATATATATATATATATATATATATATATATATATACTAGCTCAGATGCCCGGCTTCGCTCGGGAATTCATTTGAGGCTGAATGGTGATGGTATTTTTTTTGGCTTTACTTTGCACAATATTTTGACATTTACACGTCCCAGTGTTTAGTGTAAATACCCGTCGTTTCTGTGGATTTGTTAATAATAAAATTATTTTTTTATGTAAGACTTCACTGCCCTCCATATTGTCATATTTCCCGTTTCCTGTGCATTATGCATAGATTTGAATTATTAAGCACAAAATATTAACATACATTTGAATTAATTTTTCCCGGTGAGGTTCCTGGTAGTTCCAAAGAATTGTTGAGCAAATTTCTCTAAATAGCAAAATAAACAACTTTTGTTATGAGCATATTTGCCGAAACCCCAATAGGAAACGAAATATTACTATTTTTAATTTCAGGCCTCCTTATAACCCCCACTCCTGCCCGTCCCTAGAAATGTTGGTATGGCTTATTATAAGGAAGGCGTTAGTGCTAATACACATACCGAGTTTTATTTAGTTCGGTTGAGTCTTTTGTGCCAAATAAAATTGTTGACTCCCGCTATAGTTTTTAGCGTATAACTCATTTATACTTCCGTATACGACAAAAGTGCATATATTAAAAGTTACTCTAAATTACAAAATGAACAACTTTTGTTATGTGCATATTTACCGAAAACCCTATAGGAAACGAAATATAGCTATTTTTAATTTCAGGCCTCCCTTATAACCCCCACTCCTGCCCGTCCCTAGAAATGTTAGTATGGCTTATTATAAGGCAGGAGTTAGTACTAATTTACATACCGAATTTTATTTAGTTCGGTTGAGTGTTGTGTGCCAAATAAAATTGTTGCCTCCCGCTATAATTTTTAGCGTATAACGCATTTATACTTCAGTATATGACGAAAGTGTATATTACAAAAGTTACTCTTAATAACAAAATAAACAACTATTGTTATGTGTTATTTACCGAAAACCCAATAGGAAACGAAATATAGCTATTTTTAATTTCAGGCCTCCCTTACAACCCCCACTCCTGCCCGTCCCTAATAATGTTCGTATGGCTTATTATAATGACGACGTTAATGCTAATATACACACCGAATTTTATTTAGTTCGGTTGAGTGTTTTGTGCCAAATAAAATTCTAGCCTCCCGCTATAATTTTTAGCGTATAACGCATTTATACTTCAGTATATGACGAAAGTGTATATGACAAACGTTACTCTAAATAACAAAATAAATAACTTTTGTCATGTGCGTATTTGCCGAAAAACCAATAGGAAACGAAATATCGCTATTTTTTATTTCTGGCCTTCCTTATAACCCCCACTCCTGTACGTCTCAGAGAATATTAATATAGCCTAAAGTCTAAGTTGGGCTAGTAGTAATATGCATACCAAGTTTCATAAAATTCGGTTCAGCCGTTTATGCGTGAAAAGGTAACAAACAAACAAACATACACGAAAGAAACAAAATGCAGTTATGGTGTCTATGACATGTGAAACAAAAAGTTATCGTGAAATTTCGAGAAAAAAATCAATGTACAGACAGAGGTTACAATTTTCTATATATATATAATATAAAATTTTAAACGGACCTCATTTTTGTCATCTCCTGGGTAGGATCGATGGACATTTGAAGAAACTTTTCGAAACTCGCGTCATGAGTACTACCTCAATAGCTGATTTCCCTTAAGGGAAATCTGCTAAAAAGGGCACTCTTTGTTGTATCGTTACCAAAGTCGGAATTTAATCGTTTTATGTAAAAAGGAAGATCAAGATCGTTAATGGCTGAAATCGGACCAGGGGGAGGGGGGGGGGTTTAGAGGGGGAGAATTTCGAAAATTCTTAATATGTCCGTTATCACTCGTCGGATCGGAAAATTGTATAGAATCAATCTTATTGCAAATGTAACGTTCTATAAATTTTGTTATGTACATTTTTTTATTATCTTTATTATTAACCGAGATATTTGCATATTTTAGTTTTTAGTCTTCAGTAAAGCCCCCACTTATACTCGTCTCATATTAACTATATTCTATTATGTTATGAACCACTTTATTTGAAGCCTAAATACGAAAGATATTTCTCATTGAACATTTACTATTTGAGATAAATGCACATACGTGACGCACGTGGGAAATCTGCTTAGTTTACGCAGCCCCTGCGTGACGGACTTTTTTTACCTCTACCAAACGCGTAATTAATGTCGTAAAATGTCTACTAAAGTAACTAATCTGTACTAAAATAATTTTTAATTGACCCTTAACTCCCACAAGAAATGACCGAGATAAAACAGATTTTTAAGGGTGGTTAGAAAAAGTATTATGGAAGTCAATAGTCGACTATAGAGGGTCTTTGAATGGCCTCCATTCCAATATTTCTCTCCTAAATTGCCCCCAGCGCTTTCCCCAAATTTTCTCTATTATGTCGACCACAATTCACAAGGAACATGGACATGCCAATGGAACTTCTTTAATAGTTTTCTAGATTTTCAGTTCTACATCGACCGCCATAAATATCATGTCTTAACTGTTTGATATTTGGTATGAGTAGTATTTAAAGCAAATGGGGTATTGCTACAAGGATTAATAATCTGTTTGCACATTCATAAGTTGTTATCACTTCAGTTTCACAAAAGTTAGATAAGTTTCTTTTGAAATTCCATATTTCTTTTATTAGCAGATTTCCCTTAGGGCAAACCAGCTATTGAGGAGGTCGTACTCATGACGTGATTTTCGAAAACTTTCTTCAAATGTCCATCAATCCTACCCAGGAGATGACGAAAATGAGGTCTGTTCAAAACTATATTTATATACATTTGTCTGTTAACACTAGCAGTCGCAATTGTTGTCTAATCGTTACCAAACTCGGTATTTAATCGTTTTATGTAAAAAGAAATATCAAGTTCGTTAATGGCTGAAATCGGACAAGTGGGGGGGTGGGTGGAAGTTACAGGGTGAATATCGAAAATTCGAAATATCTCCGTTACTATATGTCGGATCGAAAACTTGTATAGAACTAATCTTATTCCAAATTAAATTTACTATGAATATTGTTATGTACATTTATTCTCTATCTGGAATATTAACCGGGATATTTCCATTTTTATTGAGTGTGTGCGGATAACGGACGAGATGAGATCGGCTGATGTTGGTTCTATTCGAAGTTTCCGAAAGCTAGTTCTGCCGTTTCCGTAACTCTTTGTCTCTCATGAAATTGGTTTAGAGACTCGGTACTGCTACTATTACAAGTATGCAGATTTCTCTATTGAAAAACTTCACACGGGAAATCTGCTTAGTTTACGCCGCCCCCGTGTGACGGGCCTTTTTTTTTATAATGATACCTATTCTGGGAAACTTAAAAAAGCAAATATATATTTTCTTTTTAATTTACAATAGTTTTAATTTTACAATAACATAAAAAGTAAAAAAATGTCCTGTTTGTTCATATATAGAATATTATTAAAAAATATCATTCATTAACCATATTAACCATATTCTAAGAAACGTAAAAATCTAATAGATATATATTTTTCGTGATTATTATATGATGTTAATATAATTTTAATTTTAAAATTTACAATAACTCAAAAAGTGAACATAAAATTAAGTTGCAGTGCCCTTAACTGGATTTTAAAAGACTTAGGTCCTAATTGATCCAATTCAACTTCAGTATTAAAAGTGTTCGGAGGAAAATAAATATATGAATACAAAACCTAACAAAACAAAAACTCGTATCTAATATAATAAGACAAAAAAAAAATCTCTTTATAAAAACTATGCCATCTGTACACTACAACAAAGCAAAGACAAAAAATATTTAAGAAAAATGTACAACATAATAATAATTACAATGAAATATATTTGCAAAAAGGGGGAACACAGGTGGCCGTGCGGGTTAAGGCGTGGGTAAATCTACCATTACCGTCAGTAGGCTGAAGAAAAAAACAATTAAAACAATTATTAATTCGATCTCCCCTCCAAGGGAGAGTATTAGTTCACGAGGTCGCTAACAGAGGCGCTAAAATCTGTAGTATGGATCAGCGGGAGCCTAAAGAGTATGTACGTCTGACATCCCCCGAGTCTTGCTCGGTGGGGTAGCTAAGGATCTTAAAGGTCTACAATTGCCAACACAAAAAATATATATATTTGCAAAAAAAAAAAAATAGAACAAGTTTTTCAAACAAAAAATTTGCGTGTATGGGTTAGAACAATAATATACAGAGTTCATCAGTTTTCAGGCACTGCAGGAGTAACGGGTGGCTCGAGCTCCATCACATATCCATATAGCTACTCTAAAATACCAAAGAAACGTTTTTTAACAATAAATACCTGGCAGCTAATAGTGATAGTGTGATCATTTCTGCCGTCTCGGGCTTACACGATACCCATAAATATCTAAGGGTAGAATAAAATATGTTTTAACTCTACTTTTTCTGATTATATTTTAAAAAGTATGCCAGCTGGTAACAATATGGGTTTACCAGCTGGTAGACGACCATCTCGAATTAAGACAGTTTTGTCTTAAATAACCTGGAGGAGAGTCCCCGAATCACTTTGTAATCTGATTGTAAATTTTAAATATCTCCTGATCAGCTGTTAGAGACAATCAACAAACCATAATTTATCATTTTCATCATCAATTTATCAGCTGAAGAGGATTATGTTTGGCCTTCTATTTCGTATCATCTTCTTTAATTAATAAAACCCATGTCATCCAAGATTAACCAATGTGCCAACTTTAAGATCTATGATTACTCCGGAGTAGGATGAAGGAGCGTTACACGCTTTAATGGCATGGATTAATTAAGGTAAAGCATATAAAAATACAGTAATTAGTTAATCTCTCGGCAGATATATTTAGTTACCTTCCCATTGAGTGCCATGATTGATATCCTGTCCGATAGAGTGTAGAGTGCATGCTTTTCGAGCTCGCCATGAGGTTGGCCTGGGTTTTGGCAGAGCCCGACTGACTTGTTGAGCGGCTCATCTGGAAAGAAGTTCTCCCGCAGATGGGTAATCACCTCCTCATATCTTTCTTCGGGGATAGGCCAAACCAGCTCAAACATCTACAACACAATATTCAAACATATAAACTATAATGTCACTAATCAAACCTTATATGCTCTCCACTAATTTATTAACATTGCTGCAAAAATTAGGTACATGAAACAGAGTTAATCACATATTTAAGAAGTACGAAGGAGATAAAAGGAGCCGACTTTGAGAAGATCAGTGCAGTGCTGTGTTTTTGTGAACTTCAGTGAGTGAGTTATTGGACTGCGTAATAAGAAGAACAGTGAAGCTATCAGTGCATACTGTGAGTAGAAGTGAATTATAATTAACCAAGTGTGTAATGCATTGTTAAATAAATTATGGAGTGATAAAAACTCTAATGCTTGTAGGTTTAATTTTGCAATCCAAATGAACTCGAATAAACAACGTTTATTACTGATTTTGTAATAAACGTAACAATATGAATCCTCATTAATTTCATATTACTTTCAAGGTAAAAGGTGAAAATATATAACTTTTAAAGGTAATATTGACAAGTATGTAAAATTTATACGGATGGGGACATAAATATATAAGTGCGTTAGGCTTGTGATGGAGGAAAACAGCGGCGCACAGATCTTGGAGGTGCCTTGGCACTTTCATTATTTAATTGAACTACTAAATCTTCAAACAATTACGTTTCTAGCTATAATTAAAACCTAAAATAAATATATATAAACGAAATGCTTGAAACATTTGCACATTCTTAGGACCCACATTCTTCTGACAAGTACCCTGTTATATACAGGGTACTTGTCAGAAGAATGTTGTAGTTTCAACACATTGAGTGCGTCCATTTGCCAGAGTTCTTCATACCTTTTTTAACTAGTGAATTCATGAAATTTCATCATGATTGACCTCCTACACCATGTCAGAGGACACTCTACATTGTTGGTCACCGTGCCTCTTAAGGATCGCTACTGTTTGGTCTTGAGAACTCCAGTTTTAAGGCAACAAGTACTAGTCGTCGTCAGTATCTAGGTACAAAACTTTATATTTTTGATGTATGGAACAGACCGCTCGCAGAAAAACGTTGTGGATTTGTGTTACCTTAATTCTAAAAGCATTAAACCAAGAGTAACGACTAATGCGATGACTTCTTCTTTCTTAAGCTAACCTTCATCATCTTGACTCAGGGACATCAATTTAAAAGAAAAATACCGATCAAAACACGAGGCTGTTAGTCGGTTGGGCACTGGCCTAGATAGCTGGTAGCAAGCCCAGGTTCAAGTCCGCGCAAATCCCATAAGCTAATCTCAACTTAGACTTTCCTAAACAGAAAACGATTTTCAAAAAAAGCCTTAAAAATGGTATAACAAATCATAAAAATAGTTAAAAAATATAAGTTGGCAACTCGAAGTTGTTCATCAAGTCAAGAGACCTATTTTTTTATACTAAGTCCATCGATTTGGTGCCGAATATATAGTACTAAATGTTTTTCACCTTCAGGAGTAAGAGTTCCTTATCTGACATTTATTTATTATTTAGTTCTGATCGCCATATCGGAGCCATGAGGATTCAGGAAGATGTTTCCTATTTGGAGAAGGTTTTTTTCGTATTTTAGTATCCTGACAAAATTCCTGCCACCAGTAATTTCGATATTCTTCAGACAAATTAGGTGATGGTATTAAGGAAGTCATCTGACAAGAGATATAAGAAGTAAACATTTAATAGAAACTTAACCTAACCAGGGCTCCTCCAGAATAAATTTCCTTTGTACATTTCCAGCCTTACATTATAATGGCACATCGATGACGTCTGTTAGCTTTCAAATCTGTACATAAATATACATAAAATCTTTGATATTTGAGTTGCAACTGAAGTTTAGATAATAAGAACTACAGACTAAACTTTGTGATAAGACTGATAAAGCATCATTTCGACTCGTCGCACAATAATTTTGAAGATTACCTCCTAAAAGTCTAAACACCACTTCACCTCCTCCAAACCGATTTCAACTATATCCTTTTATTTTAACAGTTAAATAATAACTGCGATGGCTAAATTAATATAAGCATATATATACTTGGATAGAATAAAACGTCCAATTCTTCACAAGTTTTTTCACAGTAGTCTTTGAAAGAGCTTAGTGCTGAAATAAAAAACTTGTGGAGAAATGGACCTTTTCTTCTCTCTAAGTAGACAATATTCTTCACTTCCAACAACACTACTTTGAGAGAGATGTGCATGTTTGTGCGTGTGTGTGTGTTGAATTGACGTCATACTCGGTAGGCATTTCAAGTAAATTTCCTCGAGGAAAATCTGCTCAAACGTTAAGAACGGAATGCGGAAAAAAAAACCCCACTTCGGTTTTCACAGCTCTGTCCCTCCATTACCAACAAAGCAATCCTAAATCAATAATGGGGCCTCTGGGTTTAGGGAATTTGATCTTGAAATTGATTTGCCGTGTAATCAATAGCCTTTGAGTACATGGAGCCCTCTCTCGGTTCATACAATGATGGAGATTGATGTGGCTTTTATAAAGATCAATAGAGAGCTCTTCTACTGATCCCAGAGGCAGGGTATTTCCTGGCTTCTTGAAGGGGTGGGGGGTTGAATGGGTTGGAGTGGGGGGAGGTCAACCCCAATAGCAAATGGTGCATCCATGACATCATTCAGCCATCTTATAAGGGTTGACTCTTCTTCATTCTTCATATAGTCAGTCTTAACTCAACTCGAATTTTAGTTAAAGAATTATTTTATTACTATTATTTCAGAGTGGTTATTTTTACGAGCGTTACTACCATATGAAAAGTCCGTCACGCAGGGGCTGCGTAAACTAAGCAGATTTCCCTCGTGAAGTTTAATCTAATATATAAAATTTCCATGTCACAATGTTAGTTAGCGTACTCCTCCGAAACGGCTTTACCGATTTTTACCAAATTTTATATGCGTATTCAGTAGGTCTGAGAATCGGCTACTATCTATTTTTCATACCCCTAATTGATAAGGGTTGTTCACCTTTAACATTTTTTTCTTCAATTTTTGGACGAAATTTTTTGTTTTTATTTTTTTATAATGAGGCATTAAAAAAATACATACAACCCTAAATTTTTACTTTTTTATCACCAACCCCTATTTTTTTTATAGCCATTTTAGTAATTTAATCATTATCATCCCGCTCGACAACTGATCAATTATAGTGTTTTTAACTGTACTTCGATTAAAATTTCAATTTGCAATGACAATCAACAAATCCCAAGGCCAAACGATGTCTATTTGTGGCTTAGATTTGAGTACACCATGTTTTTCACACGGGCAATTGTACGTAGCATGCTCTCGAGTGGGTAAACCATCCAGTTTGTTTGTGCTCGCTAAAGATGGGCTAACAAAAAATATTGTTCACGCTATAGCATTAAAAGATTGATGTTGTTTCTTAGTGTTACTGTCGTAATTAATATGTGATATGTAATTTTAAGAAATAAACTATAATAACTTATTTATATTCCCTTATCGTTCATAGCGCTCCATGCGTATCTCATGGATACACCACATACACACTTATAATAAGTAAATTACTTTTTGTCTACACTAGAATTTATCTAGAAACTAGAAATAATTTATATGGCAAAACAACGTTTGACGGGTTATCTAGTAATAGATAAATCTACATACTGGTATCACAACACCACCGAGAATATTAAGCGTATAAATACAAACGGTAATAAAAAGTCTTTCCCCTCCAGGCAGGAAGCGTCTGAAATATAAATAAACAGGTCTGCCAACTCCACACTTTCCGGAAAGAAAAAAAAAATTACTGAAATATATCAGAATATGACATGTTAATTTTATTGAAAACTATTTACTATATCTAGTACTGTAGTTTATAATGAATCAGAAGAATTTCCTTCTCAATCAATCAATGTTAAAACGGCAACTGTCAGAATCTTGAAATTTCATACATTGGATTCCTTCAAGGTCTAATTGTGCACTTCCTATTAGGGATACAATATTTGCGTACAAACACTTTTGATTGTCAAGAAAAGATCAGTATGTTACTATAACGATTTTCGGTCCGATGCGTTGGAACTGAAATTATTTATCTCACTCCCAGATGAAATAATTTTAAATGAAGAGCAATCCAAAATTGTGTTAAATTTAATTTTTAATGGGAGTACAAGGAAGTCATGCGGTACTCACAACACATTTTTATTTTGAGATATTGCATATTATATTTTCAGTAAATACATTTTAAAAAAAAATAGGATTTTAATAAGAATTTATTGTCTTTCTATAACCCTTAAATATGATTGTGAATCCTTGAAAAATTTAAATAGCATTGCATTTTGATCTAATTGATTTGTTGCTCCTTAAAGCTACGTCTCAGGTTAGCCATGTGAGCTAAAGCGTTGACCTTAATCTCACGTGGCAAACCTAGAGTGGCGAGTTCGATTTTATTTAGTTACGGAATTCATTAAATAAAATCCTTAGTCCCACCCTGGTTAGGAAAGTGTGGTAACCTGTTGATGACCCGTCCCAATTAGCCTTAGTTGCAAAAAGTGGACGTTAATAAATAATTTAAATTTTTAAAGCTACGTTAAATGGAGTCTCTAATGGCACCTTAACGAATGCTGCATTATGATTCCTAAAGGAATAAGAGAGATATAAACAGAGAATTCTTGTGTTTTAAAATTTAGGAAGCTTATCATCCGCTACCAACTGTCTTATGCTATAGCATATTTATTTAAGAAACAATCTGTGGAAAATTCATTTGCAGCCATTTTCAGCGTGGTTGAATGACAGAGGTATTTCTCGGAAAATCCTACTGCCAGGGAACATGTCACGGGCCCTTCATCACCCGATACCCCTTGTTTTAGCTGTCAGGGGGTAACCCTTTGGAAACTCCCTTGCAAATGCATCAGCTGCAGTATTCGCTAACACTAACGCAGAATGTTAGTATTGGCAGTGCTAAGTTGTTCTTGGCTTGTGCAAGTGAAAATTTACAATTTGCAAGAAAACCTTCTACTGGAAGACGATATCAGTTACATTTTTTTTAGCATATTTCCCTTAAGGAAAATCAGCTATTGAGGTCGTACTCATGACGCGATTTTCGAAAAATTTCTTCAAATGTCCATCGATCCTACCCAGGAGATGACGAAAATGAGGTCCGTTCAAAATTATATATGGACTGGATGCATATTATAATTTGGAATTATATATGTACATATACATTATAATTTGAGGATAATGTAAACTAATTTATTTTCTTTCTTTAATTTTGTATATTCTTAACTATTAAGATGGTTGTACTAAATAACAGAGCTTATAATAAACGTAATAAACTTTTGTTTATAATTACTGCAAATGTTATTTCATTTAAGTTTTGAAATATTTATTTATATTAAATAAATAAACTTTATAAAAGAACAGATGAATGTTCCAGTATCGATTGCTTAGTGCTCAATCGCATTAACTTAAAAATTAAATACACAATCTAATTATAGAACTAATGAAAGCTAGTTATTCTGAGGAGCATAAATTGAATAATAAGACTCGTAGGTTTTATCGGAGAAAATGTTGAGCTATTTTGTTTTCGCCATTAAGACTTCAAACAATACACATTTAAGTTGTAACTGGCTTTGTTTGAAGATTTTTTCAAGCCTACTTTCATTTAAAACCGTTAAATAGTAAAGACTAGTATTTTTGCCAGTAATGTGTCGTCGTTTCGTTCCCACCATTTGGTTTCTCACGCAATACATATTTATTCGCCAATAGTTTTATTTATGTACCAATTTTCACGAAAAACGAATGAATAATAACAAAGCTAGGATTTTTGCACCATGATTGCTGGATTGGAACCACCACGTCATGCCGAAACTAGTCTAATGGGTTTTGGGAAGGTTAAAACGGATAATTGCGTTGAAATCTGAAAACTACAAATTTTCGACTACTAATAATTAAAAGTCCGTCACGCAGGGGCTGCGTAAACTAAGCAGATTTCCCACGTGAAGTAATACAATAGAGAAATCTACATACAAGAGCCCAACACTTACGGCAAAGGGCCGAACTAGGTTTTGGCGGGAAACTCAAAAATCCGTTACTGGCCCAAATTTAATAAAAATGCAAATATCTCGGTTAATATTCAAGATAAGGAATAAATGTATAGAACAATATGTATAGTAAATTTAATTTGTAATAAGATTGATTCTATACAATTTTTCGATCCGACCCATAATAACGGAGATATTTTGAATTTTCCGAAAATCCCCCCTCCCACTGGACCGATTTCAGCCATTAACGAACTTGATCTTCCTTTTTACATAAAACGATTAAATTCCGAGTTTGGTAACGATCAAACAAAAATTGCGACCGCTAGAGCGTTAACAGACAAATATATATATATATATATATATATATATATATATATATATATATATATATATATATAAAATTTTGAACGGACCTCATTTTCGTCATCTCCTGGGTAGGATCGATGGACATTTGAAGAAATTTTTCGAAACTCGCGTCATGAGTACGACCTCAATAGCTGATTTCCCTTAAGGGAAATCTGCTAAAATACATTTGTTACAGTTCTCTTGAAAAATCCTAAATAACACAGATTTTGCGGGAAATATGGCGGAGAAGTATCTATCTAGTCGTCTAACTGATAAAACTGATAACAACTCTCGTATAGGACTGAGCAACTGGGGTACGAGCACCAGATTTAGATTCAGAAACCTCATAATATCAAATGTGCCTTACAATTTCAATTTCATTTTGTACAGCTATTTCGGAAAATTTTCAAAAGGAAACAAAGTCTTTCAATTATCTTTTTTTTTTTTTTCACTTACCATCATTTGATCTAATTGTAAGTATTACTATCCAGAATAATATTTATCATGAAGTATACTACTCTAACTTCAGTTGACGCTCAAAAACCATTTCAAAACAGTTAGTTCAAACAGAAGCTAAAAAAGTCCGTCACGCAGGGGCTGCGTAAACTAAGCAGATTTCCCACGTGAAGTTTTACAATAGAGAAATCTCCATAGCAGAGCCAAACGGTTACGGCAAAGGGCGGAACTAGCTTTTCGCGGGAAATTCAAAAATCCGTTATCGGCCCAAATTTCATAAAAATGCAAATATCTCGGTTAATATTCAAGATAGGGAATAAATGTATATAACAATATTTATAGTAAATTTAATTTGCAATAAGACTTATTCTATACAATGTTTCGATCCGACGCATAATAACGGAGATATTTTGAATTTTCAAAAATCCCCCCTCTAAACCCCCCCTCCCACTGGTCCGATTTCAGCCATTAACGAACTTGATCTTCCTTTTTACATAAAACGATTAGATTCCGAGTTTGGTAACGATCAAGCAAAAATTGCGACCGCTAGAGCGTTAACAGACAAATATATATATATATATATATATATATATAATTTTGAACGGACCTTATTTTCGTCATCTCCTTGGTAGGATCGATGGACATTTGAAGAAATTTTTCGAAACTCGCATCATGAGTACGACCTCAATAGCTGATTTCCCTTAAGGGAAATCTGCTAATAAATCCATCAAACGCTTGGTCAAATTTTCGCGGATTCGGCATTCCAAACAATTCCACGCCAACAGCATTTCGGATATTCAAGAAGGATAGAGAGTCTCTCTATTCGAAGGTAATGGATAACGTGAGACACTGGGCAAACGAATATTTTACCAAATTTATAACACTTATAGATAGATATTTATATTTATTTGTTGCAACTCACGCCTATCCTTTATTCCCCGTGTCACTTAGTTTTAGCAGATTTCCCTTATGGTAAATCAGCTATTGAGGTTGTACTCATGACGGAATTTTCGAAATTTTTCTTCAAATGTCCATCGATCCTACCTAGTAGATGACGAAAATGAGGTCCGTTCAAAACTGTATATATATATATATATATATATATATATATATATATATATTTGTCTGTTACCGCTCTAGCGGTCGCAATTTTTGTTTAATCGTTACCAAACTCGATACTTAGTCGTTTTATGTAAAAAGAAAGATCAAGTTCGTTAACGGCTGAAATCGGACCATTGGGAGGGGGGGTTTAGACGGGAGGATTTTCGAAAATTCGAAATATCTCCGTTACTATACGTCGGATCGAAAATATTTACAGAATCAATCGTATTGCAAATTAAGTTTACAATAAATATTGTTCTGTACATTTATTCTGTATCTTGAATATTAACCGAGATATTTGCATTTGTATTCTGTGCGTGGTCGGCAGTAGTTCGGGACTTTCCGCCGAAAGCTCTGGCGGCCGTTTCCATAACTGTTCGTCCCTCGAGAATAGGTTTAGAGATCCCTTACTACTACAGTTGTTATTGGGCAGATTTCTCTACCACTTATTCTCTGTCTTGAATATTAACCGAGATATTTGCATTTTTATTAAATCTGGGCATGAAATGTCTCTATTTTAAAACATCACGTAGGAAATCTGCTTAGTTTACGCAGCCCCTGCGTGACGGACTTTTATATTCAAGGCTAGTTATAGCTTTAAGTGGACGGCAGCCAGAAGATTTATTCTCCGGTTTTTATGAGCTGTTTTTCACAACAATGATGATCTCAGCTAGTTCCTAATAATTACAATTTTACTGTAGTAACCCTTCATCCTACCAATCCAAATAAAAGTGTACTCATTTTCTGATTGTTTCCCTTTTAAATTATCCTGACCATTTAAGTCTCTTCGTGGTTAACCGATGGATTTAAATAGTTTATTTATCGTAATTACGCTAATATTAGGCTAAAATGCGCACTCGCTAACCTAATCGAGATTACCACCATCAATTGTTTAAACTATTAATAGTGGTAATATTTATTGGACAGTTTCAGTGGAGAATGTGCGTAAAATCAACCATAAGTATAAAATATAACTTTTTTCGGATAAATCAAGAAAAAATTAAAACAAAAATTTAATATTAAAACCGCCGAAGAAAAAGAACCTTCGCAGAGTATGAACAATGACCGAAGGGCTTATTGTTTTTTTTTTTTTTAACAAATGGTGTTTATATTTCGAATTGTAGACTTTGCCCATCTCATTTATTTGACTCTTGCTTGAAATCTTTCGGCCTAGATTAATATTCCTTCTAGCAGTATAATATTCATTATGTGGAATTTTATCCCAAACGATTTCGAAACTATTCAGATAGAAAGGATACATTTTATGAGAAACTTGAAAAGTATAAGAAAATCCGTGATGTAGGGGCTACCTTAAGCTAAGCAGATTTCCTACGCGATAGAATGTCGCACAGACCTGAACTCACATTCTACTCTCTATTTCTCCTTTAGTAATAACCCAATGCACACGACTTGAAATTTGAGCTGGAAAGGAGACGTTAGCTGGTATTGTAGCTTAAAGTGCAAATCGAATTGGTATGAGTGGGGGTTTACAGAAGGATGAAAACAAAAATATTGAAGTTATAGAATATTGTATTCAAGAACTCAATGACATTAAGTGATTAACTAGTTCCAATCCGTCGTATAATAATATATATTTCCAGTTTGCTGTATGGTTACAAATCTGTGGTTTCCACAAAGACCCTGGTGAAATGGGGCATGCGTGGGTCACTGAAACCGTATTTCGGGGCGTACACATATGTTTTCTTACACATAATATTTTTTATGTGCTGTTGAAATGATATCTACTACTGTTTTATGATAGGAATTAGTTCTTAATTCATATAAATATAATTTGATGTTACCTGATATCGAAGGTTCACCAGAATCAATTAGCTAATTTTGTATTAGTATATGGAGAATGTATTTACATTTTTTTTTTTTTTTTTTTTTTTATGAATTAAGCTAAATCTTTGGATAGTTTATTATTAACTAGCTAAGGTACCCGACCCGGCTTCGCTCGGGAAATCATTTGAAGCTGAATGATGGGTATTTTTTTCGGGCTTTACTTTGTACAATATTTTTACATTTTCCCGTCTCAATGATTAGGATTTACACCCGAGTCCGGCGTGCAGGGGAAATGTTAACCAAAAAAGTATTTGTTATGTACTTAATTCTACAAAATACATAATAATTTTATATTACCCGTTTCTCGTGCATGTATTTTTTTAATCATATAACTTAATCATAGTTTATCGTTCGCCAAAAAAACAAAACAATAGGAAATGAAATATGACGATTTTTCATTTCAAACCTCCCTTATAACTCCCACTCCTGTTTGTACCTCGAAATTTTAATATAGCTTATAATCAGGGACGTATTAGTAACAAATCACATACGGAGTTTCGTTTAGTCCGGTTGAGTCTTTTGTGTCATAAAATTGTTGACTCCCACTATAGTTTTTATCGTATAACTCATTTATAATACGGTATAAGACAAAAGTGTATATTATAAAAGTTAGTCTAAATACCCAAATAAACAACTTTTGTTAAGTGCATATTTTCCGAAAAACCAATAGGTCACGGAATATCGCTATTTTTAATTTCAGGCCTCCCTTATAACCCCCACTCCTGTTCATCTCAGAGAACATTAATATAGCCAGAAACCTAACCTGTTTTAGTAGTAATATACATACCAAGTTTCATAATATTCGGTTCAGCCGTTTACGATTCTATAAAAGACATACAAACAAACATTCATTTTTATATATTGTTACGAAAATTAAATACATGAGCAATTGAAGAAAGATAGTTGCGTATTTTGGAAGTGCGAGGTGGATCAAAGAAGCCGACAGAAGTTCGAGTCCTGTTCTGGGAGTTCTCTGAAGGGAATCAGCTACTGAGGTTGTACTCGTGATTGATTTTTGAAAATTGTCTTCAAATGTCCATCAATCCTACCTAGGAGGTAAAAAATGAGGTTCATTCACACACGCACATATTGAATTTCTTCGTTCTTATGAATCTGATCGAAACATTACATAGAACCAATCAAATTGCATATTTAATGTTCTATAAATGCTGTTATGTACGTTGGTTATTATCTTGATTATTAACAGAGATATTTGAATTTTGTTTTTAGCTTCCAGGCACCAGTAAACCCCCCCCCACTCCTTCTCTTGTCATTTTAACAAAAAGCTGTTATATTATGAAGCACTTTATTTGAAGCCTTAATACCAAATATTGTTCTCATTGAACTTTTACGTTTTGAGATAAATGCTAAGACGTGACGTACGTGGGACATCTGCTTGGTTTACCCAGCTCCTGCTTGACTTTGGGTAATGGTTATAGGTTATGTAACGATTTGAAATGGTTTACCTTTCTTGTACTTGAAGTAGTTCCATATTTCACACTTTTATTAACAATAACAGTGGGTACATATCTTAAAATTTTTACAAGAGACTGTGTCATAACGTTTTCTACTTAATTTAATTGTTCTTTAGAATTTTGTTAATTTTATTCCTAAAAGCAATGGATCGGAGTGATTAGTTTCATATTTAAGAGTTAGCTATTGTAATATTCAACGTAGGAGAATCATATTTTACCATAGATTCATTTGTGACATGTGATACAAAATTATTTTGTATTAGCAGATTTCCCTTAAGGGAAATCAGCTATTGAGGTTGTACTCATGACGCGATTTTCGACATTTTTCTTCAAATGTCCATCGATCCTATCCAGGAGAGGACGAAAATGAGGTCCGTTCAAAACTGTATATATATACTAGCTCAGATACCCGGCTTCGCCCGGGAATTGATTTGAGGCTGAATGGTGATGGTATTTTTTTGGCAAGACTTTACTTTACACAATATTTTGGCATTTACCCATCCCAGTGTTTAGGGTTAATACCCGTTGTTGGCATTTGTTAATAATAAAATTAATTTTTTATGTAAGTCTTCACTGTCCTCCAAATTGTCTTATTTTATATTTTGTTATATTGTCATATTCCCCGTCTCCTATGCATTATGCATAGATTTCAGTTATTAAGGAAAAAATATTAACATAGATTTGAATTAAGTTTTCCAGGTAAGGTACCTCATAGTTCGAATTGGAATGAATTGTTGAGCATATCAATATTTCTACGCAAATTACTTGCTCCACAAATTGTTCCTGGAGAAATGTATAAAACAAAAGTTAATCTAAATAACAAAGTAAACAACTTTTGTTATTTGCTTGTTTGTCGAAAAACAAATAGACAATGAAATATCGCGAATTTTTATTTCAGGCCTCCCTTATAACCCCCACTCCCGTTCTAACCTAAAAATTTTAATATAGCTTATTATCATGGAAGAATTAATCCTAATTAACATACCGAGTTTTTAAGTTCGGTTTAATCGTTAGCTCCCAATGAAATAGTTGTCTCCCGCTTTAGTTTATAGTGTATATCTCGTTTATAATTCGGTATAAGAAAAAAGTTTATATAAAAAAAGTTACTCTAAATAACAAAATAAACAACTTTTGTTATGTTCATATATTCCGAAAAACGAATAGATAACGAAATACCGCTATTTTTAAATTCAGGCCTCCCTTACAACCCCCACTCCTGTTCGTCTTAGAGAATATTATATATATATATATATATATATATATATATATATATATAATTATAACCTCTGTCTGTACATTGATTTTTTCGCGAAATTTCACGATAACTTTTCGTTTCACAAGTCATAGACACCATAACTGCATTTTGTTTCTTTCGTGTGTGTTTGTTTGTTTGTTTGTTTATTTGTTTGTTACCTTTTCACATTTCTAGGGACGGGCAGGAGTGGGGGTTATAATGAGAGCCTGAAATTAAAAATAGCGATATTTCGTTTCCTTACCAAAACCAGTAATAAACGTTTTTCTTAGTTCTTTTGGATTGCAAAATTAAATACTCGCAAGTTTCACAGTTTTTATCACTGCACAATTTATTTCACAATGCAAAATACACTTGGTAATTATTCTTAATTACTACTCACAGTATACACTGATAGCGTCACTGTACTTCAGATTACACAGTCCAACAATTCACTCACGGTCACTGAAATTCACAACAAGACGGCACTGCACTGTCCTTGACTTCGGGGCACATCACTGTCCTTTACTTCGCGGTACTGCACTGTCTTAAACTCGGCAATAAACTGTTACTTACAGTCACGGCACAACACTGTTCTTCTTATAAAAACACGTTACCGCACTGCACTAAGTAGCACTGTAGCACTGATGTGAACATCAAGACAGGTGAGAATAAAACTGACTTGTTCGCGGCAGGCCCTTCTTTATATAGCTTGTCGGCATACATCAAAGGGGAATTGTCTGGACCCCTCGACGTCTGGCTGGAAGGTACTGGTAGGACCTAGGACATTCTGTCGGTTTCACTGATCTACGTCACACTTTCCAAATACGGGACTCTCCCTCTCTGAAGTATTATTCATGTATTTAATTTTCGCAACACTGCCGCCCACTTAAGCCTTTTCGTCCCGAATAGGCTCAATATCGCCGTTCCCATACTTGGCTAGTCGCTCTAGGTGTACCACTTTCATTTTAGTCCTAAGATTGTGGTATCTCTGTATGGTAGACAACGTCGTTCAATCTCTTGATCACCTTGTAAGGTCCCTCCCAGTGCGTTTGCAATTTAGGGGATAGTCCTTTCTTTCGTTGTGGGTTGAATAGTAGAACCATTTGCCCTTCAGTGAATCCTTCCGTATTTGCTGCTCGATCATACCTGGCTTTCATCTTATCACCTGTCATTTTAATACGGTTGCGTACAAACTCATGGAGCTCAGGCAGGTCTTCCTGTGCCTGAAGAGTATTTCCATTGTCTTCGCAGGACGGTCCAGGTTTGGCTCCAAATTCCAAATCCGCTGGCAGTCTTAATTAAGCTCCAAATAAGATTTTCGCCGGAGTACGTGATGTGGAATCATGGACGGCCGACCGGTAAGCCAGTAGTAATTTTGGTATGTGCACATCCCAATCCCTTTGGTGTGTGCTAACCACTTTTCTGAGATATTCCTGCAGTGTCCGATTAAATCTTTCGACCATGCCATCAGATTGTGGATGAAGCGGTGTCGTTCTTGTATTTTTGATGCCATACAATTCACACATTTCCTTGAATATGGCCGATTCGAAATTTCGCCCCTGGTCAGAATGGAGTTCTATTGGAACCCCGTATCGGCACACCCAATTATTTACAAAGGCATCTACAACCGTTTTCGACTCCTGGTTTGGGATGGCATACACTTCGGGCCATTTACTGAAATAGTCCATTACAACTAGGACATACCGGTTTCCAGCCTCACTGACAGGGAATGGACCAGCAACATCGATGGCTATCCGTTCGAAAGGGGCACCTGCGTTGTACAGCTGAAGCTTTCCAAGACTTCTTCTCGTTGGACCCTTGGCTGCAATGCACTGCTCGCAATTGGCTATCCAATCGGTTACAGATTGCTGACATCCCACCCAGTAAAATCGTTGTTTAATCTTTTCTAGGGTTTTTGTAATGCCCAGATGGCCGCCACTGGGACCATTATGGAACTGCTTCAACACCTCATTTATCTTGGAAGTGGGCACGACAATAAGGTCGGTTGTGGTTTTGCCATCTGTACTCTCCCGAGACCGATATAAGCAGCCCGCAACCAGTTTTAGGCTATTCCACTGGAACCAGTATGATTTCGCAAGTGGGCTTTCAGCTGATGTCTCTTTACGGGTCGGCTTCTGTTGCATTCCTTAGCCGATATAATCTTCGCCAGAATCGGGTCATCTTTCTGAGCCTTCGACCAGTCCTCGTCTGAGCCAATACGGGTAAGTCGCACTTCAATCACGCTTTCCTTTTTCTCGGCTTTAGTACAATGTTTGCATTCTACGTTGCATGGCCGTCTTGAAAGGGCAACAGCGTTATTGTGTTTCCCCCCTTTTCGATGCTCGATGCTGAAGTTATAGCTCTGCAGATGTTCAATCCATCGTGCAAGCTGACCTTCTGGGTTCTTGAACTGCAGCAGTCAACGTAGTGCGGAGTGGTCTGTTCTTAAGGTGAAGTGTTGACCATACAAGTATTTGTGGTAATGCTTGACGCACTCCAACACTGCCAGAAGCTCCCGTCGGGTAACACAATAATTTCTTTCGGGCATGGAGAGTACCCTGCTGTAGTTGCCAATGACTCTTTCTGCCCCATCAACTACTTGCGAAAGCACTCCTCCTATTCCATAGCCACTGGCGTCCGTATCAATTATGAATTTCTGTCCAGCGATTGGATAGGCAAGGACAGGTGCTGTGCACAAGAGTTCCTTGAGCCTCTGGAACGCATCTTCCG
This sequence comes from Riptortus pedestris, assembly GCA_019009955.1. Classification (NCBI taxonomy): domain Eukaryota; kingdom Metazoa; phylum Arthropoda; class Insecta; order Hemiptera; family Alydidae; genus Riptortus; species Riptortus pedestris. The sequence continues at coordinate 9,606,932 of CM032228.1, forward strand.
CTGCCTCACTCCAGTGGTATGGTCGCAACTTTTTGGTTAGCTCGTGCAAGCTGGCAGCTACCTGAGCAAAGTTTGGCACGAATCTCCTGTAGTATGTGCAAAGCCCCAGGAAGCTACGCAGCTCGTGAAGATTTCGTGGTCGAGGCCAGTCCTTTACTGCCCGTATTTTGTCCTCGTCAGTGGAGATGCCCTCTGCTGTTACCCGATGCCCCAAGTATTTGACCTCCTTCTGAAACAGAGCACATTTCTTTATGCTTAACTTCAGCCCAGCTGCTGTTATGCGACTAAATACTTCATCCAGGTTTTCAAGATGTTCCTCAAAAGTCTTCCCCATAACGATTATGTCATCTAAATACACCAAGCATGTATTCCAATTGAGACCCTTTAGCACGCGTTCCATTAAACGCTCAAAAGTAGCTGGGGCGTTGCAAAGCCCAAATGGCATCACCTTGAACTGCCATAAACCATTACTTGCGCTAAAGGCAGTTTTCTCTTTGTCCTTATCGGCTATCTCTACTTGCCAGTAGCCGCTTTGCAAGTCCAAGGTAGAAAACCATTTCGTTCCAGCCAACGTGTCTAAGGTGTCGTCAATTCTTGGCAGCGGATAGCTGTCTTTCTTGGTGACGTCATTGAGTTTTCTCTAGTCGATGCAGATTCTGGTGCTGCCTTCTTTCTTCTTTACTAGAACTATTGGCGAGCTCCACGGACTCGAAGATGGTTCAATGACTCCATTCCGCTCCATTTCGTTGACAAGTTCTTTAACTACGTTCCGCTTCGCTAGGGGAACACTCCAGGGTGCTTCTTTTGTAGGTCTCGTTTCACCGGTATTTATTTCATGTTTCACTACTGCTGTTCTACCTGGGCTTTTATTGCTTATGGCGAAGATGGATGCATGTGCTCTTAGCAACTCCTTTGCTTTGTTTCTTTCAGGTGATGTTAGTCCTTTCGTCCATTTCTCCACTTCTTCTGCAAGTAATTCGCGTTCCTTGGCTGTCATTTTCGGGCATCCTGAAGTTTTGGCACAGTAAATTATTGCTTCTGCTGGCTCACATTAACCTATTTCAAAATTTTTGTTAATGATCTTCTCATTGTTGGATAGGTTAAGTACTCTCACCGGAACTCGTCCATTGTCGCAAGTTTTCATGAGGGCTTTAGCTGTTATAATGTCATCTTTAAGTTCTTTTGGTTCTACTACCCACAACCGGTTATCCTCACAATCTTCTTCCACACGCGCCCATACGACTCGTTCGCGGCAGGCCTTCTTTATATAGGTTGTCGGCATACATCAAAGGGGAATTGTCTGGACCCGTCGACGTCTGGCTGGAAGGTACTGGTAGGACCTAGGACATTCTGTCGGTTTCTTTGATCTACGTCACACTTTCCAAATACGCGACTCTCCCTCTCTGAAGGATTATTCATGTATTTAATTTTCGCAACAATATTTATATATATATATATATATATATATATATATATATATATATATATATTTATATATATATATATATAGTTTGAACGGACCTCATTTTCGTCATTTCCTGAGTAGAATCGATGGACATTTGAAGAAATGTTTCGAAAATCACGTCAAGTCCGAACTCAATAGCTGTTTTCCCCTAAGGGAAATCTGATAACATATATGGATGATCAGGAACAATGCCAAATTAATGGACTACTGGAATTGTAGAATCCCAGGTGCAAGTCCCACCTCGACTAGTAAAGGGTAGTTGATCTTTACAATAACCCTTAGATGCATAAGTTAATTTGATTACATGTATTACGTATAAAGTGCGCATATACCCGTACGGGGTTGACTTCTTATCGAAACATAACTAAGCTTCTGTAATTATGTTATAGTAATAAAGTTACACGACTTGATTTTAAGTAAAAAAAAAAGGAGTAAGGATTTTACCCTTGGTAAAAGAACTCGAATATTTGAAGAATGCATTTTTGAATGTGTTGTTTGACCCTGAATGCTCACAAATAAAGAAACAGAGGTCAGTGGACAAGAAATATATATAAACACACACACACACAAACACTAACCGTGTTACTTATCGTTTACAGGTACAAATAGAAATGGTTTTCCGTGTAAATATATAGATTGAATAACTTATGAAGACATCATAATGTTACAGAAATGCCCTGTAACATTTAAAATAAGAAAAATGTTGTAATTGGATGAATTGAATTCATAAATATTTGGTTAACTAACCTCTGACTAATCCCATTGTTTTTGTGAAATCGTTTTAGGCGTGAGGCATGAAATGGCTACTGGACGAATTTTGATGAACTTATTATAGTACATGGGGTCATAAAATCTAGTTTCTCGTAAAAAAAAAAATAACGGTTGCATCATCCTAGCATAAAACGTGTAACAGTTATATAAACTTACGTCTAACTGTCACCTGGGCCCCCCCTGCTTTAAAATTTAATAGTGAGTAGGGAGTGAGTGCTGGCTAGTGGCAACACTGCGTGCATAACCTGCAGGGGGGTGCCATTCGGCAGGTGCGCAGATCGTGACTTTTTTGCGACTTTGGCGCATTACGTCATCCATTACCTAATTGAGCTTTGTTTACATTGTGAGCATCTCTATCTTTTTGTGATTTTTTTTATTTTTTAGTGTTATAACTTATTTTTTTCAAAATGCCGAGTGATTGTGCCGTAGCAACATATTCCAACAACCCTAGGAAATCAGGCAAGTCAGTATCTTTTAACCAGTTCCCGAAAAACCCAGAAATTAAGAAACAGTGAGTAGTCCTGTGCAGACGAGAAGATTTGAACTTTAATCCTGATACTTCACGGGTTTGTTCAGAACATTTCAGCGACAGTGATTATGAAAGGAATTTACAAGCAGAATTGTTAGGCTATGTTCCTAATAGATTGAAATTAAAAGAAGAAGCTCTGCCCCACCTGAATTTACCAGTGTCGTCCTTAAGTAAACAAACTTCTACTTCTGACTCAAAAAGTGAAACATCTAGACAATGTAGGAGTGAAAATATGTAAACGTGCCCTGTGTCACATTAATGAGATTTCTCCCAAAAAGAAGAAAAGTGATTTTTCAGCTAATACTGAAGACTACATGCCAATGACAGTTTTTAAAAAGGTAAGATTTAAAATGTAAGAAAGAGAATTTAGTCCATTAGTAATGATATTACATGTGTCTTTCACAGCTATTTATTCTATAGGACAGTGCGGTTTAAATTCATACACTCCACATATATCAGCAACAACTGTTTTCGACAAGACAGACTACATGCCAATGACAGCTTTTGAAAAGATAAGATTTAAAATATAAGAAAAAGAATTATCTTCCTGCAGTGTATCCTATAGAGCACTATAGGAATTAATTTCCCATGGTCCATTAGTAATGATGTTACATGTTTCTTTCACAGTTATTTATTCTATGGGACAGTGCGGTTTAAATTCATACACTCCACATATATCAGCAACAACTGTTTTCGACAAGACAGACTACATGCCAATGACAGCTTTTGAAAAGATAAGATTTAAAATATAAGAAAAAGAATTATCTTCCTGCAGTGTATCCTATAGAGCACTATAGGAATTAATTTCCCATGCTCCATCATTAATTTGATTACATGTTTCTTTCACAGTTATTTATTCTATGGGACAGTGCGCTTTAAATTCATACACTCCAAATATATCAGCAGCAACAGTTTTGGACAAGCGGACTACATGCCAATGACAGCTTTTAAAAAGGTGAGATTTAAAATGTAAGGAAAGAATTATTTTCTTGTAGTTCTATCCTATAGAGAACTATTGGAGTTATTTCCCATGGTCCATTAGTAATGTTATTACATGTTTCTTTCACAGTTATTTATTCTGTGGGATTTTAATGCATAGGCTCCAACATCAGTGCCATTCTCTTCACAAGGATTTAACTGGAACCGAGGCATCCCTGCGACTCGAAATATATGCATCTTTTTAGGACAAGAAGGATTACATGCCAATGATATACTTTAAAAATCTTGTACCTGAATGGACTAGTTGATGTTTAAAATAATTTACTATAATATTCTAGTAACTGGGATCTTAGTTTATTGCTTGGTTTGTTCAATGTCATTGACTTTAATTTCTTTGTTTAATATTAGGCATAACTGTTTTCATTTTAATTTATTTAAAGTAAAATATATTCAGCTAAAGTAATTTGTACCATTTATTGACCTATACCATTTTATAAATTTTGTATTCACCAAATTAATCAGAAAACAGCGTATATCGGTCGTTTTTAAGCTGGTTGGGGGCGTGGCTAGGAATCGAGTGACGTAGCAGGCTCGCTGCATTTTGATTGGCTATTCGTCAAATGGCACTACCTTATCTTATACGTACCTTGACTGCGTGCATAACCTGTTCATCGTGGTTAGAAGGAGGACAAAAGAAGGAGTCTGTGCCTCGTGCGAAACTGCCCCAAATACATTGTAAATTGTTGATACATTTATATAATTTGTTTTGTTTATTTCTCATTTATGATTATACACATTACCCACACAAAAAAGTAATAATATGATAAAATTCTTTTCAGGGATTATCTAGTATGAGATGAAGTTAGAAATGATAGAATGTTGAAATAAAGATGGTTTCCTGTGGACATTTTTTTAAGGTAATTCCAAGTGAACTCTCATTCACACGAATTGTAGGAAGACATAATACAGCGCATGGTGAAATGAAAAATTGATTCCCTAAATAAATATATATAAAAGTCCGTCACGCAGGGGCTGCGTAAACTAAGCAGATTTCCCACGTGAAGATTTACTATAGACAAATCTGCATACTGGTAACACAGTACCACCGTGATTAAATACAAACGGTAATGAGAAATCTTTCAGTTAATTAAAATAAATTCCCACCTGAAACGACTTCTGAATTGTAAGATTAATTTATATTTTAATAACTCAAATTTTAATAGTCCAAGAACTAAAGAAGGGGGGTGGAGGGCGGATGAACAGAACGTATTTGCATAAATCTCTCAAAGTAACGAAGGTAAGGTAAGGTTAAAAACGACAGGTAAGGTTAGAAGAAGCTTCCACCTGAGCCGAACTCGGTTAATATTCAAGAGAGAGAATAATTGTATATAACAATATTTATAGTAAATTTAATTTGCAATAAGATTGGTTCTATACAATATTTCGATCTGGGTGCATAATAACGGAGATATTTCGAATTTTCGAAAGTCCCCCCCTCTCTCTGGTACGATTTCAGCCATTAACGAACTTGATCTGTCTTTTTACATAAAACGTTTAAATATCGAGTTTCCTAACGATCAAACAAAAATTGCGACCGCTAGAGCGTTAACATTACTATTTATTTTGTTCTTTGTTGTGTTCCATTTTTATTTTTTGATTTCCAATCTTTTATGTTTTTTGATTCTCCATGTTTTATGTTCCTTTTGTGTTCTATGTTCCTTTTATGTTTTGTGTTCCTTTTGTGTTCTATGTTCCTTTTATGTTTTGTGTTCCTTTTGTGTTCTATGTTCCTTTTATGTTTTGTGTTCTATGTCCCTTTTATGTTTTGTGTTCTATGTTACTTTTATGTTCCTTTTATGTTTTATGTTCCTTTTGTGTTCTATGTTACTTTTATGTTTTGTGTTCCTTTTGTGTTCTATGTTCTACGTATTTATGTTTTGTTTAATTTTGTTATTTTTTTGTATTGTTTTGTTTTTATTTGAGTTTTGTTTTGTTTTTTAAGTTTTATTTTAGAGCAACATCGCCAAAGCTGCGAAGCTCAAATAAATAAATAAATATATATATATATATATATATATATATATATATATATATATATATATAATTTTGAACGGACCTCATTTTCGTCATCTCCTGGGTAGGATCGATGGACATTTGAAGAAATTTTTCGAAAATCCCTTAAGGGAAATCTGCTAAAATTATGGAACACTAATAAATTCCATTTTGTGACCTGAAGTTGAAATCAGAATTTAAGCATAAGTATTTGCATGATACATGTAAGTAACGTATTAGCGCTAAAAATACATTTTAAACACGATGTCACCTTTACGTATTTCTGACAAAATGAATATTAAGTGAAACATATTGAAGCAAAGCATGAAAAAAAGGATGCTTAAACTAAGCAAATTTCCCTCGCGTTGGTATAACCCTCTTGTGATCTCATCTTACTTCATATTCTCTATATATAAGTACAAACCAGATGAGTATGGGGAGGGGGGGATTGCTGAAAGCAGAAATCAAGAAAGTACCAATAACTCGCTTAGTACTTGTGTTACAAAAAAATGCGTTCAACAACAATTGAAGACCACAAATGTTTAACATGATTGGCTATAAATAATTTTACGATCTGACTCATAATAACGGAGATATTTTGAATTTTCGAACACCCCCCCCCTCTAAACTCCTACTATTCGAAGACCGATTTCCGCCAATAACAAATATGATATTCAGTGTTGGCTGCAACGGTTAAATATGGACTATGGAAAATTTTTGAGTTAAAAACGTAAAGCCTTAAATGATGACGTTATCACACAACGTATTTTCAAGTAAGTACCTTATGTAGTAAATATCTTTTGAAATCAAAATTTGGTTTTTAAGCTTCAAATAAAGTGGTTCATTATATAAGACAGAGTAGTTTATGTGACGAGTAGGAGTGGGTGGTTTATTATGGGCTGAGAACCAAAAAAATCCAAATATATCGGCTAATATTGAAGATAGATAATCTAATATATAAAATTTCCATGTCACAATGTTAGTTAACGTACTCCTCCGAAACGGCTTTACCGATTTTTACCAAATTTTATATGCGTATTCAGTAGGTCTGAGAATCGGCTACTATTCTATTTTTCATACCCATAATTGCGAAGGATTGTTCATCTTAAACATTTTTTTTTTAATTTTTGGACGTAAATTTTTTGTTTTTATTTTTTTATTAATGTGGCATTAAAAAATACATACAACCCTAAATTTTTACTTTTTTTATCACCAACCCCTATTTTTTTATAGCCATTTTAGTAATTTAATCATTATCATCCCGCTCGATAACTTGATCAATTTATAGTGTTTTTAACTGTACTTCGATTAACAATTCCCTTAGCTTATGACAAATCGCTAAATTTCTTTTATGAAAAATAAACATTTATTTTTATTATTAAAGTTTAATCCTGATATATGCTTAGTGTTAACCATCTTAGATTCTTAAAATATTTGCCGCGCCTTTTCGAAAGTTGATGAAAAACGTTATCGAAGCCAGCTTTTAAAATGGCAAGTTCAAAGGTGAAAATATATTAATACCACGGATTCCTATCATACCTACAGATGTGCCCAATTCAATTCAAACGAATTCAGTTTCCGATTAGATTGGCTTTTGCAATGGACAATCAACAAATCCCAAGGCCGAAACGATGTCTATTTGTGGCTTAGATTTGAGTACACCATGTTTTTCACACGGCCAATTGTACGTAGCATGCTTTCGAGTGGGTAAACCCATCCAGTTTGTTTGTGACTCGCCTAAAGATGGGCTAACATAAAATATTGTTCTTGCTATAGCATTAATAGATTGATGTTGTTTGTTAGTGTTGCTTGTCGTAATTATTATGTGATATGTAATTTTAAGAGAAAACAAACTATAATAACTTAAAAATAATATTGTTTGGCGTTTGTTATTTTTATATTCCCTTATCGTTGATAGCGCTCCATGCCTATCTCATGCATATACCACATACTTGCACACTTATAATAAGTAAGTTACTTTTTGTCTACACTAGAATTTATCTAGAAACTAGAAATAATTTATAAGGCAAAACAACGTTTGCCGGGTTATCTAGTAAATCTATATATTACAATATTAATAGTAAATTTAATTTGCAATGAGATTGATTCCATACAATTTTCGATCCGACGTATAATACCATAAGTGAGATATTCCGAATTTTCAAAATTCCTCTCTCCCACTGGTCCGATTTTAGACATTAACGGACTTGACCTTCAGCATGAGATGCTGATATAGCGAGTTTGTTAAAGTTCAAACAAAAATTGAGTCCGGTAGAGTTAACAGAATAGTATATATATATTTAATGTACGGGTTTTTATAACGTACAATAACAAAACTTGAAAGTAATAAAGCACTATAATTTATAAAAAAACAAACAACTTTAATCGAAAATTAAAAGATTGAAGAACACATAATGCAATAAATAATAACAATCTGTCTTTGAATAGATAACAACAAAAATGGTTCGGAGCAGAGTTCACAAAAGCACAACACACACAACTGCGAGAGTGAGCGGTCAATTTTACCTACTAACTGCAGGATATTATAAGATTGCTCGCAGTGTAGCCACCTTAAAATTAGGTTAATTAGTTCCTGGCAACACTGTCATTGGGACCACGTGGCAGCTAGTAAGGGTTAGGTTATAGAGCGGCCAAGCTGCTACATCACCTCCCCCAAGGACAGAGTCATGGAAGCGGGCAGGAAGTCTGATGGGTCTTCCTCGACGAGTCTGGTGAGGTTGTTCCGCTTGTGTGGCTGTGTCTTGGGCTGAAGACTGGTTGGAAGAGTGCAGTGTTGTCTGGGGATTCGCAGAGGTCAGCTGTGCTGAGGTTTGTTGCGATGCGTCCTGGATGATGAAGGCTGGCTTCAGACGGTTCTTGGTCCCGTAGGATGTTGAATCTTGAATGTCTTCGGCTGTCTGTCCAGTACCAGATTAGGTCCTGAGTATGGTGGTGTTAGGGGTTGGCGAACTGTATCATCTCGTAGGAACACATGAGTGCAGTCCCTGAGGTCCTTAGGAACAAAGGTTTGGCTGCTGCTGGGACGGTGAGGTGCTGGTCGAAGGTCCTTTATGTGGTCCCTCAACCTCCGCAGGAAGTCCTCGGGGTCCTCAGGTCGTTGGTGGCTTGCGAGCAACTCACCAGGCAACCGTAGGGGCTTCCCGAATACCAGTTCTGCTGTACTACTGGTGTTATCATCGCGCACTGCTGCTCTTAGACCAAGAAGTACTGTGGGCAGCAGGTCAGTCCATCTCGATGTGCCGATGAGGTGAGCTGTGAGAGCTGCTTTGAGTGTCCCGTGCCACCGTTCAATACAGCCATTACTTAGTGGATGGTAAGGAGTTGTCCTAGTACGTTTGATCCCGAGAATGTGTGCGAGCTTGCAGAATATTTGACTCTCGAACTGCCGGATATTATAAGATTGCTCGCAGTATAGCCACCTTAAAATTAGGTTAATTAGTTCCTGGCAACACTGTCATTGGGACCACGTGGGCAGCTAGTAAGGGTTAGGTTATAGAGAGGCCAAGCTGCTACATATATAATAGCTGATTTCACTTAAGGGAAATATGCTACAAGTGAGGTCAAATGTATTTTGGCAGAGTCTCTAAGTAGAAGTTAAATACTTTAATTTCTATTGCTGTTTATATAAATGGGAAAAATCCTTGGAGTTGTTTTACTCTTCTTGCTACAAAAATCAATAATTTTTTTCATGAGTTACATATCTAAATGAAAAGAGCAAAATGTGTTCATAAAACAGTGCAAATTACTTAGAGTTTGCAGTGAAAACACTTCATTTAAAGAATAAATGAAGGAAAAGTATTATGAGTGTTGGAACAACTCCATTATATTAGCATAAGAATAAAAATCCCTCAGCCCCTAACCCTCGAACTTTTTAATGAATTATTTCGTTCACCAGTGTCAGTTATTTCTGCCTAATCTTACTAATCTGGTTTTATTCTATTTTGAAAAAGGTCCTTTACGTATTACGTACGCTCCTGAAGAATTACTAGATTCGTGCGAATCTTCTGGAGCAGATGCTTTAACGTAGACAGTAATATTTTAATAGGTTTCATAATCACTTAAACAGCAAACAGTTTGAATTATTGTAAGTGAATCCCAGAAATTTGTATACAATTCTGTTTAAATTTGGCGGATAAGCATTTTTCCCGTTTCAGGTTATTCTAAAGTTAATTGCATCAAATTTGGAATACTTGTATGTCCGTCGGTTCTCCCATTTGTTATTCAATCAATCCAGAGTTGCAGAAGAAAGAATTTCATTGAAACTTCATACTTATGCCTCAATAATCCCGAAGTAGAACATAATTCAGAATCCGATATCCTAACCAGTGGCTCGGTGGTTCGACTTGGTCATTGTCAATATTCACGCTACTATTGGTTAAAAAAAAATAGAAGTATTTTTGTATTATACCGGTCGTAAAGATTCTTTATCATATTCTCGTTGAGGGAAATCATTCTCCGTAAACATGAAACGATTTTCGGAACATTTCTTTAAATTCTTCTTCTTTATCGATTCGCCACAGGCATGAGGTTCATTTAAATTTATTTATTGTTCTTTATTTAAGAACCTTCTGGGTCAAATACCTTACTCAAAAATGTTTCAGTTCAAAACCTTATTATTCTTTTTCCATATTTCACCAACGTGCCCTAGCCCTTTTCAAAAAATTCAAATTCAAAATCCTATTATATTTATATTATTGCTTTAAAATTGTATTCTTAAAAATAAATAACTTTTTCCATGCACAAAAAGTTTGGTTGTGGTTTAGCAGTCAATTTTTACGTACATTTGACCTGCAAGAAATACCTTAGTAAAGAAAAGGGCGGTAACCTGTAGCTAAACCCTCTCGAATAATATACTAGCATAAAGTGGAGGATTGTAAATAACGATCTAAAAGAAATTCTGCCACGCAGTAGCTGCGGAAACTAAGCAGATTTCCCTCGTGACTTATTTGAGGTTATCTCAAAAACTAAAAGTTCAATAAAAACAATATTTGGTATTGTTAAAATGGAATGAGTAGGAATGGGGTTTACTGAAGGCCAAAAACTAAAAAAAATGCAAATATCTCGGTTAATAATCATGATAGTGAAAAAAGGTATATAACAATATTTATAGAACATTTAATTTATAATAAGATTTGTTCCAATCACTTTTTCGATCCGGTAAATAATAGCTAAGATATTTGGAATTTTCGAAATTCCCCCCTCTAAGCCCCCCCCCCTCCAACTAGTTCGATTTCTGCTGTTAACGAACACGATCTTTATTATCACATAAAACGTTTAAATGTCGAGTTTAGTAACGATCAGACAAAAATTGCGACCGCTAGAGCGTTAACATATATTATACAGTTTTGAACGGACCGCAACGGATTTCACAAGCACTCCGTTAAAACATCAAATCGAAGTCTGGGGCTATGAAAGTGGTGATGAACCTCGAACTTGGATCCAGTATTTACAGATCAGGTAGTTTCTACAGCCCACTACGACACGCTAGCTTCTTAGGGTTACTTTCTAGGTGAAACAGCTCAAATTGTGAGGCCTATCTATATTTTCCGAGTCAGAGTTGGTTGGAATCCTGTTTTTTTTTTTTTCTCCTTCGTGGAAAAGTTCTTTTAACTGACTTTGAACTTAAACAAGAATAGAAAAAAATACAAAGATCTTATCATATTTTAGATAAGACGTTTAAATGTCGAATTTGTTAACGATCAAACCAAAATTGCTACCACTAGAGCGTTGACAGATATATGTATATATATATATATATATATATATATATATATATACATATATACATTCATGTGAATGTAATGTTTAACGAATAGTTTTTTTTGCAATCTAGGGGTATCAAAATGACATGTCTTCATCTTGGTGCTGGGTTTCATCATTGGGAACTACCGTAGAGGCCTCATCCGAAGAGGAAAATTGCTAATAACTTGCTAAGAGACTAAACAATAAAAAAAACTAAATATGACGAAACCATTACAAACTTATTATTAGTTTTTGAGAATTCAGATCATTGATCGATAAGTAATTTATTCACAATGAAAGAACATAATTAAACGGAGCCACCTCAATTGCATTATGTTTCTTCTTCTGGCAATGGCATTCAATATTGATTCATCAAGAACAGAATCAGCTTTTTAAATCTTCATTATGGAAACAGGGGTATATAATGGTTGTAAAGGGGCTCAGGTTAGCCGTGCGAGTTACAGCGTTGACCTTTATCTCACATGGCAAACCTAGAGTGGCGAGTTCGATTCTCGCCTGGGCAAAGGAAATTATTTAGTGACGAAATTCATTAAATAACATCCTAAAATATCACTCTGGCTAGAAAAGGGTGGTAACCTGTAGATAACCCGTCCCAATTAGCTTGAGTTGCAAAAAGTGGACGTTAATAAATAATAATAATAATAATGGTTGTAAACTGTCGTTAAAAATTGGTTTCAATGAAATTAATTTAACAGATATTCATCAACATTTCACTGTTTTTTAGCAGATTTCCCTTAAGGGATCAGCTATTGAGGTCGTACTCATGACACGAGTTTCGAAAAATTTCTTCAAATGTCCATCGATCCTACCCAGGAGAACACGAAAATGAGGTCCGTTCAAAATTATATATATATATATATATATATATATATATATATATATATATATATTTGTCTGTTAACGCTCTAGCGGTCGCAATTTTTTTTTGATCTTTACCAAACTCGGAATTTAATCGTTTTATGTAAAAAGGAAGATCAAGTTCGTTAATAGCTGAAATCGGACCAGTGGGAAGGGGGGTTTAGAGGGGGAATTTTTGAAAATTCACAATATCTCCGTTATTATGCGTTGGATCGAATAATTGTATAGAATAAATCTTATTGCAAATTAAATTTACTATAAATATTGTTCTATACATTTATTCTGTATCTTGAATATTAACCGAGATATTTGCATTTGTATTCTGCGTGTGGTCACCAGTAGGCTATGTTTGGACTTTCCGCCGAGAGCTCTGGCGGCCGTTTCTATAACTATTCGTCCCTCGTGAATGGGTTTAGAGGTTAGGTTAACTGTTTTTTGGGGCTAGAAACTACTGGGTTATTACGCCCTAAATAATGTTTTAGGTTTAGAGGTTTCTTACTACTACAGTTGTTATTAGGCAGATTTCTCTTTTGTAAAACTTCACAGGGAAAATCTGCTTAGTTTACGCAGCCCCTGCGTGACGGACTTTTTCAATATGGCTTCATGATTTCGCAAGAAAGATGGTAATGGTTTTATGGGTATTGGTAATGGTTTACGATACTGCGCCAATCGTTCGGTGCCAGAATTCAACCACCTTTAATGTACTGTGGCCACCTACACCAGGTTGTGTTCACTTTCTGTACGAATATTGCCTTAAGCGTCTTCTCAATATTCACCATTGTCTTCACCCATGACAGAGGCTTGTGTTTCTCTTAAAGGTCTCTCTCTTCTCGCCTCAAAATGTTCATGTATCTACTCAAGTGCAGTTGTCAAGCTTCACATGAAGATATATACATTGTCAATTACCGATCTAGCCTTTCTATCGAAGTACCAACTATAAGACTGTATATTAGTTCTACAACATTTATGGGTATAACACCTCATAACTAAGAGAATAATGACATAAACCTTGAATAGAATGAATAACAAAGGGGACACATAAAAATAATTGCATTAACTGTACAGGTGGCTCGAGGATAATTCATAGATATTTCATTTTACAGTCTCCTTAGTCAGGTGATTTGGAATTATAATGGAGTCTTATTTGAATACAATACTAGTTATATTATTATTAATAAATTTTATTTTGCCAATTAAAGTAAAAGAAAATGATACTTTAATGATGAAAAAAACTACATGTTTCATGTGCAGGTATATGAAAAATGTAGACCATCTTTCCTATGCGGTGAAATTTTTTCCCCTTTCTTTAAGACCTACATTTACATATTTAAAATCATTTGCTCAAAGTTGGTTTCTAATAGTAGTTAGGGGGGGGGGGGTTCAGGATAGCCATGTGAGTTAAAACGTTATCCTTAATCTCACATGGTAAACCTAGAGTGGCGAGTTCGATTCTTGCCTGGGCAAAGGAAATTATTTAGTGACGAAATTCATTAAATAACATCCTAAAATCCCACCCTGGCTAGAAAAGGGAGGTAACCTGTAGATAACCCGTCCCAATTAGCCAAAGTTGCAAAAAGTGGATGTTAATAAATAATAATAGTAGTTAAGTGAGATAAGAACATATGATCAGTACACAAGGTGCAGATGTCTTGGCGAAACTAGTCAAGATGGCTTTACGAAGGATCAAAATCTATGATCCCCTTGAAATCTGAAGACCAAAAAAAGTCCGTCACGCAGGGGCTGCGTAAACTTGGCAGATTTCCCACGTGAATTTTAATAATAGATAAACCTACATACTGCTAACACAACAGCACCGTAAGAAGAAATCTTTCCCCTCCCGGCGGAATACGTCTCAAATGTAAAAAAATCAGGTCTGCCGACGTCTTTCAGTTATCGTTTTTCTTTCCGACACCGGAAAGAACATATTTGCATGTACCTCGTATCATAAAGGACTCTGGAAACAATATTTGGTATTTAAGCTTCCAATAATGTGGCTTAATATATAACAGAGCAACACGAGTAGAAGTGGGGGTTTACTGAAGTCTGAAAACTTGAAAATGCAAATATCTTGGTTAATTTTCAAGATAGGGAATAAATGTATATAACGATATTTATAGAACAGTTTTGAACGGATCTCATTTTCGTCATCTACTAGGTAGGATCGATGGACATTTGAAGAAAATATTTGGAAAACTGCGTCATGAGTACGACCTCAATAGCTGTTTTCCCTTAAGGGAAATCTGCTTATAGGGTTGTATAAGATAATGAAAGATCCATTGCCCCTTGAAGAAAGTAAACATTTTAAATACCTATTTAAAACAGCAAAAAACGTATCAATAAGTATTTAAAAGTCCGTCACGCAGGGGCTGCGTAAACTAAGCAGATTTCCCACGTGAAGTTTTACAATAGAGAAATCCGCCTAATAACAGCTGTAGTAGGAAGGGATCTCTAAACCTATTCACGAGGGACGAATAGTTCTGGAAACGGCCACCAGAGCTCTCGGCGGAGAGTCCGGAACATGGCGGGGTTCCCTCGACCACACACACAATACAAATGCAAATATCTCGGTTAATATTCAAGATACAGAATAAATGCATAGAACAATATTTATAGTAAATTTAATTTACAATAAGATTGATTCTATACAATTTTATGATCCGACGCATAATAACGGAGATATTTTGAATTTTCTAAAATCCCCCCTCTAAACCCACCCTTCCACTCGTCCGATTTCAGCCATTAACGAACTTGATCTCTCTTTTTACGTAAAACGCTCAAATATGAAGTTTGGTAACGATCAAACAAAAATTGAGACCGCTAGAGCGTTAACAGACAAATATATATATATATATATATATATATATATATATATATATATATATATATATAATTATATAATTTTAAACGGACCTCATTTCGTCATCTCCTGGGTAGGATCGATGGACATTTGAGGAAATTTTTCAAAACTCGCGTCATGAGTACGACCTCAATAGCTGATTTCCCTTAAGGGAAATCTGCTAAAAATTCAACAATATAAAGAAAATATCTTAATATATGGTGTAACCACTCTATGACGCAACGCCATACCTTCTCTAACACTCATACTGCGCACCACACTAACACACCCGCCCATACACACAACACCACACACCACACACACACAATGCGCGCGCGCTCAACAAATCCACAAATTGCCTTCGTAATAATATACAAAAAAAAAAATTGTTATCTTTTTAATTCTCATCCCCCCCCCCCCCTTAAAAAACGAGTTTTTTCCTTTGTTCTCGTTTTCAAAGTCAGTATGTCTCCATAATTACCTCATTAATCTACAACTTGTATGTTTAACAGTGAAAGCTGTAAGATTTTCACCTAAGCTATTTATTAGCTATATGAGTCAATATGTTGGTTCAAATAGGCGCCTGATTAACCGTAGTAGCATATAGTAGACGTTAATAAATTAAACATGTTTTTTTTTTATTTTTTTTTTTTTTTTTTTGTACTCTGTAACATTCGGAATTGTCCAAGTACGTTGGGGACCTTTTTACCCCCATTTTATTATTATGTAATTTTTTATATTTTTTATTTTTTTTTTTTTTATTATTTTTTTTTTTTATTTTTCTTTTTTTTTTCAATCATGACCTCGATATCTAATCGTTTCATGTGAAACTTAAGATTATGTTCGTTAATAGCCAAAATCAGACCTGTAGGATGGGGCTTGCGATTAAGTGTAAAATGTAATACCAATTATCTGCGTTATTATTCGCAAATTTGGAAAATATTATATAAACCATCATATTGATAAAATAGTTTGCTGCAAGTGTAGTGTTTAAACGATTTTCTCTCCTCCGGATATTATATTATGTTTGGTGTGTTTTCCTTAGACAACTCATTGCCTACTTTCAAAATTTTGAACCGGAACCGTCATTTTGCGTTCATCCCTGGGTAGATCGATGGAACATTTGAGGAAATTTTTCAAAACTCGCGTCATGAGTAAAACGACCCACAATAGCCGATTTCCCTAAAGGGAAATTGCTAAAAAATACATCAATATTAAGAAAATAAATATTTCTAATATATATATGGTGTAACCACTCTATGTCGCACGCATACCTTCTCTACACTCATACGCGCACACACTGACACACCCGCCCATACACACACACACACACACAACACACCACACAACCTCGACACAACACACTCACTCAAGTCAAATGCGCGCGCAGATACCTACACAGCACAAATTGCTTCGTAATAATATAACAAAACATTTGTTATCTTTTTATTTCTCAACTTAAAAACGTTTTTCCTTTGTTCGTTTTCAGTCAATAAGTCTCATATACCTCATTAATCTACAACTTGTATGTTTAACAGTGAAAGCTGTAAGATTTTCACCTAAGCTATTTATTAGCTATATGAGTCCAACGTGTTGGTCCAAATAGGCGTCTGATTTACTGTAGTAGCATACAGTAGACGGAGGGGGTGGGTGAGGATAAATTAAACATTATTTTTTTTTTTTTTTTTTTTTTTTTTTTTTTTTGTACTCTGTAACATTCGAATTGTCCAAGACGTTGACCTCCATTATTATTATTATTATTTTATTTTTTTTTTTATTTTTCTTTTTTTTTTCAATCACGACCTCGATATCTAATCGTTTCATGTAAAACTTAAGATTATGTTCGTTAATAGCCAAAATCAGACCTGTAGGATGGGGCTTGCGATTAAGTGTAAAATGTAATACCAATTATCTGCGTTATTATTCGTAAATTTGGAAAATATTATATAAACCATCTTATTGATAAAATAGTTTGCTGCAAGTGTAGTGTTTTTATTTATTTGATTTTTATTTTTTTTTTTTTTTAGTTTTTTTTTTTTTTTTTTTTTTTTTTTTGTGTTTAAACGATTTTCTCTCCTCCGATATATATTTGTATGTGTGTTTTTCCTTAGACATCTCTTGCCTAGTTCAAATTTCAAGTCCGCATAAGATTGTTATTAGAGGAGAAATATGCAATAGAATGCGAAGTGGCACTATCAGAAGGTCATTCCACGAGTGACGGAAAAGCCCGTCACGCAGGGCTGCATAAACTAAGCAGATTTTCCACGTGAAGTTTAACATTAGAGAAATCTGCATACTAGTAACAGTAGTATTAACAAGTCTCAAAACAAATTCCACGAGATGCGAACAGTTACGGAAACGGCCAAACTAGCTCTCGGCGGAGTCACGAGTAGAACCGACATCAGCCGATCTCATATCGTTCGTTATCCGCACACAGTTAATAGAAATGCAAATATCTCGATTAATATTCAAGATAGAGAATAAATGTTAAATTTAATTTGCAATAAGATTGGTTCTATACAAGTTTTCGATCCGACGTATAGTAACGGAGATATTTCGACTCTTCGAAATTCCTCCCTTCTTAACCCCCCCCCTCCCACTGGTCCGATTTCAGCCATTAGCGAACTTGATCTTTCTTTTTACATAAAACGATTAAATATCAATTTTGGTAAAAATTAAACAAAAATTGCGACCGCTAGAATGTGAACAGACGATATAGTTTTGAACGGACCTCATTTTCGTCATCTGAGTAGGATCGATGGGCATGAAGAAATTTTTCGAAAATCGCGTCATGAGTACGACCTCAATAGCTGATTTCCCTTAAGGAAAATCTGCTAAAACACTCAGCTTCTTGCTTGTATGTGTGCGTGCGCAGGAGTGCGTAGGATACGCGTGAGTGGGTGTTTGTGTGGAGGGTATGTACACGATTGGGTCTTTAAGGTGGGTGTGCACGATTGCGTGTGCGTGTGCGCGGGAGTTGTGTGAATGTGAGTGTGTTTAGTGCTTGCGTGCGCACTGAAAGAAGTTTATATTAGCCTGGCATAATGCCACTGATGGAGTAATACACCAGATATAACACAAGACTTACTTACTATAAATTAGTAAAAAGGTAAAGTTTTGACAGGGGAGGGTTAGTGATAAGAGAGATAAGGGAGGGACTAATGGGATGAAATAAAGTTGTGGGATAGTAAGTTGTAGACGTAGGGGTAGTGTGTACTCACCGCGGGGGTGGCTGGTGGCTGACTGGGCCCTGTTGCTCCGACGGGGGCCACTCCCCGGAGCCATGGCAACCGTCCGTCGATAGTCCTCATCTCCCGCCATGGAGGTGGGGCGAGGGGGAATGTCATTTCGAGGAGGGGGTGCTTATAACTCTACACTCCAACGAAAATTAGCAATCCCTCGGTTGGCTCTCACTCGACCAAGAAGTTAAGGTACATTCTAAGGTCTGCGGGCAAGCTGCCTGCTAAACACTAATGAAATGATGGCGAAAATAACTTTTTTCTGTAATCGTTGAACAATGGTAACATTACTAAACTGAAATGAGTGAAGAAAGTGAAGCATTTTGCAATAGAGTGAAGAAAGTGAATTGCCTTCTTAATTAGTAATAAGTATAAATTAAAAAATAATTTGAAGTTGGAAATTAAATGCTTTTAAATGTTTCTTAACATTGTAAAAATTTATTTTAACAAAATAAATTGTAATGTGAATGAATTATTGGTGGAAATAATCAATATATTTTAAAATTTAAATATAATAATAATTACCTTCCTTGTTTATAACCTGCACTTGTTTATAACTGCACTACTTCACAATCATCACTAGTTGTTATATAACTATGCTTATAACCTTTCACAATCATGCTTATAACCTACCAACAACATACCATAATCTTCACAACATCCTAATTTTGTTCATATTCTGGTTAGATCTGACCATGTATTACACGATTACAGAAAAAATTTAATATTACACTCGTGAAAAAATGTAGAATTTACAACTCTCGTGAAATTACCACACTCGCTTCGCTCGTGTGGGTAAACGTTTCACTCGAGTTGTAAAATGATCTACTTTCGTTACTTGTATAATAAATAACTATAGTAAACTACTTGCTCAGTAAACATAGTCCAGCTAGCATAGTATGGGGGTTTCACTGTACTTTACTCAACTTTTTCGCTGAAGCCATTTCAATGAGCCATAATTACTTTGAAAGGTAAAGCATATGGTACATGCTATTATTAAGATTATATACCCCCTCCCTTTATTTCGAAAGGGTCTAATTGAAAGACATATAAATAAATTTTCGAAATTTTACTAGAAAAAAAAAGTCTTTAAATACATTAGTTATTTAGCAATTATTTCAGTTGGAATTAGTTAACTTATAAAGATACCTCAATTAATTGTTAATTACCACAACGTAATAAATTAATGATCTTTTTTGAAAGAGATAATGAGCGTTCACATTCAGTTTTCTTAAATTAAACCAAAAAAAAAAAAAACATAGTAAAGTATTTGAACATCATCAAGTGTTTTTAGCAGATTTCCCTTAAGGGAAATCAGCTATTGAGGTCGTACTCATGACGAGTTGTTGAAAAATTTCCTCAAATGTCCATCGTCCATCCTAGGAGATGACGAAAATGAGGTCCGTTCAAAATTATATATATATCTATATATATTTTTGTCTGTTAACGCTCTAGCGGTCGCAATTTTTGTTTAATCGTTACTAAACTTCATATTTAAGCGTTTTAACGAAAAAAGAGAGATCAAGTTCGTTAATGGCTGAAATCGGACCAGTGGGAGGGGGGGTTTAGAGGGGGGGATTTTTGAAAATTGCAAAATATCTCCGTTACTATACGTCGGATCGAAAAATATTATAGAATCAATCTTATTGCAAATTAAATTTCCTATAAATTATTGTTATATACATTTATTCTCTATCTTGAATATTAAACTGAGATATTTGCATTTGTACTCTGCATGTGCTCGGCATGCAGTGGCTATGTTCGGACTTATCCGCGTGAGCTCTGGCGGCCGTTTTTGTTAATTATTCGTCCCCTCTCGTGATATAGAGGTTACTTACTACTACAGCTGTTATTAGGCAGATTTCTCTATGGTAAAAAAAAACTTCACATGGGAAATCTGCTTAGTTTACGCAGCCCCTGCGTGACGGACTTTTTTTTGAAAATTACATACGCTCAAAAAACTGCTTAAACTAAACAGATTTCCCAGGAGCTAGATTATGACACCCTGGTCACATCTCACCATATATTATTTTTTCTCCGGTAGTAAGAACCCTATATGTAAACAGGAATTACAATACACTTTGCTCAACGTCAAAATTCCATGGCTAGAAGTGGGTTTTAATGGAAGACTGAATACTAGCATTTACATATCTCACTTAACATCGAAAAAAAAATGTATAGAACAACAATTGAAGAACACATAAAAAATAAACACAACATTTGTAGGAAATTCAATTTTCATCAATTGGCTGTTTTTGTCAATTTTTCCATCTGATTCATAGTAAATGAGACATTTCGAATTTTCGATTGTTCCTCTGTACCCTTCCTTCTTGTTCCGATTTCTGCCACCAAAGATTTGGAAATGTTTTGGTTGTTTATTAATGCCCTCTTTGTGTTGAAAAGGCTAATTGAGACGAGTTATCGGCAGATTAACATCCTTTTTTACCCAAAGTGACTAAGGATATTAGTTCACGAGTTAGTCACTAAATAAATTCCTATTGCTAAGGTGAGAATCGAACTCACGACTCTAGTTTTACCACGTGAGATTAAGACCAACTTTTTATTTTATCTTTTTAAATAAATTAATACAAATTAATTAAGGTAAAATGGGGGGGGGGAAATCTTTAATAAATATCTCGGTTAAAAAAAACAAACCAAAGAAATAAATGAATAAATATAAAAGAAAGGAAAACTAAATCATATTCCAAAGTGTAGAGATAAAAGATACTCGTATATACATCAATATTATTGGCAAACTGATCAAGTTCTATTATAAATTTACTAAAAAGAGTATGTTTGTCAAATGGCCCACGTATTTTGGTTTTAGCAGATTTCCCATAAGGGGATGCTTAGTTTACGCATCCTTTTGGTGGCGGACTTTTTGCAGATTTCCCTTAAGGGAAATCAGCTATTGAGGTTGTACTCATGACGGAATTTTCGACATTTTTCTTCAAATGTCCATCGATCCTACCTAGTAGATGACGAAAATGAGGTCCGTTCAAAACTGTATATATATATATATATATATATATATATATATATATATATATATATATTTGTCTAATACCGCTCTAGCGGTCGCAATTTTTGTTTAATCCTTACCAAACTTCATATTTAAGCGTTTTATGTAAAAAGAAAGATCAAGTTCGTTATCGGCTCAAAGCGGACAGGTGGGAGAGGGGGGCTTAGAGGGGACGATTTTCGAAAATTCGAAATATCTCCGTTACTATACGTCGGATCGAAAAATTATACAGAATCAATCTTATTAAAAATTAAATTTACTATAAATATTGTTATATACATTTATTCTCTATCTTGAATATTAACCGAGATATTTGCATTTTTCACCAAACCGCCACTTCTACTCATGTTACGTAAACAATACTCTGCTACATAATAAATCATATTATTGGAAGTTTAAATACCAAAAATTGTATTCAAGAGACCTTTATTATACGAGATACATGCAAATATGCCCTGATGACCCCCCCCCATCTTAAAGTTTTGGACTACTAAAATTTTATTGATTTAGATAACAATTATTCTGACTTAATATTAATTACAGTAATAGATATAGTAAATAGTTCTCAATAAAATAATGTGTTATATTCTGATATATTTCAGTAATTGTTTTCTTTTCCGGTGTGAGGCGGCCCCTTTTGTTTACATTTCTAACCTAACGCTTCCTGTCGGCAGGCTATTGAAATTGAATAAAAAATTTCTTATTTCCTTCTGTATTTATTCACGGTGTGTGTTGCAAGTATGTATATTTATCTATTACTGAACTTCACGAGGAAATCTGCTTAGTTTACGGAGCCCCTGCGTGACGGACTTTTTTTCTGTTTGTATTATGACCTCAAAGATCATTACACCGCTCCCACGAGTAACGACATTGTCGGCGTTAAGTGGACTCATATCAAAATTTTGATATTAAAAATTTTAGAAAAGAAAAAAGTAAGGACACTTTCTTTAGGCATGGTATCAAGTGAGTTTTTCAATTGTTCTTTTAACCCTTTTACATTTGGAAGATATTAACCAAGTTAGTAAACACATAATTTTTTAAACCGTTAAATAAGTGGTTAATGAAAACCTCAGTGACGTTACAACCCTTGTAAATGTTAATTATGGCAACCACTTAATCCTCCTTGGCCAGAGGGTTACTTTATCTTCGTGAGCGGAAAAAAACTCTTGTCTCTCTCTTGCCCTCAGAGCTGGTGCTTAGCCTCTCGCCGTCCCTATCTCCCTTCACACTCACAGGAAATGTTAAGCTGCAAGATTTGTGGGTTAGTTAGTGACAAGAAGACTGTGTGGACTGAAATAAAAGTCCGTCACGCAGGAGCTGCGTAAACTAAGCAGATTTCCCTCGTGAAGTTCAGTAATAGATAAAAATACATACCGGTAACCCAACAACACCGTGAATAAATTCAAAAAATGTTTCATCCAATTTCAATAGCCTGCCGACAGGAAGCGTTAGGTTAGAAACGGCCCGCCTCACCGGAAAGAAAAACAATTACTGAAATATATCAGAATATAACACATTAATCTTATTGAGAACTATTAACTATATCTAGTACTGTAATTAATAATGAGTCAGAATAATTGTTATCTCAATCAATAAACGTTTAGTAGTCCACAACTTTAAGATTGGGGGGGGGGATCACCAGGAAATATTTGCTTTTATCTCGTATAATAAATGTCTATTGAATAACCAAAAAGTGGGGTTTGCTGAAAACTGAAAAATGCAAATATCTCGGTTAATATTCAAGATAGAGAATAAACGTATATAACAATATTTATAGTAAATTTAATTTGCAATATGATTGGTTATATACAATTTTTCGATCCGATGCATAATAATGGAGATATTTTGAATTTTTGAAAATCCTCCCCTCTATAAACCCCCTTCAAATTGTCCGATTTCAGCCGTTAACGAACTTGATCTTTCGTTTTACATGAAACGACTAAATATCGAGTTTGGTAACGATCAATCAAAAATTGCGACCGCTAGAGCGGTAACAGACAAATATATAGATAGATAGATAGATAGATCTATATATATATATATATATATATATATATATATATATAGATATAGATATATATATACAGTTTTGAACGGACCTCATTTTCGTCATCTACTAGGTAGGATCGATGGACATTTGAAGAAAAATTTCGAAAATTCCGTCATGAGTACAACCTCAATAGCTGATTTCCCTTAAGGGAAATCTGCTAAAAGGTTGGCCAACCATTCAACTTATCTGTTAATTCATTATATTGTGCTAGCAGAACAATTAGTAATTTATTTTATTTTTTTTTTTTCAATCACAAGATTCAATTGAACTGGAAATCATTATAGCGGGCCTCGTATCCAACTGTTATTGTATTTATTTTAGCAGATTTCCCTTTAGGGAAATCAGCTATTGAGGTCGTACTCATGTCGCGAGTTTCGAAAAATGTCTTCAAATGTGCATCGATCCAAGTCAGGAGATGACGAAAATGAGGTCCGTTCAAAACTGTATATATATATATATATATATATATATATATATATATATATATATATATATATATATATATATACTAGCTCAGATACCCGGCTTCGCTCGGGAATTCATTTGTGGCTGAATGTTGATGGTATTTTTTTGGCAAGGCTTTATTTTGCACAATATTTTGACATTTACCCGCCCCAGTGTTTAGTGTTAATACCCGTCGTTTCTGTGGATTTGTTAATAATAAAATTAATTTTTTATGTAAGACTTCACTGTCCTCCATATTGTCATATTTCCCGCTTCCTGTGCATTATGCATAGATTTGAATTATTAAGGACTAAATATTAACATACATTTGAATTAATTTTTCCAGGTGAGGTACCTGGTAGTTCATATTGAAAAGAATTCTTGAGCAAATTTCTCTAAATAACAAAATAAACAACTTTTGTTATGTGCATATTTGCCGAAACTACAATAGGAAACGAAATATCAATATTTTTAATTTCAGGCCTCCCTTATAACCCCCACTCCTGCCTGTCCCTAGAAATAGTATGGCTTTTTATAAGGAAGGCGTTAGTGCTAATACATATACTGAGTGTTTTATTTAGTTCGGTTGAGTCTTTTGTGCCAAATACAATTTTTCACTTCTGCTATAATTTTTAGCGTATATCTCGTTTATAATTCCGTATACGAAAAAAGTGTATATAACAAAAGTTGCTCTAAATAGCAAAATAAACAACTTTTGTTATGTTCATATTTGCCGATAAACCAATAGGTAATAATAATGAAAGCGTTAGTGCTAATACACATACCGAGTTTTATTTATTTCGGTTGGGTCTTTTGTCCCAAATAATATTGTTGACTCCCGCTATAGTCATAAGCGTATAACTCATTTAAACTTCGGAATACGATGAAAGTGTTTATGACAAAAGTTACTCTAAATAACAAAATAAACAACTTTTGTTATGTGCATATTTGCGAAAAAAACAATAGAAAACGAAATATCGCGACTTTTAATTTCAGGCCTCCCTTA
Organism: Riptortus pedestris; assembly: GCA_019009955.1. Classification (NCBI taxonomy): domain Eukaryota; kingdom Metazoa; phylum Arthropoda; class Insecta; order Hemiptera; family Alydidae; genus Riptortus; species Riptortus pedestris. The sequence continues at coordinate 9,631,927 of CM032228.1, forward strand.
TAACCCCCACTCCTGTTCGTCTCAGAGAAAATTAATATAGCCTATCTCTCAAGTTGGACCAGACTGCTCACGGTGTGGCAATTTAATTTAAAATCGGTTAAGTAGTTTAGGAGTCCATCGCGGACAAACATCGTGACAGGAGATTTATATATATTAATATATATATATATATATATATATATATATATATATATATATATATATATATACTAGCTAAGGTACCCGGCTTCGCCCGGGAATTCATTTGAGACTGAATGATGATGGTATTTTTTTGGTAAGCCTTTAGTTTGCACAGTATTTTGACATTTCCCCGTCCCAGTGTTTAGGGTCCATACCCGTCGTTGCTGTGCGCATAGTATTTTTTTGGGCAAGGCTTCAATGTTTACTACACTTCCCGTCTGGGCGTATTGTTTTCCCGTGAGGGTCAGGCAGGCGACTTATAAATGAGAAATTTTACTGTTGAAGAATAAATAAAAATGTGTTCCTAATCTATCCCTTTCCACTTTTTAAGTCTCCTTTTTGAATACTTAAAATCATAGTCATGGATTGCATTTATTACAATTAAATATATAATGAAACTTATTTCCCGTCAAATACCAATCCGAGCACATGTAGTTTAAGCATAGTTTTGTACATTAGATTATATTCGTAATAGCATAATAGCAGAGCTCAGTGGAAATCACTTCCAGGAATGGCAGCGTTTCACTGGAAATAGGATAACTCAATTAACTGTTTAGGCTCCTGTCATCTTCCGGTCCAGCATGAGTGCTAAACACCATGTTTTTCTTAAATTATTGATTCAGAGTATTATTTTAATAATTTATCTACCTGACAGAATTAAATAATAGTGTTGCGAAAAATAAATAGATGAATAATCCTTCAGAGAGAGAGAGAGAGAGTCGAGTATTTGGTATAAGTGTGACCGTAGATCATGTTGAGACTGAAAATAATGTTCTAGGTCTGACCAGTACCTTCCAGCCAGGACGTCGAATGAACTAGACAATTTCCCCTTGATGTATGCCGCCTCCCTATAAAAGAGGAGCTCGGGCCAGGCATGAGTCAGTTTTTGCTCAGCGATCTTGATGGTCACATCAGTGCTACAGTGCGACTTAGTGCAGTGCGGTAAAGAGTTTTATAAGAAGAACAGTGTTGTGCCGTGGACTGTAAGTAACAGTTTAGTGCCGTGGTTTAAGACAGTGCAGAGCCGCGAAGTAAAGGTCAGTGCAGTGCCGCGAAGTAAAGGACAGTGAAGTGCCGCGAAGTAAAGGACAGTGAAGTGCCGCGAAGCAAAGGTCAGTGCAGTGCCAGTCTTTCTGTGATAATTTCAGTGAAATTATTGGACTGTGAATTCATTGAAAGAAACAGTTAACGCTAATTCAGTGTTATTACTGTGTAGTAGTAATTAAGAATAATCACCAAGTTTATTGTGCATTGTGAAATAAATTTTGCAGTGATAAAAACTGTGAAAACTTGCGAGTATTTAATTTTGCAAATCCAAAAAGAACTTCTTATTAAAAAACGTTTATTACTGGTTTTGGTAATTAAAAAACGTAAACAACTGGTGTTCAGAAGTGGGATTAGCAAAACATTAAAATCAACAAAAATGAAGGTTGTGAAGAACTAAAAGATGGAACAAGCTGAAGAAGGAGCTGGCTAAACTGGATATGCCAACAACAGGAAATAAGGCTGAATTACAAAGGCGGTTGACAGATGAATTCCAAAGACGAGGAATCGATATAAGTACACACGAGTTTGACGATAAAGAAGACATTGCTGTAAGTAATCCTATCTCAAGTAGCAATTTGGACTTAAATTCAATTTTAGCCGCTATCATGGAAAATAACCAGAAACTCTTGGCCGCTTCTAAAAGCAACAGTGAGAAATTATTAGCGGAAGTTAGACAAGAATTCCAGGAAGTTTCCAGAACTAATTGCGAGAGGCTAGAAGAGAAATTTCAGGAAGCTTCTAGATCAACTAACCAAAAACTCCATGAAATGTCAGAGGTATTGGGCAAACGAGTGGAAGCTATAGAGCAGAGAGTCAGCGAGTTTGATGAAAAACTCTGCGGCATTTCTGCGGCACAGAAGAAGGTTGAAGAGGACGTGTCCAACCTAGGAAGAAAGATGGACGATGAAATACGTGAGCTACAATTCCAAATGGATAATCTACATGTTCGAGAGGGTCCGGTGAGGCTCATTTCAGAAAATTCCAGCAAGATAAAGACCCCAACTTTTGACGGTAATGTACCACTTAATGTTTTTAAATTCCAATTTGAAACGGTGGCCAGTAGAAACGGATGGAATAATGAAGAGAAAGCGGTAGAATTGATTTTGGCACTGAAGGGAACCGCTGCAGAAATCCTGGAGAGTTTACCATCAGCTTGTAGGAATAATTATGAGGACATTATGTTGGCATTACAGCGCAAGTTTGGCGGTGAGCATAAGCGAGAACTTTACAGGATGGAACTAAGGGGCAATGTAGTGCACGAACGTAACGATGACGCTTACTAAGACTATTTGCCATGGATATCGTAACGTCTAGTGTCATGCTAGCACCCCATGCACTACTTACCCAGTTGTTGGAAAATCATCCATTCTTGGATCCACGTTCAAGCATTGAAGCATTTGTGAAATGGTTTATACGAGATCCAGACGTTTAAATATCGCGGTTGGTTGTGTTGCTATGCAAAAAATCATCCTTTGCTGAAAACCATCTCTTATGCGCTAGCCCAGGGAGTACTGCTAAAGTCATTTCAAATGCCTACAAGTCTACAAATGTGTTGCGACGTCGTGTTGCTGAAACACGAAGTGTAGCGTGTGGACGGAATACAAAAGTGTGACATAGAAGCAGTGTGTCAAGCGGATTACTCGGAGGAGCAAAGGAATAGATCACGCGCACCGATATGCTTTCAAACTGTCGGTAATGGTTGGCCATTTTCAGCGCGTAACTGGTAAAGCACCAAAGAAAGGGTTGAAGCATCATCTATTATCACAACCATTTGAAGGGACCCTCACTATCGGATGCTAATTATTGCGAACAACGTCCTATATCTCCCCAAGGAAGTGCGAAAGTAGTAAGAAGTGGTCAAAGCTATGTACTGGAGGAGCAAATGAATAGATCGCGCAACTAAATGCTTCAACTGCGGCGGGAGGATTTCAGGCCGCTCGAGGTCGACACTTAGATCAGCGTTAATTGTAAAACGCTCAAGGAAAGATGGTCGAGATCTATTTCGCCATGGAAAGGACAACAAACGGGCAGGACTGACGTCAGAAATATCTCAGGAGCCAATGTTAAAGTAGAACGAAGCTCACACTGGGTGGGGCAAGAACTAGCTCTAAAAACTGATGGCGTTCCATCTCCATTTCCATAATACGACAGATGAACAGCAACCTTACTGCTCGTGGACTGATCAACGGGAGGAAGGCAGGGAAGCAGTGGTCCTCTCCATGGTCACGGGGAGCGACACACTCCATCATTCGGCCCGATTTGGTTTTAAAAGGGGGCAGTGGAACCGTTCAGGAGGAATGTTACGACTGCGAACTGCCACAGGGGATGTCAGCCACAGTCTAACGGAAGGAGGCCAAGCTGAGAGTGAATATCTCCAATCATCAGCACTGAACATGTCTTTGTTGTCGCTGACATAAATGGATTGAAAGTGATCATCGGTGTAGACTTCATGATAGCCCACGGTATTGACCTGCACATGGGTAAGCAAGTTATGATCTGGCGAAACACCGATATACCTTTGGATGTCGGACATGAGAGCAAGACCACAAAGAAGCTACGTACCAACGGACGCCAGAAATTGTCACCTCGAGCAGACGCCTCTTCTATTGTTCATAGGAAAGGGAGAAAACACGATGACGACCCAGTCCTCTCAAGGCGGGAATTCATTTGAGGCTGAATGGTGATGGTATTTTTTAGCAGGCTTTACATTGCACAATATTTTGACATTTACCCGTCCCAGTGTTTAGGATTGATACCCGTCGTTGCCGGTGATTTGCTAATAATAGAATTATTTGTTCGATAATTCTTCACAGTCTTCGATATTTTTATATTTCCCGTCTCATACATGTAAATATGGTGAATTTTTATTTCAGGCCTCCCTTATAACCCCCCTCCCGTTCAAACCTAAAAATTTTAATATAACTTATAATCATGGAAGAATTAATGCTAATTGACATACCGAGTTTTGTTAAGTTCGGTTCAGCCGTTAGTGCCCGCTAAAGTTTTAACGTATAACTCATTTATACTTAGGTATACGGCAAAAGTGCATATAACAAACGTTACTCTAAATAAAAAAATAAACAACTTTTGTTATGTGCATATTTGCTGAAAAAGCAATAGGAAACGAAATATGGCTATTAGCAGATTTCCCTTAAATCTGACTCCCGCTATAATTTTTAGCATATAACGCATTTAAACTTCGGTATACGACAAAAGTGTATATAACAAAAGTTACTCTAAATAACAAAATAAACAACTTTTGTTATGTGCATATTTGCCGAAAAACCAATAGAAAACGAAATATCGCTATTTTTAATTTCAGGCTTCCCTTATAACCCCCACTCCTGTTCGTCTCAGAGAAAATTAATATAGCCTAAAGTCTAAGTTGGGTTAGTAGTAATATACATACCGAGTTTCATAAAATTCGGTTCAGCCGTTTATGCGTGAAAAGGTAACAAACAAACAAACAAACATACACGAAAGAAACAAAATGCAGATATGGTGTCTATGACATGTGAAACGAAAAGTTATCGTGAAATTTCGCGAAAAAAATCAATGTACAGACAGAGGTTACAATTTTATATATATATAGATTTGTGAGCAAACTATCTCAAAGTACAACAAACTCTATATTGAGTTAGGAGGAAGGGATTTATGTCGATATCAAAGCACATATTCGCCTATATCTTCATTAATTATTGGTTTTATCGAGATCAAAAGCAAACTAACTGAGAGTTCTGCGGTCACTTGAGAACCAACGACAAACCAAGAGATCTTAAGTACATCCCTACTAGAGAAATAAATAAAAGTTCGTCATGCAGGAGCTGCGTAAACTAAGCAGATTTCCCTACTTTTGGTATGACACGCTAGTGATCTCATCTCACCATATATTGTCGATTTCTAAGTAATAATCCGACGAAAAAAAGTGGGGGTTTACTGAGTGCTTGAAAACAAAAAAAAAAGAATAATTCAATTAATATTTGAGTTACGAAAATATGCATAGTATAAAAAGTTATAGAACACCCCCCCCCCTTTCCAAGTCCAATTTCAGTCGTTAACCAATATCATCTTTATTGTTGTGAAATGTGAATGAACGAATGAATGATATATCGGGTATCAAATAAATAAACATTTACTAATCAAGACCGCTTAAATCTTAGTTTATGGCTATCATCACCCTACGCAATTGAATGAATCTCACATAGTAAAAGTTCAATATAAACAATTATTTGGCATTTAAGCTTTGAAAAAAGTATTTCATTAAATAACAGCCCATTGTATGATATGAAAATGAGTGAAAGTGAGGAGTTGACTGAAAGCTGAACATTTATAGCAAATTAAATATGTAATAAGATTTGTTCTATACGATCCACCATCGTTGGATAACAAAGATATTTCGAAATTCCCGCCTTAACTCCCTTTCCAATGGTTCGATTTCATTCATTAATGTAACTTGATCTCTAATGTTACATAAAACGTTTTAATATAGACGTTCAAACAAAAATTGCAACCAGCTGATGCGGTAACAGATAAATATGTATTTTTTTTCTCCTCCAATTAACCCAAAGAGGAGTTATTTATTTTGAATACATGTTCCATTACCACATGGCATATTACGTGTATGGTAATGTTTAAATACATACACGTTAATCAACTATCAAACGCAAATATAATTATAGCAAATAATAATAATGAAATAAACTACGAAAATGAAAGTAAGATAATTACAAATAAAATTAATAAATGAAATAAAAAATAAATAAATAAAATAAGAACAAAAAAATCAATTAAAGTTAAACTCAACCGATGTTTAATTTGCGAGTCTATCTATTGTAAATATATGAATTACAATTCCCAAGCGGCGCAATTATTGCTTGATCGTTACCAAACTCGGTATTTCATCGTTTTATGTAGAAAGAAAGATCAAGTTCGTTAATGGCTGAAGTGGGAGGGGGTGATTTTCGAAAATCCGAAATATCTCCATTATTATGCGCCCGGTCAAAAAATTGTATAGAACCAACATTATGCGAATTAAATTTACTATAAGCACTGTTATATACACTTATTCTCTATCTTGAATATTAACCGAGATATTTGCATTTTTATTAAGTGTGTGCGGATAACAGATGAGATCGGCTGAATTCGGTTCTATTAGGGACTTTTCGCCTAAAACTAGTTCGACCTTTGCCGTAACTGTTCGGCTCTCGTGAAATTGGTTTAGAGACTTTTTACTACTACTGTTATTATTAGGCAGATTTTTCTATTGTAAAACTTCACGTGGGAACCTGTTTAGTTTACGTAGTCCCTGCGTGACGGACTTTCAGCAGATTTTTCTCTTGAGGGAAATCAGCTATTGAGATCGTACTCATGACGCGATTTTCGAAAAGTTTCTTCAAATGTCCATCGATCCTACCCAGGAGATGACGAAAATGAGGTCCGTTCAAAATTATATATATATATATATATATATATATCTTATATATATATATATATATATATATATATATATATATATATATATATATATATATTTGTCTGTTAACGCTCTAGCGGTCGCAATTTTTGTTTGATTGTTACCAAACTTCATATTTAAGCGTTTTACGTAAAAAGAGAGATCAAGTTCGTTAATGGCTGAAATCGGACCAGTGGTAGGGGGGGGGGTTAGAGGGGGGATTTTTGAAAATTCAAAATATCTCCGTAGAGTTTAAGTAATAGAATAAATCGTATTGCAAATTAAATTTACTATAAATATTGTTATATTCATTTATTCTGTATCTTGAATATTACCCGAGATATTTGCATATGTATTGTGTGTGTGGTCGACGGAACCCCGCCATGTTCCGGACTCTCCGCCGAGAGCTCTGGTGGCCGTTTCCAGAACTATTCGTCCCTCGTGAATAGGTTTAGAGATCCCTTCCTACTACAGCTGTTATTAGGCAGATTTTTCTATTGTAAAACTTCACGTGGGAACCTGTTTAGTTTACGCAGACCCTGCGTGACGGACTTTTTACATTGTTTGCGGAGGGTTGGCAAGGTTTCGGAATGAAAGTTTATGTCACTACATACAACGATGATTGGAATATAATTCCAATGTGGCTCAATCTGCAATGACGATATGATACACGAAGTTCACAAGCCTCTTCAGGTATATTTCTTCCACAGAGTCTTCGATGTGGGATAACATTTCAAATTTATTAAGTTTCAAATACTGAACTGATTTTCGGAAACACAATTTTTCTGTCGTATTTATTCGGGGATGCAGTCTCGAAGAATTATGAAAACTTGCTAAGCGAAATGCCGCTCAACTAAAAATAATTATAGCCCAAAGTGGAGACGATAGTTTAAATAAAAGTAGACTTTTTTATTTATTGTTTACAGGCACTCAACTCGTGAGATTTATTTTTGGCCGGTGGGTCAAGAATCCATTCACTTTAGCAGATTTCCCTTAAGGGAAATCAGCTATTGAGGTCGTACTCATGACGGATTTTCGAAATTTTTCTTCAAATGTCCATCGATCCTACCTAGTAGATGACGAAAATGAGGTCCGTTCAAAACTTGTAATACATATATATATTAATTAGATATATATATATATATATATATATAATATAATAATATATAATATATTATATAAATAAATATATATATAATAATATATCATATATATATATATTTATTTATTTATTTGTCTGTTACCGACTTTTTAGCCCGTCAGCAACCCCTCATTCTAACTTGTGTTACATAAACATTACTTTGTTATATCCAAAACCACATTATAATTCGAAGCTTAAAATACCAATATTGTTTTCCAGAGAACCTTTTATTATACGAGATACATGCAAATATGTTTCATTGTCCCACTCCCCCCCCTCCCGTCTTAAATTCTTGGCCTAACTGAAACTTCTTAGATTTGTGATGGAAATTATGTGCTGCTGATTTCATATAAATTACAGTACTAGATATAGTACAAATACATCGAGTTCCAATAAAATTAATGTTTTATTAATTCTGATAGGGTGTTTCAGATATATTATTTCTTCCCGGTGAGACCGTTTTGGCAGACCCTGGTTTTGTTTTACATTATTATGAGACGCTACCCCCACCGACAGGGGAAATATTTCCCTTGGTTAGCCGCTTGTATTTATTTACTTAATATTCACGGTGGTGTTGTGTTAGCAGTATGTAGGTTAATCTATTATTAACCTTTACGAGGGAAATCTGCTTAGTTTAAGCAGCCCCTGCGTGAAGGCCTTTTAGTAGTCAAGAGTCGTTCTCTTAGAAAACCCTTCCAGTTTGTTTATCCTTCTTTCGTTCTCACTTATGTTGTACCTATTTTCTCCCCTATTTTCCTTTCCCCGGTCTATTTCTGATCCTGTGAAAATAAAATAAAAAAATTGGATATTTGATTCGTAATTTGATATATTTAAAATTATCTCTTCGACTAATATGCCCATAAGTTGAAGCCCTATATAAATTACATTTTTTAGTCCTGTAATTAAAACGAAAAAAAAACCTTAACTCAGTTGAGAGATGAAAGAACACTCACTAATCCCGTCCTCAATGTACGACTCCAAATTCGAGACACGAAAACTGTGTAAAGTAAGTCTACAATTACACAGGATACAAATTGATAGTTCAATTTGCCACAAGGAACTAATGTGTCAAGTGAATGGCCATGTTGCAATCGAACGAGTAGAACTTCTTCCCTTCTCGAACTTCTATTGCTTGTTTGCTATTCAAGAGAGGTGTCGTTAATTTCCTTTGTTTTGTCCTACGTCGACAGATTCTCTTTTCCCCATTTCTTTATAATCAATGCTAATGTAACTTCAATGTCAAAAAGCGTATAAAAGACGTAAAGAAGACATCTCAATCTGCTTTGAAATTAGTTGTAGGATATAGCAACTTACAACAATATTTACAAATAAGGCAAGGTCTCTAAAGAGCTAGACGTAATGGAAAAAAAATGTTATTTGTACAGTTAATCATTAATTTGGGGTTCAGCTAAATTTTTGTTGTTTATTAATGCCCACATTTAGCTACTAAGGCTAATTGGAAAGCGTTACCAACAGGTTACCAACCATAGCCTGTATAGGACTAAGGATTTTATTTTTTATTTATTTATACAGGAGCACCCGCAACTAGGCGATTTGGATTAAAATTTAGTAATGAATAATATAAATATAATAGAAAAATAACAATAACTGAATCAACAATAAAAACAAAATTAAACACGATAAATAAACATTAAATACAAGTAATAAAAACAACAAGTTATTAAATACAACGATTTTTATACTATACTACAAATATTACATTAAACTAGTATTAAACGTAACAATTTAAAATGGTTTTATTATTAAAAATAAATAAATAAACTAATAAAATAAAATTATTGTTGTTTTATATTATATATTTTATTCCTATATACTAGAAAATTTATATTAAGTATCTAAAATTATATTAAATTCAAACAAAAAGAGATGTCAAAATCCAACCGAAGAGAAGTTAAATTTTATAAAATAAATTCAATTTTTTGAGGTAGTTCAGTGTGTTTGTCGATATGTGGGCTTCTGTCCTAAGAAGTTCGTACATCTTATGTGTGCTGAGGATTCTATAATTATGTTGTCTGTTGTATTTGTAAATGTAAGTCTAATAGGGTTAGCAAGTTAAAGTCACAAGGTTGTCTCTGGGTAGCATGTTTGTCACCGTCGTTTGTACATCCGTTGTATTCAGTCCTGGAACCCACATCATTGTTACTTTTGTCTTTAATTTTGAAATTTGTTCTAGAATCATTGAATAATTAAGGGATGTGTGTTATAAATGGAAGGAATAATGACTGAGGACTTTATTTAATAATTACGCCACTAAATAAATTCCTATTGCCTAGTTGAGAATAGTACTCACGACTCTAGGTTTACCATCCGAGATAAAGCTCGACGGGTTAGCCCAAGCCCCTCGTCTACAATAGGGATGACAAGAATGAAGACTATAGCTGTTAATGGGAAGAATAATCCAATACCATATAATCTCATTAATATGCCTTTACCTCAATAGCCTACGGATATGAGGTATGTGAAGCTGGAGGAAATATATTATCCAAATCGAAAATAGATTTGGTAAAATCAAACCAATCGCCATTTGAGAAAAATGTATATATTGCCTTTGTAGCGAAAATTCCCCAACCAATTAAGTCGGCAGTGTCGATAATCGGTACGGATGGGCTGTTCTCAGTGTGTTCCGTATTCCGCCAAGTGAAACGATAGGGCTCCGCACTTCAAAGTTACTCGTAAAAGTTAATGTAGTGTCTGGTTTTTGCGTCATCTCCGTCGTCCTGGCTATGATGTTCGGCTCCAGATGTCATTTCTCGCACACGCCGCTGATGCAAGGTATTGCTTGAGCCAAGACACCGGCCGTGGCTATGCACTGTAATTCATGTGAAAGCCAAATGCTTTTTGACCAAGTGAAGATACTGGCCAGGGAAGAAAACAGGACAAGAAGACTGGTACGGGAGGCAGTGGAAATCTGCATAGGACGGGAAAACTTTAATAAGGAGAATGGGTTTTCCCTGTCCGCGGTCTGGAGGCCTCTACTGACCCCAAGAAGGCGAATCGACAACCCGCAACACCAAGGAGAGCAGAACCAAACAATGGTTGAAGGTTCCCCCACCACCAGAAGGAAGAAAATATATAAGGACCACGCCTCAACTGGCCCGGCATTAGGAACTGCCATGAGTCGAACATAACATGACCACCAGAAGACGCTGATTCTACAATCGGCGAAATATTGTAGGCTACCACAGAAATGACACCGCTGGAGATACGCCGCACCCAACAACTGGAATAATAATTGATTCAACAACAGATTTTTTTTTGTTTTGTTTCGGTTGTCATGGTGAGCATAGCTTTAGCTGCCTCCGAAAGAGAATCGAGGGATTAGTGATCAGAGGTATACCCGTACAGGCTTAGTTTACCAAGGAGGACCTTGAACCAATGAGTTGTCTCCAGTAGACTGAAACCTCATTCTATCCGGGTGGTCATTTCACTCTGCATTATATTGCTACTGGATGGGATCTAAGGGAGTTAAAATTGTTAATCGCCTCGAGGGACTGCCTGACCCGTATACTCTCTAGACTCTCGCTAATCCACAAGCGCCGTGACACTAGCGCGCTCAGGTAGAGAACTCGTGAAGTCCCTTGGCGAGGACCCAACACCTATTTTCACCGTCACCTTACTGAGGTTAGCCGCCGGATGAAGCGATGTTCTCTGTAGGTTATATACTAGCGCAAAAAAATCGATTCCTTGCCAGTGCTCGAAGGCGTATGTCGTCGAAGTTTGTCAGGAGGTAAGAGTGGAGTTCCAGAAGTGTCCTGAGTCCGTCGAGATCCTCAACGCACCTCTCTTCTCATCTCAGCTGCTTCTTCGTTCATGCAAATCGTCCTTTCTACGGCAAGACAAGGAGGTCGGCAATGTAGGACTGGATCACAATCCGGAAATGCTCTGGATACTTGTGGTCTTCTCCGGCAAAGGTTGCGGTTTCCTTATGCATCCATTCAGATATCATCCGCTGTAGAACTAACGGCAACCGGGCGCTCTCGAGCTATCCAATTCGGAGGCCAATTGGTCTACGCGGCCCACAAGTCGTGAAGTATCCACAGGCCGTGCACAGTGGTGTTTTGTTTGGTCTACGCGTTCTATAGGCTGGTGGACTTCCTCGGCCCTCTCATAGTGACAGGTCGACAGGTCACCCCGATGATGATGATGATGATTTTCTATAGCTAGTACTATTTCTATTCTATAGTCGCCGTAGGTGGAATATATGGCTTCGTCCTCGTGCAGCCGCCGCAGAGGGCCTACCTACAGCGCAAACTGGCCGTCTCAGGCGACCTTGACATATGTGGAGTCATACGGTCAACTTCACGCCAGTTTGGCCACCACAGAGGGTCACCGACAGTATATGTTGTGGACCTCAAAACTTACAAACCAGCACATGCGCCGTGGGCCCCACTAAGTTCGAGGACATCCGCCGCCTACTGAGCCGGCAGAACAGGTCTATGCCACCCGGGCACCGACAGCAACACAGCTTTAGCTTTCCCGCTCAAACATGTCACTGCCCACCGGCCTCTGACAGCGCCATCTCCGAATGTCACAGCACCACCGCCGACTACAATAGTGCCAACGCCAACTACTATAATGACCCTCACGATGACAGCAGTGCCTCCTCTTTTGCAGACAGCAACTCCTTCGACGAACACAGCACTCTCTCAAACACCAGTGACGACACTAGCAACACGAGGGTGAGTAGCGCAGTCACCAGCGTCTCAGAGGGATGTAGCAGCTCCCCTATTGGGAGCAGCGCACCCCAGTCTAGGAGACAAAAGAATAAGCGACAGCGGTCGAGAAGAGACCTCAAAAACTCTGCAGCAAAGGCTGTGGCACCTAACAATCCCCATGGTAGGTACGCCCGCTGAACTCCAGCGGACACTTCTTCGGACAATATCGTAACCATTATTGAAAACAGTGTTGCAAATTGTGTGTGTGTGTTTTTTTTTTATTATTTTAAAATTATGTAACAATAAACTAATGATGTGCTGTACTACAGACGAGCGAATAAATCAGGGAAGCCAACAGACAGTGTATAGGGGAACCATACCGGAGATCTTCTTGCTGCCAACCGGCCTCCACCAGAACATCCACATCTCAGCAGCTGGCAGACTCTCCCGAACCAAGTATCAGGAGCGACCTGACACTACCCTTCTTCGGACTGTATCTCTACCATTATGTACAAAATTGTAAATTGGAATTATTTTATAATTGTAAAATTAAATATCAATAAATGGATGGTGTGTAGGTCTTGGGGGTCGGATGAAGTTTTATTGGCTGAATCTGTCAGACAAGGAATACCCGATTACTTCATCTTCTGACCCTTCCCTCGCTACCTGTTCAGGCAACTTCTGGCTAGGTTTCGTTTAAGGAGTCAGTGCTATCTACACTCAGAAGAACTGCTTTCATTCCTTTGACTCTGTAGCAACTTGGCCTGCTCTATAACAACCCTTGACCTAACCCCTACTAGCTGCCACGTGGTCTCAGTGACAGTGTTGCCAGGAACTATTTAACTTAAAACAATTAATCTAATTTTAAGGTGGCTACACTGCGAGCAACCTCATAATAACCTGTCAGTTAGTGTGTAAAATTAACTGCTCACTCTCGCAGTTGTATCTATTAGTGCTCTGTTCTTTTTGTGCGAACTCTGCTTCAATTCGTTATTTATTAATTATCCAAAGACTTATTATTTTATGTCGTTCATTCTTTATTCTTTGGCAGTATAGATTTTTGTTGTTTTTTTTGTATAAATTATAGTGGACTTATTTCATTTGAGTTTTGTTATTGTACGTTATTAAAGCCCGTACATTAAAACTCCCTCGCCTCGGACTGTCCTGCTTGGTCTTTCTCGGCCGAGTACGGCCCGGTGACAATGAGATATATAAATAGATATTTGCCTATTAATGCTCTACCTAAATATCGAATTTGGTAACCCAGCGGTTAGATGTACATTTCTAACCGCTGGGTTACCAAACTCGATATTTGTACGTTTTATGTAAATCTGATGTTCAAGGAGTCAAAGGAAAATTCAAAATATATCCGTTAAGCTTAAAAACTAAATATTGCTTTCAACATACCTTTACAACATGAGATACATGTAAATACTATTGTGAGCGTCGTTGCCAGCGAAAATGTTTATTCGCAACTGTTACATTGTTCATACTGGTTATTTAAGTGTTTATTTGAAGATTAAAGATCATATTGATTAATGGCTGAAATTGGACAAGAGGGGGGGGCGAAATACCTCCGTTATTATGAGTTATAATGCAAGCTCAACAGATGATTTCCTGTAAGGAAAGTCTGTCAAACACAGCGTTTCGCGAACTAAATTATATGAATGATCCAAAGAGGAAAAGCTATAAAAAAAAGGCTTGACGTCGTATTAACACTCCAATACACGCGCGTCATCTCACAGATGACCAGTTCTGTTTTTTCGTCATAAGTTTGATGGAGGGAGTGGAACCTGGTTCCCCGCCCTAGTATTCCTCAAGCTCGCCTAGCTCGACAGTTCAGTTGAACTCATCAGAGATCAGTTGATTATGCGAGTGCAGTTCAGCAATTTGCCACGCCCCATCACCTCACGCCTTCGAGAACTTCTTCCCAATGATCAAATACCACCACGAGCTTCAAGCAACTCAGCAGCTACTGATGCTGGTGGACGCCAGCGCTGCGGATTTTGCTTGGGAAATAATTCAAAACGATACACCAAATATTCTTGCAAAGAATATGGCCAATATTTATGTCTGTGCCTTTTCTTGTGATGATGGATGTAACGTGGGTGGGGGTAATGAAAGTGATTCAGAGTGAAATTTAAGTTTAATTTTTTAAAAGCAAAGGTTCTTGGTATTTTAGTATTTTTTTTTTATTGGTCATTTCCATTTGTTTGAGCAACTTTCCAAGTTCTAGAAATGACGCTCAATTGTCAATGTGTTCATACATTTTACATTATTATTATGTTCTCTGAAACTATCTTACAAGACTGATAAGAGTTGTGTTCCTAGGTTTACTAGTTGATTTAACTTTTGCAAGCCAGTAATAAGGAATAAAGTTGAAACTAAGCTACCGTGGCAACTGTGTTACATAAATTTAAAATTTTGGAAGATTTATATACAGATAATTTTTTTCAAATACAAATTTATGAACTTTTTCATTTATCTATGCACCATTATTCCTGCAAAATTGCGAAAAAACAATTATATTATTCACTTTTGACAAATAAGTGAACAGTCATCTGACAGATGACACGCGTGTATTTATGTCTCACTAGGGGGCGCGTGTATTGGAGTGTTAAGAATGAATGGCGTGAAAGTAAGAGATCGAGGCAACGTTAAATATGAAGCTTTGATCTGTGAGGGAACGCGTCGGGCTCGGAAGGTAGGCGGATGTGAATAATTCTTCACATCCCCTTGCCTTTTCATTACCCATTTATTATATTATTCACTGTGCTACTCGCCGTCAACAGCTGTTAAATAGAATCAACCCAGTAATATAAATATTCGATTAACTTTAAATTAAATAGTCCCTTCCTTTTTATCACATCCCGACAGCGTCTCTCATAATCGAAAATTCTCTCACTATTCCCACGACGATAAAAGTCCGTCACGCAGGGGCTGCGTAAACTAAGCAGAATTCCCACGCGAAGGTTTATAATAGATAAATATACATACAGGTAACACAACCGTGAATGCTCAGTAAATGCAAGGTACGTATTAGTAAATGTACAATACAAGGCTGAATTGTATAAACAAACAGGCAAACCAACCTCGTAGCGCTGCATAGATAGACAGGAAATACAAACAATTAATGAAATATTTCTGAATATAACATATTAATTTCATTGAAAACAATTTACTAAAGCTAGTGCTGTAATTTGTAATGAATCAGAATCAGTTTTATCTCAATCACTCAAATCTTAGTAATCCTAAAACAAAAGAAGGGGGAGGGGGGTCAACAGAACGAATTTGCATATATCTTACAAAATAAAAGTTCAATGAAAACAATATTTGGTATTTAGGCATCAATTAATAGCTTTTATTATATAACAGAGCATTGTTTATGTAACACTAATAGAAGTGGGGGTTTACTGAATGCTGAAAACTGAAAAATGCAAATATCTCGGTTAATATTCAAGATAGAGAATAAATGTATATAACATTATTTATAGTGCATTTACTTTTCTATATGATTGATTCTATACACTTTTTCGATCCGACTTATAGTAACGGAACATGTTACATGAAACGACTAAATATCGAGTTTGGTAACGATTAAACAAAAATTGCGACCGGTAAAGCGGTAACAGACAAATATATAGATAGATAGATAGATAGATGATATATATATATACAGTTTTGAACGGACCTCATTTTCGTCATCTCCTAGGTAGGATCGATGGACATTTGAAGAAAATATTCGAAAATTCCGTCATGAGTACAACCTCAATAGCTGATTTCCCTTATGGGAAATCTGCTAAAAGGCAAATGTTCGCTTAGATACTTGTAATACTCTGCTCTGTTCAATTCTGATATTAGGAGATTTTTTAATAATAAAGCAAGAAGTCCGTCACGGAGGGGCTACGTTAACTAAGCAGATTTCCCATTTGCGCCACGTATTAGCATTTTTCTCAAAAAGTAAAAGTTCAACGAGAAAAATATGTGGTATTTAAGCTTCACATAATGTGCTTCATGACATAAGAGCTTATTGTTAATATAACATGAGTAGGAGTGGGAGTTTACTGAAGTCCGAAGTCTAAAAAATGCAAATATCTTTGTTAATAATCAAGATAGTGAACTAACGTACTTGACTACATTTGTAGAACACTACATTTACAAAATTAGATTGGTTCTATACAATATTTCGATCCAACGCATTATAACGGAGGTATTAAGATTTTTCGAAATTCCCTCCTATAACCCCCCCACCCCCACCTCGGGTCGGAACGTTTTTTGGCTATGTCATTTTGAAGTGGATTAAATTCTTTTTAATAATCGTTTATTTTTACCTGCAATTTCGGTTTTACAAACACTTTTAACGGAATCTGAAAAAAAAAATTAAAATTAATTAAAACATCCTTAAATTTGAAACTTGAAAAACCATCCTCAGAATCAACATAGAACTTTTAGATTTTAAGGAAAATTTCTCCGGTCAATATGCTTTCTAACCATACAATCCTATTCCGTGTGACCAATATGCTTTCTAACCATACAATCCTATTCCGTGTGACTAATATACTTTCTAACCATACAGTCCTATTCCGTGTGACCAATATGCTTTCTAACCATACAATCCTATTCCGTGTGACCAATATGCTTTCTAACCATACAATCCTATTCCGTGTGGTTAATATACTTTCTAACCATACAATCCTATTCCGTGTGGCCAATATGCTTTCTAACCATACAATCCTATTCCGTGTGACCAATATACTTTCTAACCATACAATCCTATTCCGTGTGACCAATATGCTTTCTAACCATACAATCCTATTCCGTGTGGTTAATATACTTTCTAACCATACAATCCTATTCCGTGTGGCCAATATGCTTTCTAACCATACAATCCTATTCCGTGTGTCCAATATTCTTTCTAACCATACAATCCTATTCCGTGTGTATAATATTCTTTCTAACCATACAATCCTATTCCGTGTGGCCAATATGCTTTCTAACCATACAATCCTATTCCGTGTGGCCAATATGCTTTCTAACCATACACTCCTATTCCGTGTGACTAATATACTTTCTAACCATACAATCCTATTCCGTGTGGCCAATATGCTTTCTAACCATACAGTCCTATTCCGTGTGACTAATATGCTTTCTAACCATACAGCCCTATTCCGTGTGGCCAATATGCTTTTTAACCATACAGTCCTATTCCGTGTGACTAATATGCTTTCTAACCATACAATCCTATTCCGTGTGGCTAATATCCTTTCTAACCATACAATCCTATTCCGTGTGGCCAATATGCTTTCTAACCATACAATCCTATTCCGTGTGGCCAATATGCTTTCTAACCATACACTCCTATTCCGTGTGACTAATATACTTTCTAACCATACAATCCTATTCCGTGTGGCCAATATGCTTTCTAACCATACAGTCCTATTCCGTGTGACTAATATGCTTTCTAACCATACAGCCCTATTCCGTGTGGCCAATATGCTTTCTAACCATACAGTCCTATTCCGTGTGGCCAATATGCTTTCTAACCATACAATCCTATTCCGTGTGGCCAATATGCTTTCTAACCATACAATCCTATTCCGTGTGGCCAATATGCTTTCTAACCATACAATCCTATTCCGTGTGGCCAATATGCTTTCTAACCATACAATCCTATTACATTTACAAAATTAGATTCGTTCTATACAATATTTCGATCCAACTCATTATAACGGAGGTATTAAGATTTTTCGAAATTCCCTCCTATAACCCCCCCCCCTACCTCGGGTCGGACTACAACCGTTAAGGAACTTGATCTTTAGTTTTACATAAAACGCTTAAAAATCGACTTTGGTAATGATCAGATAAAAATTTACTACTACAGCATTAACAGATATATATATATATATATATAAAAAATTGTAACCTCTGTCTGTACATTTATTTTTTTTTCGCGAAATTTCACGATAACTTTTCGTTTCACATGCCATAGACAACATAACTGCATTTTGTTTCTTTCGTGACTGTTTGTTTGTTACCTTTTCACGCATAGACGTCTTTTATGAAACTTGGTATATATATTACTACCAGCCCACCTTAGACATTAGGCTATATTAAAATACGCTGAGACGAACAGGAGTGGGGGCTATAACAGGGGTCTCCAAACTTTCCAGCCTTAGGGCCATACTGATTACTCCAGTAAGTTCCGAGGGCCAAAACCATATTTTTGATTTGAATTGTTGCTTTTGTGTGTGATTTAATAGTATGGAAAAGAAGCGAAAAATTGATAGTGAATGCAGAAAATTCAAAGATCAGTGGAACATTCAGTATTTCGTATTGAGTCCAGTAACAAGGCGCTATGTTTGATTTGCAATGGAAGCATATCCGTTCTCAAAGAATATAACATTAAACGTCATTATTAAAACAATTTTCAAAATTACTCAAAATATACAGGAAGTTTGCGGACAGAAAAATTCGAAGCTATGAAGCGCGGATTGAAATCGCAGTATTATCACAATAACATAAGCCTACAACAATGTTATGAGTAGTTAGCCCATGACCATATCAATGTAGATGTCATATTAATAATTATTCAACATCAAATTAGAATACTTCAGTAAACTAAATTTAATTTGCTATAAAAAATATGTTCTCTAAAAGTAGTTTTCAAGTATGCTAGCTCTCCGCGGGCCGGACAAAATCTGTCCGCCGCACACTGGAGCGATCCTTCATTAATGTTGGACATTGGGGGAAAAAATAAAAAATTTAATTTGGGATTTTGATTGTATAGTTAGTACCACATAAACCCTTTTCAATTGAGCAGATTGATTTTTAGCCATATTATTGCAATGGTTTTTCCATAATGCCTGGTTATAATTCCTATGTTAAAAAAAGCCTTGCCTTATTAAATTCGTCGTGAACTCTTATTTCATTTTATAAATTATTGTTGCTTCCAGTACACTTTAAGAGTGTTATAACAAATCAAAAACTGGCACAAAAGGTTTTTAAAATTCCTCTAATTTTTTTTTTTTTACATCGAGCTGAACATAATTTTATTTAATTGAATTCGCAAATCGCTTGTATTTGCTTGAAAAAATACCACTTGGCATGCTTTTAGGAGTATATTGTCTTATTTACAACGTCGTCAGATCTTGCCTAAACTTGCCTATTCGTTAAATATTTTACTTTTAGTGTTAACACCCCCCGCACTTTTAGGTGCAGAAGACCTCCCGCGGACCTTTCCCAACCACGTACGGTGTAAAACGCCTCCTCCTCTACGCAATTGACACAGCCAATCACGTTCGAAAAAATAGTTAAATACTTTTTTTTCTTGTCTAAATATTTTAACGGTCCTTTTTCGTTTTGGACTATCTACTCTTCATTGCTGGATAAGGAGCTTTCAATGCCTTCTCCACATTGCATATCGATTAGATTTCAAATCGTGGAGTGTTCGGTCCCAAGTTCATAAAGAACTTCTCCAACAAAGAAAAACGAAAATCATTAGTGATTTTAGGGCAAAAATGGGATTAATCGTTGACCAATTGAACCAAGGATTGGGTACATCTAATGACGGAAACACGGTGCGTAAGTTTTTTGCGTTTCCATACATTTCGGGGTCAATCACAGGACTAAATGTAAATTTAAATAAACGGTTTTATATTATTTTGCAAGCAATATCGTCCAACGCTTTGATCATTACTGAAAAGTTTGAAAAGTTTACAAGAGAAACAGCTGAGTTATTTGTGGATTTGTATGGATGGTATTACATGCCAGTAACAGTTCACAAACTGTTAATACATGACCCGGAAATAGTCAAACACGCTATTGTACCAATTGGTATGCTCTCAGAAGATGCTCAGGAGGCTAACCATAAATACTTCTGCGCATACAGAGAATCTTTTTCAAGAAAATTTTCAAGGACGGCTACCAACAGAAATATCCTGAATAATTTGTTAATTAATTCAGACCCATTAATAACACATTTAAGGCCAACACTTAACAACGATAGCGATCGCTTAGAAACAATATCTTCGGAAATAAAAGAACTTCTAATTGAAAAATAAAAAACATTTGAAATTTTAGAAATGTTAGATATTCTTCCAGCATATAAATTCTCATTATTAAATTAAATACATAGATTTTTTTTTTAATTTTTATTCTAGATATATTTTTGTTTACAATTTTAGTATTGCTTTTGTGAACTTCAATTTATTAAAAAATTAAAATTTATAACACATATGTTGATATTATGTGTCTACAAATCACAATTCTCTACTTAGTAAGAGATAAATAATCTGTATGTACACATTTAAAATTCATCCTACCGTTATATCGCATCTGGCAAAGTTTGCTTAAAAAATTGCTGATGAGGTAGTTCAATAGAGTATTCGATATGCTTTAAAATGACTCCAGAATCAATATTCTAGGAGCAGTAGAAACGGAGATATTAATGAATGTCCGGCTTACCCTATCACTCGCTCCAGTGTGCGGCGGCCGGATGTGGCCCCCGGGCCGTAGTTTGGAGACCCCTGGGCTATAAGGAATGCATGAAATTAAAAATAGAGATATTCCGTTTCCTATTGGTTTTTCGGCAAATATGAACATAACAAAAGTTGTTTATTTTGTTATTTAGAGTAACTTTTGTTATATAAATGTTTTTCGTATACCGAATTATAAACGAGATATACGCTAAAACCTATACCGGGAGTGAAAAATTTTATTTGTAACAAAAGACTCAACCGAACTAAATAAAACTTCGTATGTGTATTAGCACTAAAGCCTTCATTATAATAAGCCATACCAACATTTCTAGGGACGGGCAGGAGTGGGGGTTGTAAGGGAGGCCTGAAATTAAAACTAGCGGTATTTCGTTTTCTATTCGTTTTTCTGCAAATATGCACATGACAAAAGTAGTTTATTTTTCTATTTGAAGTAACTTTTGTGATATTCACTTTTGTCTTATAACAAAGTATAAACGAGATATACGCTAAAACTTTAGCGGGAGCCAACAATTTTATTGGGTACGATTAAACCCAACTTAACGTAACTCGGTATGTAAATTAGTATTAATTCTTCCATGATTATAAGCTATGTATATTAAAATTTTTAGGTTCGAACGGGAGTGGGGGTTATAAGGAAGACCTGAAATAAAAATTCGCGACATTTTATTGTCTATTTTTTTTTCGACAAACGTGTACGTAACAAAAGTTGTTTACTTTGTTATTTAGAGTAACTTTTGTTTTATACATTTTTCCGGGAACAATGTATGAAGCAAGTAATTTGCGTAGAAATATTGATATGCTCAACAATTCTTTTTATATAAAAAATTAATTTTATTATTAACAAATCCACAGCAACGACGGGTATAAACCCTAAACACTGTAACTGGGAAATACCAAAATATCATGGAAAGTAAAGCCTTGCCAAAAAATTGTCCATATCATGTATATCCCTATTCCTAACAGTATTGGAGAAAAATCGATTTTTCAATGTATCTATGTTTTATTACATAAATTCAGCGGCACCAGATAAATTATTGATATTGAACGTTTTCTGGCTATGTCATTTTGAAGTGGATTAAATTCTTTTTAATAATCGTTTATTTTTACCTGCAATTTCGGTTTTACAAACACTTTTAACGGAATCTGAAAAAAAAAATTAAAATTAATTAAAACATCCTTAAATTTGAAACTTGAAAAACCATCCTCAGAATCAATATAGAACTTTTAGATTTTAAGGAAAATTTCTCTGGTCAATATGCTTTCTAACCATACAATCCTATTCCGTGTGTCCAATATGCTTTCTAACCATACAATCCTATTCCGTGTGGCCAATATGCTTTCTAACCATACAATACTATTCCGTGTGACTAATATACTTTCTAACCATACAATCCTATTCCGTGTGACTAATATACTTTCTAACCATACAATTCTATTCCGTGTGGCCAATATGCTTTCTAACCATACAATCCTATTCCGTGTGCCTAATATACTTTCTAACCATACAGTCCTATTCCGTGTGTCCAATATGCTTTCTAACCATACAGTCCTATTCCGTGTGGCCAATATGCTTTCTAACCATACAATCCTATTCCGTGTGTCCAATATGCTTTCTAACCATACAGTCCTATTCCGTGTGTCCAATATGCTTTCTAACCATACAGTCCTATTCCGTGTGGCCAATATGCTTTCTAACCATACAATCCTATTCCGTGTGGCCAATATGCTTTCTAACCATACAATCCTATTCCGTGTGGCCAATATGCTTTCTAACCATACAATCCTATTCCGTGTGTCCAATATGCTTTCTAACCATACAGTCCTATTCCGTGTGTCCAATATGCTTTCTAACCATACAGTCCTATTCCGTGTGGCCAATATGCTTTCTAACCATACAATCCTATTCCGTGTGGCCAATATGCTTTCTAACCATACAATCCTATTCCGTGTGGCCAATATGCTTTCTAACCATACAATCCTATTCCGTGTGACTAATATACTTTCTAACCATACAATCCTATTCTGTGTGACTAATATACTTTCTAACCATACAGTCCTATCCCGTGTGGCCAATATGCTTTCTAACCATACAATCCTATTCCATGTGACTAATATGCTTTCTAACCATACAATCCTATTCCGTGTGGGCAATATACTTTTTAACCATACAGTCCTATTCCTTGTGACTAATATACTTCCTAACCATACAATCCTATTCCGTGTGGCCAATATGCTTTCTAACTATACAATCCTATTCCGTGTGGCCAATATGTTTCTAACCATACAATCCTATTCCATGTGACTAATATACTTTCTAACCATACAATCCTATTCCGTGTGGCCAATATGCTTTCTAACCATACAATCCTATTCCGTGTGACTAATATGCTTTCTAACCATACAATCCTATTCCGTGTGGCCAATATGCCTTCTAACCATACAATCCTATTCTGTGTGACTAATATACTTTCTAACCATACAGTCCTATCCCGTGTGGCCAATATGCTTTCTAACCATACAATCCTATTCCGTGTGACTAATATGCTTTCTAACCATACAATCCTATTCCGTGTGGGCAATATACTTTTTAACCATACAGTCCTATTCCGTGTGACTAATATACTTCCTAACCATACAATCCTATTCCGTGTGGCCAATATGCTTTCTAACTATACAATCCTATTCCGTGTGGCCAATATGTTTCTAACCATACAATCCTATTCCATGTGACTAATATACTTTCTAACCATACAATCCTATTCCGTGTGACTAATATACTTTCTAACCATACAATCCTATTCCGTGTGACTAATATACTTTCTAACCATACAATCCTATTCCGTGTGGCCAATATGCTTTCTAACCATACAATCCTATTGCGTGTGACTAATATGCTTTCTAACCATACAATCCTATTCCGTGTGACTAATATACTTTCTAACCATACAATCCTATTCCGTGTGGCCAATATGCTTTCTAACCATACAATCCTATTCCGTGTGACTAATATACTTTCTAACCATACAATCCTATTCCGTGTGGCCAATATGCTTTCTAACCATACAATCCTTTATGGCGAGTTAAGTCATTGGTTTTAATCTTGCGTGGTAGACCTAGAATGGCGGGTTCGATTCCCGCCCTGGGCAGCAGAAATTTATTTAGTGACAAACTCATTAGATATACTCCTTAGGCCCACCCTGGATAGAAAAGGGTGGTAACCTGTTGATAGCCCTTCCGATTAGCCATAGTAACATAAAGTGGACGTAAATAATAATAAACAGCCCTATTCTGACGAGACTTTAACAAGTGCTGGAAAGCAGGAAATTTAATTTAAAATGGTAAAACGGGTGATCTACTGTTTAGTTTTCCTTTCTTATTGTTATTCTCCAAACAAATTCTTCCCATTCCTGAGAATAACACAACATTGCTAAAAGTATAAGCATCAATTAACATTCTTCTTTTTCTGGACATAATATTATTTATATCTTCTTCAAATTTTATGACAAGGGTCTCCAATAAAAAACATTTTTTCTTTGCAAACATTATTGAAACTGCCTACATGTTTCGTGGTTTATTTGCCACCTCTTCAGGGCCTATCCCTTTTAAAAGAAAAATTATTAATAACATTAATTTAACACATCCCTTAATAATTTTTATATATTTTTCTTTCAAAAGGGATAGCCCCTGAAAAGGTGGCAAATAAGACACGAAACATGTAGGACAGTTTCAATAAAGTTTGCAAAAAAAAATGTTTTTTTATTGGAGACCCTTGCCATAAAATTTGAAGAATATATCAATTAACATGTAAACATAGACCGATATGAGGTAGCCAGAGAAATGGCAGAACTGATAGGACAAAGGAAGTATTGCCACACCTCCCTTGGCTTAGTGGTGTCTACTCATTTAGAATCTCAAACTGTAATACATTAAATTATATGAATAAATCTTATTAAATTATCTTCCCAATACTAAAAATGTTCAAACAATATTCACGTTTTAATTAAATAAAGAATTCAATACACTTAAGGGCAAACTGGTGGTTCCCATGAATTAATGTTTGGGGAAGAGAGGGGGGGGGTAGTACACTTTACTTGGTGCAGTTTGTTACTAACAGCAACTACTGTTGCAGTCTGTTGGTGCGTCAATTAAATAACTTAGATTTGAATTATTAAGGATAAAATATTAACATAGATTTGAATTAATTCATCCAGGTGAGGTACCTGGTAGTTCATATTGAAATGAATTGTTGACTGAGACTTTAGGCTATAATATTAATATTCTCTGAAACGAACAGATGTGAGAGTTATAAGGGAGGCCTGAAATTGAAAATAGCGATATTTCGTTTCCTGTTGGTTTTTCGGCAAATATGCACATAACAAAAGTTGTTTATTTTGTTATTTAGAGTAATTTTTGTAATAAACACTATTGTCGTATTCGAAATATAAACCAGATATACTCTAAAAACTCTTGCGGGTGTGAACAATTTTAAAGGACATAAAAGACAAAAGCTAACTCAATGAAACTGCGTACGTGGATTTACAAGTTTATTACTACAAGTTAAAGTGTTTTTAATAAAGGCATATTATGACAAATGATGTTATTATATATTTAATGTTATGTATATAAGTAAGCACGGATTGGTTTTTGATAGCAAATATGTACATTGTAGATAAAATTTAATCCATGATTATGATTTAAATTATTCACAGTGCACCAAAGAGTGGAGAGGGATTTATTTTCATTTATTCTTCAAAACAAAAATTCCTATTTTTTAAGTCCCCTGCCTGACCCTCACGGGAAAACAGTTCGCCCAGACGGGAAGTGTAGTGTGTACTCCTGTTTGAATCTAGAAATTTTGATATAGGTTATAATCTGTTTGTCTGATGGCAGACCTGTTTTTTACATTTCAGACACTTGTCGCGATATTATTAAACTGTACTAAAAGATTTCTTATTACCATTTGTATTTATTCACTTAATATTCACGGTGGTGTTGTGTGCATGTAGATTAATCAATTTTTATAGTTCAGTAGAGAAATCTGCTTAGTTTACGCAGCCCTTGCATGACAGACTTTTTGTTTCGGTTCAATCATGAGGCCTAATCAAATTGTTGAGTCCAGCTTAATGATTATATTTTATTTTTTCTTAACTTGAATTATTAATCATGTTACTTGTGGTTTTGTTTCCAGCCTTCAGTAAACTTCCGCTTCTAATCCTCTCATTTTTACTTTAAGAAACTGAGTAAATAAGAATCTCATTTCCAGCATAAATTTTAATTTCTGTTTTTATAGACCTCTTTCTATGTAAGAAATTGAGAATAAATGTTGAGATATGGTGACTAGTGAGTCATAACAGCACAAGAGAAATCTGCTTAGTTCATGCAGCCACCATATGACAAACTTTCATTGTCATCTTCTAATAAAATGAATCAACGGGCATTTGATGAAATTTTTCTAAAAACATCAAAAATTTCATTAAGGGAAATCTGATAAAAAAATAGTTTTGAAAAAAACATTAATCAAAGATAAACCAATTACTGATTAGTACTTGCTAAGGGTGATTAAACCTTTATGTTATATACCAATGTCTATAGTTATTTCTCATTTCTGAAGCACTACGCATTAACATGTTTCCTAATAGCATTAATAACAAAACCTACGTCCGAAGCACACATATTCAATTGCTACTTGCTCTATGACCTCTATTCCTTCGTTTTCGTCTAAGCCCTTCCATAACCTACCTGCCCTTGCCCACTGCTAACTTATAATATATCCATCGACAAATGAGATATTAATTGTTGATATGGAATTTTGCATTATTTTATTGTACTCATTTCTTTTCATTATTTTGTATTCTTTCCTTCCATTCAAATTTTTGTTTCATCACACAACTTGATTTAACTTTTTTCTTGCCCTCCAATATCTAAGTGTAAAAAACAAATTAGATATATTATTTTCACCACACTCTTATAAGTGGTTGTTTATTTTTGTAGCTCTTTTGAGGAAGGATACCAAAGGTGGCAGAGACTGTAATCATCAAATATTCTCATCTTTTTGATTGATCCAATACCTCATGTAGCTGATACCCAACTATCCTATACATCATTAAGAGCCAGCGATTATCAAACCTTTTTTTTGTCTTCATGAGGAAAACAAAAAGGCCAAATGTGAAAACATTCTAACAATATTTACAAAATTACTGGAACTCAAATTATCCGTTGGTTCTGTAATTATTTAAGATACTAGCTCAGATACCCGGCTTTGCTCGGGAATTCATTTGAGGCTGAATGGTGATGGTATTTTTTTGGCAAGGCTTTACTTTGCACAATATTTTGACATTTACTTGTCCCAGTGTTTAGTGTAAATACCCGTCGTTTCTGTTGATTTGTTAATAATAAAATTATTTTTTTATGTAAGACTTCACTGTCCTCCATATTGTCATATTTCCCGTTTCCTGTGCATTATGCATAGATTTGAATTATTAAGCACAAAATATTATCATACATTTGAATTAATTTTTCCCGGTGAGGTATCTGGTAGTTCCAAAGAATTGTTGAGCAAATTTCTCTAAATAACAAAATAAACAACTTTTGTTATGTGCATATTTGCGGAAACCCCAATAGGAAACGAAATATCACTATTTTTAATTTCAGGCCTCCCTTATAACCCCCATTCCTGCCCGTCCCTAGAAATGTTAGTACATATGGCTTATTATAAGGAAGACGTTAGTGCTAAATCACATACCGAGTTTGGTTTAGTTCGGATGAGTTTTTTGTGCCAAATAAAATTGTTGACTTCCACAGTAGTTTTTAACGTATAACTCATTTATACTTAGGTATACGACAAATGTGTATATAACAAAAGTTACTCCAAATAACAAAATAAACAACTTTTGTTATGTGCATAATTGCCGAAAATGCAATAGGAAACGAAATATCGCTATTTTTAATTTCAGGCCTTCCTTATAACCCCCACACCTGTTCGTCTCAGAGAATATTAACATAGCCTAAAGTCTAAGTTGGATTAGTAGTAATATACATACCAAGTTTCATAAAATTTGGTTCAGCCGTTTATGCGTGAAAAGGTAACAAACAAACACGAAAGAAACAAAATGCAGTTATGGTGTCTATGACATGTGAAACGAAAAGTTATCGTGAAATTTCGCGAAAAAAATCAATGTACAGACAGAGGTTACAATTTTATATATATATATATATATATATATATATATATATATATATATATATATGTAGATTGGTCTGCTTGTATCATTTCTATATTTCAGTCAGCTTGCATTTTCTACTTCAGAAATCCATATTCAGACAGAGCAAATGAAGTCACATATAACTTGTGATAGTTGCTCATGTTCATTCTATTTCTCATGCTAAAAATTGTATATGAATCCTATGCCACTTTGAAAGTTGCAAAAGGATAAATAAATATGCATAAATTGTGAAATCAGATTTCTTAATTTTTATTGAAAAGAAAGTGGCGATCTACAGCATCATAATCAAAGAAGAGGGTATATGTGATTCAGTTTTAAACGATCAATAGTAGTAAAGGTGGTCATGGCATTACAAAAGCAGTTGAAAGAAAGACTATTGTGCATAGGAGACAAGAGTTCCAGAAAATAAGGGTCCAGATGAGAGAGTAATATGGAAAGAGGAGCTTCTCAAAAACCCTTGTAGACTTGTAGTTGGGTGCACTGATATGCTTTAGCAATTATTATGGCAAAATAAATAAATGTCAGAAATGATTAATAAAATACTTAAACTTTATTTGAATAAAACAATTAAATGATGTAAAAATGAGGAAAAGAAAGTTTTCACTTTGTGCCCCCCTGAATATCAATTTCAAACTCATTTTCTGAACGGCCAATGAAAATAAAGTAGGTATTAAAACAATGTTCAAAATTAGTTCATTAACCTTTTCCAGGGAACATTTATAATTATTGTAAAATCACCACAATAGTCATAACATGTCTCTTTAAGGAAACAGCATATTACAAGGAGTTGTTCAAAGAAAATGTAAATAATGAATGTATTGCCCAGTGGTTCTCAAAACTATCGCTAATCCAATTTATCTGATTATCAATCTAATCTTGTGGGATTTCAGACCCCAATTTTAAAAGAAAAAGTATATATAAAATAATTTCAAAATATTTGGTTAAAGAGACTTGAAAATTTTGTAATTTCCTACTTATTGTTAGTGTCTATTTCAATAAATACAACTAAACACAAGGCTTAACAAAAACAAATTTATCAACATCTGTAATTCATCTTGTATTTAATACAGTGATGAAGTTTATATACACAAATGTACAGTTTTTTATGTGAAAACTCCAAACTGTAAAAACTAAAAATTATCCAATATTCAATTCCCTAAAACCAATATAATAAAAGCAAATTAGATGAGTAAGTACAAATTACTACATCCATGGCTTTCAATTACAATACTGCTTAATTTTAATGAGGAAGAAATATTTACAAAGTAATAGTTTCTAATTTCATTTTATATAATAGATTTACAATTTCAAGTATTATATTTTAAACACTAATTATAACAAGATATTCGATATTTATAGTTCATTTCACAGAGATAATTTAAATTAAACAACACAACAAAATAACAATTAATTGACAGCAACTACATTGACTGTTTCTTTTTAAATTAATATCTGAACACTTATTAAAGTAATATCCCTGTTACTATATGATATTATATCGCCAGCACAGATGTTATATGATATTATTAACAGATCAATAATGAAGAAGTCATTCATAAATGAAGAAATAAAACAAAGGAAATCCAAAGCATCAAGATATAATCTACTTATGAAGTAATTTCTTTCAAAACAGGATGTCAGGTTTGATTCATATAGTGATTTACTATTTCAAAAAAAACCTGAATTAAATTATATGAAGCTTCAATTAAATTTAGTGCTCCCTTTACAAATGAAAATAAATTACTCATACTTTTATTAAACAATCTTTCAAGGAATTTTGTATTCAAATCTACAGTTCATAAAGTGGGTGCCTAAATTTACCTTTTAACATTTCTATCTATCATCCTACCCCCAGTATAACCCTTCTTTAAGAATAAGTTTATGTACCTTGGTAATTTAAGAAAAACATGCTAATTACCAAGAATCTTGTACCTTTAACGAAAATACATTTTACCAGAGCCTTCAAATATAATGACAAAAAGTAAAGAAAAAAAAACCTAGTTTAATAGTTATAAAAGCCTCACTTATGAAACTTATGACATCTGTTCTGAATCGTTGAAAAATAAATTAGTGTGCAGAAACCTCTGCACATTTTAATGTGCTAAATTAACTGGATTAATAAACAATCCGTTTGGAATGGCTGTGAGCTGAATATACATATATAACTGACTGGTTAAAACAGAAGGTCTTCATCATTTTCTTCTAGAATATTACTAGCCTGTTCTTCCAACAATTCAGCTGCCTTATTTGCTGCTTTAAAAGCATCGTTTTTAGCTCGAGCAATACGTTTCTTATCTTGAATTTTTTTTAGTCTGGAAAAAAAAATTATTTTAATACAGATTTAAGTGAATTTTCCTTCAGAAAGCACTCACTTTTTAGCTGCATAACATGGCAAACCAAAATTAGTCTATCAATACACACTAGGTTTTCCAAATTGAAAGAAAATAGGAACACAGTCCGCAACAAACTGTATAATGATATCTCTGGAATATGTTGGATGATAGAGGAACCAGTTGATAAGGATCACTAAAAAGGCCTTGTCCTCTACTATTGTTTTAGCAGATTTCCCTTAAGGGAAATCAGCTATTGAGGTTGTACTCATGACGGAATTTTCGAAATTTTTCTTCAAATGTCCATCGATCCTACCCAGGAGATGACGAAAATGAGGTCCGTTCAAAACTGTGTATATATATATATATATATATATATATATATATATATATATATATATTTGTCTGTTACCGCTCTAGCGGTCGCAATTTTTGTTTGATCGTTACCAAACTCGATATTTAGTCGTTTTATGTAAAAAGAAAGATCAAGTTCGTTAACGGCTGAAATCGGACCAGTGGGAGGGGAGGATTTTCGAAAATTCGAAATATCTCCGTTACTATACGTCGGATCGAAAAATTGTACAGAATCAATCTTATTGCAAATTAAATTTACTATAAATATTGTTATATACATTTTTTCTCTATCTTGAATATTAACTGAGATATTTGCATTTGTATTCTGCGTGTGATCACCAGTAGGCTATGTTCGGACTTTCCGCCAAGAGCTCTGGTGGCCGTTTCCATAACTATTCGTCCCTCGTGAATAGGTTTAGAGGTTAGGTTAACTGTTTTTTGGGGCTAGAAACTACTGGGTTATTACGCCCTAAATAATGTTTTAGGTTTAGAGGTTTCTTACTACTACAGTTGTTATTAGGCAGATTTCTCTATTGTAAAACTTCACGTGGGAAATCTGCTTAGTTTACGCAGCCCCTGCGTGACGGACTTTTTAATTTTATGCAAAGTGCACTTTCGGAGTGAGTGCTCCATCGTCAGTGCCTGCTGATTATAGGACTGTAGCCTGGACAACAACCACCAGGCAACCCCCGGAGTCGCCCGGCGGTTGTTGTCCAGGCCTTTTATTGATCCTTAACAAACTGTACAATGGTTCTCAAAAATATTGATATTTTGTGCTCATTCTTAAAAATGTTTCACACACACTTTTAGTATATTCTTAAACCTAAATAATATTGCTATGAAAAACTGATATCCCAGTTCTATTATATACCGCAAATGCTACGAAGCCTTAAATATTCCCAATATTAAAAAAAATATACTAGAAAAATGACAATTTCATTATTTCTCAGTCCATATGAGATAGTGAATTTTAACCTCTATAAAAGGAGAGAATAAATAAAAATTGGTAAGCTAATAATTTAAAAGCATACAAGTTCTCCTAGTACATATAGTACTGGTCACCAGTTATCAATTGCTTCAGATAAGGATTTATTTCTTGATGTTTAACGAGCATGTTGCATATGCTTATGAATGACATCAAATGAGTTTCCTTGAGTTCATAGGGGACTCAGACATTGAGCTTACTTGTGTGTACCATCATCTTAAGGCGCTGATGGATAGTTGAGTGCTGTCTTGTGGTGGGTATTTCCTTTATTTGGCTGTGAGTTCAAAATCACTGTATTGAAATTTTGCAACCAATGTCATCACTGTCATTCTTTAGGGCATCATTACAATAAACCCTGTAACTTTTCTACGGCTTCAAACATGTTATTCCCCTTGCGAAAGCAAAACATCAAATTTAACAGGAATGCAATTTTAGATTATGCATCTTCAAGACTTCTTCAAATAATTAAAAAAAGAATAGGACTAATTCAAATTAATACTGAAGTGATAACCAAGTAATTGACTTGGCCTGAAATTTGAATGACTCAAGTGCTTACACAGCGAATAATCACCAGGTATTAGTAAAATGCAACATAACTTTTCTGACAACCCAATATACTCAAAAAATATTTAAGTAGCACACCTGTAAAATTCTTCTCTTTCCAGTTCATCAAGTTCAGATATAATATACTGAAGAGTTCGCTCTATTCTTGGAATAATAACTGAAACATTTGAAACTTTAATTAGCCAAATCATGAGAAAATGTCAGTTAATAGAAATAATTTTTAACTTAATTTTAAAATCTTACAATTTCTCTTAACTATCATGTAATTATTATTATTCGGCAATGGCATCTGGATAGATATGTTTTTACTAAGGGGAAGTATGTCCTTTAAAATAATTTATCTGTAGAAGAGAGACTAACCCTGCACCTCCCTAAAATTTCTTCCCACCAAAATGTAAATTTATAGACACAATTATAAAAAACATTATAATATATTATCCAATAGAGTGCATTGAATAGTCACCCAAAAATAATATTCCATTCTTTTGATTTCAAAGGAGGGTTTCTATGCCTCCCTTGGAATCGGGGTCCTAGTATCTATCCCAGTGAATCTAAATATAAAAATCTGCTAATAAAAAAATTTGGCGTAAAACTGAATTGGATAAGATATGACAGGAATGTGTTCTACAACACATCGGAACCCAAAAGAAGTGTGTTGTTAGTACTTTGAAATGCAAAAAGTAAATATTGCGTATTTGAATTAATTTGTAGGAAATTTTTTGAAAATTGAGGTTTTATTTTATAAAATTGGTTTTAAATATATTATTCAGAGATAAAAGTGTTTGGTCTGGATTTTCATTAAGAAATGACTATGGAGGCATAAGCATGCTCTCCATAAACGTCCACTAAAATTCAATGGCTTTCGGCACACGCTTTTCTTCATGTTAAAGTAATGAAGAAGAAATCTTTAAATATATATGTTGCCACTTGTTAAGATTCGATTAATAATATTATGCCACAGCTTTCCTCCCTGATTTCAGGCACTGCAGTCCTTGATATCATAATGTGCTAGTCTTACATCTCCATTCCGAATGTTCAAAACTTCTGATTTCTCTTTCATATATAAAAACTCATTGTTCAAAAATAAGTAGTAAGTACTGTACAATAAAAATTAAAGCTAAAACAAAATACATACCATGTTCAATAGCATTCACTCTTCGATTTGTCAACTTAATAACTTCATCTAGAGTAACAAAAGATGTTTGCAGAGAAGCAAGCTCAACAAGTAATTTAATAGCTTTTTGGTAGTTCTTTTTCAGTTTTGCAAGCTGCTGACCACCTCTAGCAAGCCCAGCCAGTTCGTATGAATCAGTTCCATCTTGATAACTCTCAAATACTGGCAGAGTCACACCTACAATGCATAATGACTTAATAAATTATCATTTCATAATCCTACTGTCCAAGGTAAACATACTATGGCGATCCAATGCCTCAATAAATAATTACTCAAAATAATCATTAATGTTGACTCCATCTCTGGAGCTTTATAGTCTGTTATATATCAGAGAATCATTTCTTAGTTTAATTTATCGCTCACAGTAGATTCACCAGTGCTAAGTTCTTTATAACATCAATTCAGTAATCTATAATAGTCTTGTTGATCAACCCTAACAAAAATTAATTATGAGTAATTACTTTTGTGTTTAGATAGAGTCTAGCGAAAGAAAATATACAAATAAATATGATCTAGTTTTTTTTGTTAATTATCCATTCCCAGTAAAAATTTTTACAACTGATTTAAGTAAGAAAAGTGTTAAGAACAAAACCACGGAAATTATTCTACATAACTAACTTGTAAAATTAGTTTCATGTAATATTATTCTAAGTAGTTTTTTTACCCATTGTTGATTTATCGAAATGCTTTACTGTGGGAACACAAAGTTTGGATTAACCTGTCCCAGCATATTCTTCAACACCCCCCCCCATCATATTCGTTAATCATTCAGGTGTAATACCCATGTTGTAAGAATCTAAAAAATAGCTAATTTATGATTAGAATAGTTCTTATCCATAAATTAATTGAAATAACATATTTGCGATGATTGGATTAATTTAAACACTAAGCAATCACTTTATCGTTATCAAATTGCAATCATATTATAGATTTAAATGAGAAGCATGGAATGGTTATTGGATGGATATTGAGAAATTTATTTTCCTTCATGAGTTCAAATAAATTTTGTTTACTGTCAAAATATAACAATTGTATCATCTTATCTCTCAGAGAAAAATATGATAAATTTCTTTTGATGGCTGAAATAAAAATGGTTTCCCATGGATATATAATTAAGAGTTTTCCAGTAAACCTTCTCTCCTTTCAATGATTGAAGAGCATACATAATACAGTCCACGTTAAAAAATGTATCCACTGAATAAATATGAAAAAAACAGTCCCCTTTCTGTAAGAAACAACCCAGATGAAAATTGAACTCACGACTCTAAATTTAACAAGGAATATAAAGATAAACGCCTTAGCACACATGGTTAACTTGGGCCTCAAACAAAAAGAAAACCATCATAAAATAATAAAAACTACTTGCCAGCAACATTGTCCTTCTTTGTGCGAATTTTTATTTGAGCTTTTTGAACATTCTGCAAAACTTGCTGATTGAAATCACCAGTAGTAAATTTTGCTTCTGCTAAAGAAAACGCAGCTTCTTTCATAACTTCTCCCATCAATGTCTTTGTCTGTAAAAGGGAAATAATGAAAAGTTTGAAATAAACCAAGAGAATCCAAACATTAAATGAATAAATTGTTAATAAGTAAACAAACATCAATTAATGAAAAATATATTGAGAGAGGTGGAGTGGAATAAGCACTAAAAGACAACATTTAAAAAAATATGTCAGAAGGAAAATTAATATCAGTTAAAAGAATACACTGATAGAGTAGGGGGAATTTATTCGTTTCTTCAAGAGCTTTGTTTGGGCCTCCTTCAGCAAGTAAGCCATGTGGGATCATTAGAAGGTCACTTCTTTTGCAGTCTGTTAGTATGTGTTTTATTACAAATATTACATTTAGGCATGTTTTTCTTTTCAAATAGATTACCATGAGTAAGGAGAGAATGACCTATATGTAGTCTAGTAAGGACTACTTTGTCTCTCTGTGTAAATGTTTTATGTTTATCATTCCATGCCTTAACTGTAATTTTAATTTGTCTTAGTTAATAACCAGTCTGTTAATGACTTAGTTAATGTTGTCTGTGAATAACTAGTACTGTTGCCATTCTTGGAGTATGTTAGTTTTAGCATAGTTTTGTCCGAAGTCATTTTTTAATGCCAGTATTGCTGTTTTTTGTCGTTAGTTTCATGAGTATGTCAACTTTAGTGCTTCGACCAATATTCTGATGTCCTGGTAGCCACACAAATGTTATTGACTTATGAAGATTATGAATGTGTTCAAAAATGTTTGTTATAATGGGATGAGTAGAATATATGTTTTTTAAGGAGAGTAAAGAACTAAACGAGTCCGGAAAATAAAATTACATAGCGAATTCCATGTGTGTGTGTGGATATATATATATATATATATATATATATATATATATATATATATATATATATATATATTATATATATATATATACGAGGAATCGTCATAAAAAAAATTTTAAGGATTAACAACAGTCTAGCAACAACCATAGGACCACTTCATTAAGAATATCCTAGCATTTTTTTGTTACCATAAATATATGTGCTTTCACTTTCCAATTAAAAAATCCTTCTAGGACTAACCAAAAATTCTTGTACAAAAAAATAGACAAATTCTAAGACAGATACAGTATATGTGAATATATTTTAAAATAAAAACACAAAATATACATACACACCTCAATGATTTTTGAAAGTATCATTCTAAATCTCATTTGAAGTGCATCAGCCTTTTTCTTCAACAAACTGTGACCCTTTTGAGCACCAACAAGCCTTCCTTTCATTAAAGTCTGAGCCCTGAATCATTATCAAAGTAAAGTATAAATAATTAAATAAAAATTCTCAGTTAAATAAGTTCATGAGGTAAAATGTCAAAAAGTAGGCGTGGTCTGTTTGCACAACTAACTCAAGTAAAATATAAAGCGCTTTAATAAAATGTGTAGCTCATGAGATTAATACCTACCCTCGAGATGGGAAAATCGGCAATTTGTCTTTTCCTGACATAACTGATCTTCAGAATTCTTTGAAAAGAAAAAACAAACCCCACAAGAAGGAAAAATGTCACCCGCGACAAGCAGCTGATCACGACCACTGCTTTAGAGGCGAATAAATAATGGACTTAAGCAAAGAGATAAAAACTGTTCAACTCTTGTTATTATTTGAAGTTCAGTATGACCTCATCAAACTCTTATTGTAAAATCCCACAATTTTAAATTCAGCATTCTTTGCGTTTTGATTTTATAATAGCAGATTTCTTTTAAGGAAAATCATATATTGGGGTTGATTACATACTTATCTTTAATAAAGAACTTATAAAGTTTATCAAAAGTATAGATATAGATGTAGCAAAAATACATTAGAATGTAAAGTTGATTGTGAAGAATGGGAATTGTAATTCATATATTTACAATAGATAGACTCGCAAATTAAACATCGGTTGAGTTTAACTTTAATTGATTTTTTTGTTCTTATTTTATTTATTTATTTTTTATTTCATTTATTAATTTTATTTGTAATTATCTTACTTATTTTAGTATTTTATTTCATTATTATTATTTGTATATTATATTTGAGTTGATAGTTGATTAACGTGTATGTATTTAAACATTACCATACACGTAATATGCCATGTGGTAATGGAACATGTATTCAAATAAATAACTCCTCTTAGGGTTACTAGGAGGAGAAAAAAAATACATACTTATCTGTTACCGCATCAGCGGTTGCAATTTTTGTTTGAACGTCTATATTAAAACGTTTTATGTAAAATTAGAGATCAAGTACATTAATGAATGAAATCGAACCATTGGAAAGGGAGTTAAGGCGGGAATTTCGAAATATCTATGTTATCCAACGATGGATCGTATAGAACAAATCTTATTACAAATTTAATTTGCTATAAATGTTCAGCATTCAGTCAACTCCCACTTCTACTCATTTCATATCAACAATGGGCTGTTATATAATGAAATACTTTTTTCAAAGCTTAAATGCCAAATATTGTTTATATTGAACTTTTACTATGTGAGATTCATTCAAATGCGTAGGGTGATGATGCCATAAACTAAGATTTAGCGGTCTTGATTAGAAAATGTTTATTTATTTGATACCCGATATATCACTATTTCATTCACATTTCACAACAATAAAGATCATATTGGTTAACGACTGAAATTGGACTTGGAATGGGGGGGGGGTGTTCTATAATTTTTATACTATGCATATTTTCGTAACTCAAATATTAATTGAATTATTCTTTTTTTTTGTTTTCAAGCACTCAGTAAACCCCCACTTTTTTTCGTCGGATTATTACTTAGAAATCGACAATATATGGTGAGATGAGATCACTAGCGTGTCATACCAAAAGTAGGGAAATCTGCTTAGTTTACGCAGCCCCTGCATGACGAACTTTTATTTATTTCTCTAGTAGGGATGTACTTAAGATCTCTTGGTTTATCGTTGGTTCTCAAGTGACCGCAGAACTCTCAGCTAGTTTGCTTTTGATCTCGATAAAACCAATAATTAATGAAGATATAGGCGAATATGTGCTTTGATATCGATATAAATCCCTTCCTCCTAACTCAATATAGAGTTTGTTGTACTTTGAGATAGTTTGCTCACAAATATTCTGTATGAATCTTCTATGTGAATGAGGAACAAACAGGCGGAAAGAAAAGCAAGATTTTCTATATTCTTGGCATTGTTATTAGAATGGTCTCACCACGGAATTAATTTATCTCCGCGAATTTTAAATAGGAAATATGTCAAATATCTTTCAGTTTTATTTATTAAAAAAAAACTCACTTTTTTTCTAGTACGTCGTCCCTCCCTCAATCACTAAAGGAAGTCTTGGCCTATGTTATTAAACTTGAACACAGAACAGCCAGTTTTCTGGCACACTATTATGCTTTATTTACATTGATGCAAATAGTCCATCCTTCCACTGGGATACCTTTTATGGTCTAAATAAAGACATGTATTGCTTACATTAAAAACAGCAAGATAGTTTGGTTCCTTATATTTTATGCTTCATAATCATTTTAGTAGTATATCATATCAGCTTTGTCTATTGTTTAATAGATATTTACACAATTATATTACTATAACGAAATAGTTTTTTTTTTTTTTTTTTTAGAGCGGTAACAGACAAATATATATATATATATATATATATATATATATACAGTTTTGAACGGACCTCATTTTCGTCATCTCCTGGGTAGGATCGATGGACATTTGAAGAAATTTTTCGATAACCGCGCCATGAGTACGACCTGAATAGCTGATTTCCCTCAAGGGAAATCTGCTAAAAAGTGTTCAGTGTTAAAAACCGTTGCAATTTTTTTTTGTTTTTTGTTGTTGACTGAAATTTGGACGGAATGGTTAGAGGTAGCCAGTGTTGGATAATGCAGATTTGGCGACTGTCTCTAACACTGCAGTGCTTCTAAACCTGCCCTATGGGCATGATATTGACACACAACAGACAATTATAACATTTTGTAAGGATGTTAAAGGTTCTCTGAAGAAGGACTCGTTATGACATATAAAAATATAATTAGAAAATATAAATATTAATTAATCAGGCAATAAGTGAATAAATCAACTAATAAAGCTAAATAATAATACAAAAGTTGCTCGAAAAAGATGATGTACAAATGTATTAGGATGAAGAGATGATGACGGATCATACTGCCCATCATAATAAAGCTAATATTCTTGTCATTGACAAGGGTAAAATCAGCTGACATCACTGTCCCAAATGATAGAATATCCGCAAGTCTTACGCCGCGAGAAAATAAGGACATGCCAAGATTAAGCTTTCGAAATAAAACCCTAGATCACTAGGTCACCTAGTCACTGTCACTGCAGTCCTGATACAAACAAATGGCTTAATTCCAAAAACCACAAAATATCTTAATTTATCTGAGCAATTAATAAGAATGTCACCGAAAGCAGTTCTGTTAGACGCTGCATGGTTTGTTATTAAATTTTTAAATTCCCATTAAAAGAATAACAAAAAAGTCCGTCACGCAGGGGCTGCGTAAACTAAGCAGATTTCCCCTGTGAAGTTTTACAATAGAGAAACCTGCATACTGGTAACACAATACCACCGTGATTAGATAATGAGAAATCTTTCAGTTAATTAAAATAAATTCCCAACTGAAACGGCTTCTGAATTGTAAGAATAATTTATATTTTAATAACTCAAATTTTAGTAGTCCAAGAAGTAAAGAAGGGGGGGGCGGATGAACAAAACGTATCTGCATAAATCTCACAAAGTAAAGAAGGTAAGGTAAGGTTAGAAACGACAGGCAAGGTTAGAAGAAGCTTCGACCTGAGCCGAGAAATGACGAAGATGGCCGAACTAATCCGAACTATACCCGACCACACACTTCATAAAAATTGAAATTAAAGTTGATTGTGAAAAATGGGAATTGTAATTCATATATTTACAATAGATAGACTCGCAAATTAAACATCGGTTGAGTTTAACTTTAATTGATTTTTTTGTTCTTATTTTATTTATTTATTTTTTATTTCATTTATTAATATTATTTGTAATTATCTTACTTATTTTAGTATTTTATTTCATTATTATTATTTGTATATTATATTTGAGTTGATAATTGATTAACGTGTATGTATTTAAACATTACCATACACGTAATATGCCATGTGGTAATGGAACATGTATTCAAATAAATAACTCCTCTTAGGGTTACTAGGAGGAGAAAAAAAATACATACTTATCTGTTACCGCATCAGCGGTTGCAATTTTTGTTTGAACGTCTATATTAAAACGTTTTATGTAAAATTAGAGATCAAGGACATTAATGAATGAAATCGAACCATTGGAAAGGGAGTTAAGGCGGGAATTTCGAAATATCTATGTTATCCAACGATGGATTGTATAGAACAAATCTTATTACAAATTTAATTTGCTATAAATGTTCAGCATTCAGTATACTCCCACTTCTATGGGGGGGGGGTGTTCTATAATTTTTATACTATGCATATTTTCGTAACTCAAATATTAATTGAATTATTCTTTTTTTTTGTTTTCAAGCACTCAGTAAACCCCCACTTTTTTTCGTCGGATTATTACTTAGAAATCGACAATATATGGTGAGATGAGATCACTAGCGTGTCATACCAAAAGTAGGGAAATCTGCTTAGTTTACGCAGCTCCTGCATGACGAACTTTTATTTATTTCTCTAGTAGGGATGTACTTAAGATCTCTTCGTTTATCGTTGGTTCTCAAGTGACCGCAGAACTCTCAGCTAGTTTGCTTTTGATCTCGATAAAACCAATAATTAATTAAGATATAGGTGAA
Source organism: Riptortus pedestris (assembly GCA_019009955.1). Lineage (NCBI taxonomy): Eukaryota > Metazoa > Arthropoda > Insecta > Hemiptera > Alydidae > Riptortus > Riptortus pedestris. Next base: position 9,672,863 of record CM032228.1, read on the forward strand.
TATGTGCTTTGATATCGACATAAATCCCTTCCTCCTAACTCAATATAGAGTTTGTTGTACTTTGAGATAGTTTGCTCACAAATATTCTGTATGAATCTTCTATGTGAATGAGGAACAAACAGGCGGAAAGAAAAGCAAGATTTTCTATATTCTTGGCATTGTTATTAGAATGGTCTCACCACGGAATTAATTTATCTCCGCGAATTTTAAATAGGAAATATGTCAAATCTCTTTCAGTTTTATTTATTAAAAAAAAACTCACTTTTTTTCTAGTACGTCGTCCCTCCCTCAATCACTACAGGAAGTCTTGGCCTATGTTATTAAACTTGAACACAGAACAGCCAGTTTTCTGGCACACTATTGTGCATTATTTACATTGATGCAAATAGTCCATCCTTTCACTGGGATACCTTTTATGGTCTAAATAAAGACATGTATTGCTTACATTAAAAACAGCTAAGATAGTTTGGTTCCTTATATTTTATGCTTCATAATCATTTTAGTAGTATATCATATCAGCTTTGTCTATTGTTTAATAGATATTTACACAATTATATTACTATAACGAAATAGTTTTTTTTTTAGAGCGGTAACAGACAAATATATATATATATATATATATATCTATATATATATAAAATTGTAACCTCTGTCTGTACATTGATTTTTTTCGCGAAATTTCACGATAACTTTTCGTTTCACATGTCATAGACACCATAACTGCATTTTGTTTCTTTGGTGTCTGTTTGTTTGTTTGTTTGTTTATTTGTTTGTTTGTTTGTTTGTTACCTTTTCACGCATAAACGGCTGAACCGAATTTTATGGAACTTGGTATGTATATTACTACTAACCCAACTTAGACTTTAGGCTATATTAATATCCTCTGAAACGAACAGGAGTGGGGGTTATAAGGGAAGCCAGAAATTAAAAATAACGATATTTCGACTCCTATTGGTTTTTCGGCAAATATGCACATAACGAAAGTTGTTTATTTTGTTATGTAGAGTAACTTTTGTTATATACACTTTCGTCGTATACCGAGTTATAAACGAGATATACGCTAAAACCTATAGCCGAAGTGAACAATTTTATTTGGGACAAAAGACCCAACCGAAATAAATAAAACTCGGTATGTGTATTAGCACTAACGCTTTCATTATAACAAGCCATGCCAACATTTCTAGGGACGGGCAGGAGTGGGGGTTATAAGGGAAGCCAGAAATTAAAAATAGCGATATTTCGTTTCTTATTGGTTTTTCGGCATAAATGAACATAACAAAAGTTGTTTATTGTGTAATTTAGAGTAACTTTTGTTATATTTACTTTGGCCGTATACGGAAGTATAAATGAGTTATACTCTAAAAACTATAGAGGGAGTCCACAATTTTATTTGGCACAAAAGACTCAACCGAACTAAACCAAACTCGGTATTTGAATTAGCACTAACGCCTTCCTTATAATAAGCCATACTATTTCTACGGACGGGCAGGAGTGGGAGTTGTAAGGGAGGCCTGAAATTAAAATAGTGATTTTATATTGGGGTTTCGGCAAATATGCAAATAACAAAAGTTGTTTAATTTGCTATTTAGAGAAATTTGCTTAACACGTCTTTTCAATATGAACTACCAGGTACCTCAAATGAAAAAATTTATTCAAATGTATGTCAATATTTTCTCATTAATAATTCAAATCTATGCATAATGCACAGGAAACGGGAAATATGACAATATGCAGAAGTCTTGCATAAAAAAATAATTTTATTATTAACAAATCCACATAAACGACGGGTGTTAACCCTAAACACTGGGACGGGTAAATGTCATAATATTGTGCAAAATAAAGCCTTGCCAAAAATATACCACCAACATTCAGCCCCAAATGAATTCCCGAGCGAAGCCGGGTATCTCAGCTAGTATATATATAAAATTGTAACCTCTGTCTGTACATTGATTTTTTTTCGCGAAATTTCACGATAACTTTTCGTTTCACATGTCATAGACACCATAACTGCATTTTGTTTCTTTGGTGTCTGTTTGTTTGTTTGTTTGTTTATTTGTTTGTTTGTTTGTTTGTTACCTTTTCACGCATAAACGGCTGAACCGAATTTTATGAAACTTGGTATGTGTATTACTACTAGCCCAACTTAGACTTTAGGCTATATTAATATTCTCTAAGACAAACAGGAGTGGGGGTTATAATGGAGGCCTGAAATTTAAAATAGCGATATTTCGGTTCCTATTGCTTTTTCAGCAAATATGCCCATTAGAAAAGTTGTTTATTTTGTAATTTAGAGTAACTTTTGTTATATGCACTTTTGCCGTATATGGAAGTATAAATGAGTTATACGCTAAAAACTTTAGCGGGAGTCAACAATTTATTAGGCACAAAAGACTCAACCGAACTAAACCAAACTCGGTATGTGAATTAGTACTAACGCCTTCCTTATAATAAGCCATACTAACATTTCTAGGGACGGGCAGGAGTGGGGGTTATATGGGAGGCCTGAAATTAAAAATAGCGATATTTCGTTTCCTATTGCTTATTCAGCAAATATGCCCATAAAAAAAGTTGTTTATTTTGTTATTTACACTAACTTTTGTTATATACACTTTTGCCGTATACGGAAGTATAAATGAGTTATACGCTAAAAACTATAGCGGGAGTCCACAATTTTATTTGGCACAAAAGACTCAACCGAACTTAACCAAACTCGGTATGTGAATTAGCACTAACGCCTTCCTTATAATAAGCCATACTAACATTTCTAGGGATGGGCAGGAGTGGGGGTTATAAGGAAGGCCTGAATTTAAAAATAGCGGTATTTCGTTTCTTATTGCATTTTCGGCAAATATAAACATAACAAAAGTTGTTTATTTTGTTATTTAGAGTAACTTTGGTCATATTCATTTTTGTCTTTTAACAAAGTATAAACGAGATATACACTATAAACTAAAGCGGGAGTCAACGATTTCTTTGAGCGCTAACGAGTAAACCGAACTAACAAAAACTCAGTATGTCAATTAGCATTAATTCTTCCATGGTTATAAGGGAGGCCTGAAATAAAAATTCGCGATATTTCATAGTCTATTTGTCTACGGGAAATATGACAATTTGGAGGACAGTGAAGACTTACATAAAAAATTAATTTTATTATTAACAAATGCCAACAACGGGAATTAACCCTAAACACTGGGACGGGTAAATGTCAAAATATTGTGCAAATTAAAGCCTTGCCAAAAAAATAACATCACCATTCAGCCTCAAATCAATTCCCGGGCGAAGCCGGGTATCTGAGCTAGTATATATATATATATATAAAATTGTAACCTCTGTCTGTACATTGATTTTTTTCGCGAAATTTCACGATAACTTTTCGTTTCACATGTCATAGACACCATAACTGCATTTTGTTTCTTTGGTGTCTGTTTGTTTGTTTGTTTGTTTATTTGTTTGTTTGTTTGTTTGTTACCTTTTCACGCATAAACGGCTGAACCGAATTTTATGAGACTTGGTATGTATATTACTACTAACCCAACTTAGACTTTAGGCTATATTAATATCCTCTGAGACGAACAGGAGTGGGGGTTATGGGGGAAGCCTGAAATTAAAAATAGCGATATTTCGTTTCCTATTGGTTTTTCGGCAAATATGAACATAACAAAAGTTGTTTATTTTGTTATTTAAAATAACTTTCGTTATATACACTTTTTTCGTATACTGAATTATAAACGAGATATACGCTAAAACCTATAGCGGAAGTGAATTTTATTTGGGACAAAAGAGCCAACCGAAATAAATAAAACTCGGTACGTGTATTAGCACTAACGGCTTCCTTATAATAAGCCATACTAAGATTTCTAGGGACGGGCAGGAGTGGGGGTTATAAGGGAGGCCTGCAATTAAATATAGTGATATTTCGTTTCCTATTGGGGTTTCGGCAAATATACACATAACAAAAGTTGTTTATTTTGTTATTTAGAGAAACTTTTGTTATATACACTATCGTCGTATAACGAAGTACAAAGGCGTTATACGCTAAAAATTATAGCGGAAGTCAAAATTTTATTTGGCACAAAAGAATCAACCGAACTAAATAAAACTCGGTACGTGTATTAGGACTAATGCCTTCATTATAACAAGCCATACCAACATTTCTAGGGACGGGCAGGAGTGGGGGTTGTAAGGGAGGTCTGAAATAAAAGCGGTATTTCGTTTTCTATTGGGTTTTCTGCAAATAAGCACATGCCAAAAGTTGTTTATTTTGTTATTTAGAGAAATTTTTTCAACAATTCTTTTTAATATGAACTATCAGGTACCTCACCGGGAAAAAATAATTCAAAAGTATGTTAATGTTTTGTCCTTAATAATTCAAATCTATGCATAATGCACAGGAAACGGGAATTATGACAATATGGAGGACAGTGAAGACTTACATAAAAAAATAATTTTATTATTAACAAATCCACAGAAACGACGGGTATTAACCCTAAACACTGGGACGGGTAAATGTCAAAATATTATGCAAAGTAAAGCCTTGCCAAAAAAATGCCATCACCATTCAGGCTCAAATTAATTCCCGAGCGAAGCCGGGTATCTGAGCTAGTATATATATATATATATATATATATATATATATATATATATATATATATATATATATCTATATATATATAAAATTGTAACCTCTGTCTGTACATTGATTTTTTTCGCGAAATTTCACGATAACTTTTCGTTTCACATGTCATAGACACCATAACTACATTTTGTTTCTTTCGTGTCTGTTTGTTTGTTTGTTTGTTTGTTTGTTTGTTTATTTGTTTGTTTGTTTGTTACCTTTTCACGCATAAACGGCTGAACCGAATTTTATGAAACTTGGTATGTATATTACTACTAGCCCAACTTAGACTTTAGGCTATATTAATATTCTCTAAGACGAACAGGAGTGGGGGTTATAAGGGAGGCCTGAAATTAAAAATAGCGATATTTCGATTCCTATTGCTTTTTCAGCAAATATGCACATAACAAAAGTTGTTTATTTTGTAATTTAAAGTAACTTTTGTTATATGCACTTTTGCCGTATACGGAAGCATAAATGAGTTATACGCTATAAACTAAAGCGGGAGTCCACAATTTTATTTGGCACTAAAGACTAAACCGCATTAAACCAAACTCGGTATGTGAATTAGTACTAACGCCTTCATTATAATAAGCCATACTAAAATTTCTAGGGACGGGCAGGAGTGGGGGTTATAAGGGAGGCCTGAAATTAAAAATAGCGATATTTCGTTTCCTATTGCTTTCTCAGCAAATATGCACATAACAAAAGTTGTTTATTTTGTTATTTAGAGTAACTTTTGTTATATGCACTTTTGCCGTATACGGAAGCATAAATGAGTTATACGCTGTAAACTAAAGCGGGAGTCCACAATTTTATTTGGCTCTAAAGACTAAACCGAATTAAACCAAACTCTGTATGTGAATTAGTACTAACGCTTTCATTATAATAAGCCATACTAACATTTCTAGGGACGGGCAGGAGTGGGGGTTATAAGGGAGGCCTGAATTTAAAAATAGCGATATTTCGTTTCCTATTGCTTTTTCGGCAAATATGAACATAACAAAAGTAGTTTATTTTTCTATTTAAAGTAACTTTTGTTTTATTCACTTTTGTCGTATAGAAAAGTATACACTAAAATCTAAAGCGGGAGCCAACAATTTTGTTGTGCACTAACGATTGAACCGAACTTAGCTAAACTCGGTGTGTGAATTAGCATTAATTCTTCCATGATTATAAGCTATATTAAAAATTTTAGGTTCAAAGGGGAGTGGGGATTATAAGAGAGGCTGAAATGAAAAACTCGGTTTTTCTATTTTCTATTTGTTTTTCGGCAAACATGCACATAACAAAAGTGGTTTACTTTGTTATTTAGAGTAACTTATGTGTGCATTCACTTTTGTCGTAAAATGAAGTAAACACGGGATATACGCTAAAGTCAATAATTATATTACTACTCATTTAAGGGGTTTTAATAAATGAATACTATGACAAATGATGTTATGTTTTCGTCTTATATGATAGTTCAAAGTATGATTCGGATTAGTGAGGAATAAATCTTCGTCACCCCCTCCTCATTTATTTATTTTTCCTAGAAAATAGCTTTGTTATTTATTTCCAATAGAAATATAAACTATAAGAGCATTTCCATTATTTAATTTGTATAATGTACCTTGATGTTATTGAAACAAATATGTGCTATCATAATAATTAAACGTTAATGGTAACGTCATTTTGACAAAAACAATATGCGTTTAAACAATATGCGTATATGATATGATATTTTCAGGGTACCTCTATTATTTAATTCCATCCAGTAGATAAATTATTAAAATAATGTTTTGAATCAATAATTTAAGTAGAAGAATTTTGAGAAGTCTCATGCGGGAGCGGAAGATGAATGGAGCCTTACTAGATAATTGAGTTTACTAATTTCCCGTCTGGCATTACTGAAAGTGGTTTCCAGTGTTTTTTCACTATTAAAAATATAATCTTACGTGCAAAAACTTTGCCTAATATTATATGAGCTCTGATTGGCTTTTGAAAGGAAATATGTTCATTATAGATGATATTTAATTGTAATAAATGCTACCCATGATTATGGTTTGAATTACGAGTATTGAAAAAAGGTGATTCAAAAAGTGTAAAGGGATAGATTAGGAACATATTTTCATTTATTCTTCAAAACTAAAATTTCTATTATATCAATCCCCTGAAGTTACCCTTCAGGGTTGGCTATTTCGGAAAACCATTACGTCTTCGATGGAAGTGTAATTGTACACATTGAAGTCTTGCTATCAAAATACCATCATTAGTAAGTCAACAATGATTTCCCGGGCATCGCCGGGTACCTTAGCTAGTATATATATAAAATTGTAACCTCTGTCTGTACATTGATTTTTTTCGCGAAATTTCACGATAACTTTTCGTTTCACATGTCCTAGACACCATAACTACAATTTGTTTCTTTGGTGTCTGTTTGTTTATTTGTTTGTTTGTTTGTTTGTTACCTTTTCACGCATAAACGGCTGAACCGAATTTTATGAAACTTAGTATGTATATTAGTACTAACCCAACTTAGACTTTAGGCTATATTAAAATTCTCTGAGATGAACAGGAGTGGGGGTTATAAGGGAGGCCTGAAATTAAAAATAGCGATATTTCGTTTCCTATTGGTTTTTCGTCAAATATGAACATAACAAAAGTTGTTTATTTTGTTATTTAGAGTAACTTTTGTTATATATACTTTTTTCATATACCGATTTATAAACGAGATATACGCTAAAACCTACAGCGGAAGTGAACAATTTTATTTGGGACAAAAGACCCAACCGAAATAAATAAAACTCGGTATGTGTATTAGCACTAACACTTTCATTATAACAAGCTACACCAACATTTCTAGGAACGGGCAGGAGTGGGGGTTGTAAGGGAGGCCTGAATTTAAAAATAGCGGTATTTCGATTTCATCTCTTTTCGGCAAATATGAACATAACAAGAGTTGTTTATTTTGTTATTTAGAGTAACTTTTGTTATATAAACTTTTTTCGTATACCGAATTATAAACAAGATATACGCTAAAACATATAGCGGAAGTGAACAATTTTATTTAGGACAAAAGACCCAACCGATCTAAATAAAACTCGGTATGTGTATTAGCACTAATGTATTCATTATAATAAGCCATACCAACATTTCTAGGGACGGGCAGTAGTGGGGGTTGTAAGGAAGGCCTGAATTTAAAAGTAGCGGTATTTGGTTTTCTATTGGTTTTTCTGCAAATATGCACATAACAAAAGATGTTTAATTTGTTATTTAAAGTAACTTTTGTTATATACACATTTTTCGTATACCGAATTATAAACGAGATATACAGTAAAACTAAAGTAATTTGCGTAAAAATATTGATATGCTCAACAATTCTGTCCAATATGAACTACCAGGTACCTCACCGGGAAAAATTAATTCAAATCTATGTTAATATTTTGTCCTTAATAGCGAAAATATATGCATATTGCACAGGAGACGGGAAATATGACAATTTGGAGGACAGTGAAGACTTACAAAAAAAAAAAATGACGGGTATAAACCCTAAACACTGGAACGGGTAAATGTCAAAATATTATGCTAAGTAAAGCCTTGCCAAAAAAATACCATCAACATTCAGCCTCAAATGAATTCCCAGGCGAAGCCGGGTATCTGAGCTAGTATATATATATATATATATATATATATATATATATATATATATATATATATATATATATATATAGTTTTGAACGGACCTCATTTTCGTCATCTACTTGGTAGGATCGATGGACATTTGAAGAAAAATGTCGAAAATTCCGTCATGAGTACAACCTCAATAGCTGATTTCCCTTGGGGGAAATCTGCTAAAAGATAAAGTTAGAAAAACAAAATGGCCGCGGTCGTCATTTTGACGTGTGCCGCCAAGGATGGGATTAAACTTCACTTTCACCCAATTTTAGTACTGTTTTAAGTGTTTTTAATATAGTTATACTCCGAACAATGTTGTTATGTTTTTAGACTTATGTTTGAGCATTGCTATGGATTAATATTTAGAATAACTGAAGTTGCTAGAATTTAAACCGAATAATTAAGCGGAAGTTGTTAAGAGATAACACGTTGGTTCCTGGAAGACCGCCTTTGATCCAGCGGATTTGGGTAGGGTTTTGGCGGGTAGAGGTAGTTGATGCTTAATAATTGAAAACAATGGTTGCATTAAATTACAGCTGAACTTAAATGGCGTGTTTAAACCAGTAGACCGAATGTACTCATTAAACTTTAAATGATAAAGACTTATACATTTATTATTCGCTCTTTTAGTGATGTTATGTCCTCTTCTAGAAATATTTCTTTAGATATCATAAATTAATTAAACAAAACAATGTTAAAGGGGATTGAAATTGCTGAGGAGGTACATTCATTTACGTCTACTAATTAGTAACATTGATCCGCTAATATGTTGCACATGACAGTAAGTACAACTATTAATGCAACAATTTCTTCTTCAGTTATACACAGGAGTATTTTTCATAATGGTAATTAAATACATAAAATAGATAAAATCGTTGTGCTTGGAGCCATTTTCGGAAAATAAATTTGTATTCTTGCATGGTTTATAATAAAGGATGCTGTTCATAATTATGAATTTTATGGCCTATGGTATATACTTGTATGATTGCTACCCATGATTATGTTTTATATTGCAAACAGTATTTTGAAAAGTGGAGTGGGATAGACCAGAAACTATTTTTTTTTCTTTTTTTATACTTTGAGATTACAGAAAAATCTATGTGTCGCTATAGTTATTGGAATAAATAGTAACATAAAGACTTGAGATGGGAAGTATAAACGTATTGTGCATAGTAAAGTCAAAACAAATTACAATCATTATGCAGACTCCCCGAGCAAAGCAGTGATATTTTTCCGAGGGAAGCCGGGTACCTTAGCTAGTACATAATATTACAGTATCTACAAGTTAACACATTTAGAGCTAGAGTAGTAGTGGAGGCAATATAGACATTGTATAATAGTATTTATTCAAATTAAATAATTTTAGCAGATTTCCCTTAAGGGAAATCAGCTATTGAGGTTGTACTCATGACGGAATTTTCGAAATTTTTCTTCAAATGTCCATTGATCCTACCCAGGAGATGACGAAAATGATGTCCGTTCAAAATTGTATATATATATATCTATATATATATATATATATCTATATATATATATATATATATATATCTATATATATATATATATATATATATATATATATATATATATATATATATTTATTTGTCTGTTACCGCTCTAGCGGTCGCAATTTTTGTTTGATCGTTACCAAACTCGATATTTAGTCGTTTTATGTAAAAAGAAAGATCAAGTTCGTTAACGGCTGAAATCGGACCAGTGGGAGGGGGGGTTTAGAGGGGAGGATTTTCGAAAATTCGAAATATCTCTGTTACTATACGTCGGACCGAAAACTTGTACAGAATCAATCTTATTGCAAATTAAATTTACTATAAATATTGTTATATACATTTATTCTCTATCTTGAATATTAACCCAGATATTTGCATTTGTATTAAGCGTGTGGTCACCAGTAGGCTATGTTCGGACTTTCCGCCGAGAGCTCTGGCGGCCTTTTCCATAACTATTCGTCCCTCGTGAATAGGTTTAGAGGTTAGGTTAACTGTTTTTTGGGGCTAGGAACTACTGGGTTATTACGCCCTAAATAATGTTTTAGGTTTAGAGGTTTCTTACTACCACAGTTGTTATTAGGCAGATTTCTCTATTGTAAAACTTCACGTGGGAAATCTGCTTAGTTTACGCAGCGCCTGCGTGACGGACTTTTATTTATTTGAGAATTTGTTTGTCGTCTGAACGTTATGTATAGAAATATTTATCAATAAAACGTCAATCATGCAGTGGATGTTGGACTACGCCGATCTCATCTCACCATATACGGGGTGTGGCTATTAAATAACGAGACTGACGCTGCTACAGAAGAAGTGCGCATGCGTCAAACGCCAGCAACTAACAGCTGTTATTGTGAAGCTTCCTCTTTTGAATATAGTGCCTCTCGCTTCTGTAAACAAATCAGTACAGCCGTAGCCTTCGTTCGCATTAAAGTTGTTTTTTTTGTTTCACCGGGAAAATGTTAAGTGTAACAGTAGAGCAACGAATTGTTGTGAAATTTCATGTGAAAGTTGGAAAAACCACTACTGAAACTTATAATTTATTGAAAGAAGTGTATGGCAATGAATGTTTATCGCGTGCACGTGTTTTTGAGTGGTTTAAGCGTTTTCAAGATGGCCGAGAAGCAAATCAAAATTCAAAGCAATGTTGATTGTTTTTTTCGATATTCATGGCATTGTGAATCTTCACTGGGTTCCTGAAGGTCAAACGATTAATCAACATTACTACCTTCACGTTCTTGCTGAACTCCGCTAAAGAATAAGGAAAAAACGACCTGAATAGTGGAAGGACAAGTCATGGGTTCTCCACCAAGACAATGCGCCGGCTCATTCCGCATTTTCTATTAAGAGGTTTTTAGCCAAATTCAGCATCCCAATGTTAGTCCATCCGCCTTACTCGCCGGATCTTGCGCCGTGCGACTTCTATCTGTTTCCTAAGGTGAAATCTGCATTAAAAGGAACAAGATTTGAGTCTGTTGAAGCTGTGAAAGAGAAAGCGCTACGCGTCCTGAAGGAGCTGACAGAAAAATACTTCCAGCACTGTTTCGAACAATGGAAGGTTCGCATGGAGCGTTGTAGGGATAAAGGAGGGGTGTATATTGAAGGTGATAATAAGTAAAAATGTATGAAATAAAAATAAAGTGTTTTACAGCGTCAGTCTCGTTATTTAATAGCCGCACCCCGTATACTGAAGGGTTTGGGAAAATGATTAAGCAGATAACTTTGGATAAAAACGTCTATTTGAAAAGGCAGCTACAATACAAGACAACATGGTGTGATAGACTACAATAATTCCCGCCAGAGTGCTCTCTCTGTTCCCAGGACCAATGCCTGCTATATTTGATTGGAAATATTGATCACAAAATAACCAACACTTCCCCTTGAGCGATATTTCCAAAAACAATACAATTTACTTTGTAAAACAATACAATTTACTTTATAAGTCCAAAACACTTGAAAAAATATTCATGTTTTTCCCTACTTAAAGGTTTCGTCAAAATATCAGAGAGCATTTCTTCAGTGGGCATATGCTCCAGCACAATATTTTTCTTCTTTGTAGATTTCTTCCCCTTTTTATCATTTTTCTTCTTTGTGGATTTCCTTTTCTTTTTGTCATTTTTCTTCTTCGGAGATTTCTTCTTCCTTTTATCATTTTTCTTCTTTGTGGATTTCCTTTTCTTTTTGTCATTTTTCTTCTTTGGAGATTTCTTCTTCTTACCATTTTTCTTCACAGCAAGCGCGAACAAATATCTTAGTGATGTGTACTTGAGAACGGGGGAGAAAGTTTCTTCGTAGTCTATACGTAGGCCAGCACGCTGAGCACACCCCTTCACCACTAATCGAGCTTTGAATTTAGGGTTTTCGCTATCTGGATTTTTCACTTTGAATACCCATTTGGCTTGTAAGGGTTTCTTCCCTGTAGGTAACTTTACCCAGTCATATGTCTTGTTTTTCTTAAACGAATTCAGTTCGTCTTCCATCGCCAATCTCCATTGCTTGGTAAGTACGGACTTTGAGCGCCTCCTCATCTGCGGTCAATGGTTCTTCAATGGGGTCAGTGCAGCTAGATATGTAACGAAATCACTCATATCTTTTGGTTTCGGCACACGTCTGGATCGTCGAACCTGTGGTGAGTTCTCCTCCTGGATATCTGGCTCGCTAGAGACAGATCCTGGCACTGAATCATCAGAATCAGTCTGATGGTCGTATCCTGATTCCGTATTCTCATCAGAAACGTCCTCTTGTGAATTGGTAGTATCCTGGAGAGCAGGCGGCTCATCCACATCTAAAAAATTACTGACGTAGTAGGCAGCTGTCGAGGCTTATGTCTTTCTTGGTTTGAAGTTTCAAGAAAAACAACATCTCGACTCATAGTAACCTTCTTCGTTTCAGGGTCAATTAATCGATACCCTTTGATTTCCTCTGAGTATCCGACAAAAATGTATTTTGCCGATTTAGGATCCCATTTTCTTCGGATTTCCTTGGGAACCTGTGCCATAGCCGGACATCCAAAAATCCTCATGTGAGACATATCAGGCCTCTTACCATACCACGCTTCATATGGAGTTCCTCCCGACAACAGCCTTTGTCGGTGCGCGATTGTTGAGGTAAACGGCTGTAGAAAACAGCTTCTGCCCAATAGCTTTTGGGCAAACCAGCATCCTGTAACATAGTGCGAGCCTTCTCCACAATGGATCTGTTGGCTCGTTCAGCCACTCCGTTACTCTGTGGCGAGTACCTAACGGTCAGTTGATGCCTGATTCCTGCAGAAATAAGTCCAGCTTTGAACTTTGAGTTGAACGAACTCAGTCCCATTGTCAGACCTCACACACTTGATTTTCTTCCCTGTCTGAGTTTCAACCAGAGCCCGAAATTCAGCAAAAATATCACTCACTTTGTTCTTTTCTGAAAGAAAATACACGAATGTGTAACGAGAGAAGTCGTCAATTAAGGTGAAAAAATATTTACTTCCACCTATGGATAAATTTTCCATGGGTCCACATAAATCCATATGTAGAACTTCCAAGATCTCCTTTGCTCGGCTCTTACTGGCTCTGAAGGGTAGTCGAGCATGCTTCCCTAATAAGCAGACTTCACATGGATCATCATTAGGTGTTATTTTATCAATACCTGTACACATGTCTTGAAGTAGGTTTCATCCCCTTCCTGGAAAGATGTCCTAAACGTCGATGCATTAGGGAACCTGCATCTTCAGCGAAATAGGTAGGTAATATTCTGTCCTTCATGGTATCAAGCTTGTAGATCCCATTCTTCCTTTTAGCTGTGGCTAATACTTCACCATTAGGGTCAATGACCTTTCCCATTTCTTTGGTGAATATGACCGAATGTCCCTTATCAGTAATTTTGCTGACTGATAATAGGTTAGCACCTATACCTGGTACGTAATGTACATCATGCGCTACAACGCTATCAGCCTGTCCATTAACTATCAGTGAAATGTTGGTTGTACCAACAGCCTGAGCAGATAAATTCACATTATTTATTGTCGAAATTTTTAAATCTGAATCACCAGATACATTGTCTAGTATATCTATGTCATTGACTAGGTGAGAACTGCAACCTGAGTCAAGAAAAAATCTACACTGTGCTAGTGTCATTAGGTCTAGACTTGTAAGCAAAAAATGCTTTACCTTTGGGTTTTCCTTGATTTGAATTTTCAGTAGAATCTTGTTTCTTACGATCTTGGGTCCCCATCTTCTTGGTACGGCACTGTGAAGCATAATGTCCTCTTTTGTGACATGCATAACACTCAATTTTTATGTTTCCTTTGCCTTTGGAACCCTTCCCCTGGGAGAACAATGCTGTCTCACTACAGGGTGTATGTGAATGTGCGGGAGTCTTCACATCCTGGAGAATTTTTAACTTTAATCGAGTCTCCTGTGATTTTCAGTCCCCGAGCTCTCTAAACCCATGATCATTGGCTTGTATTCATCAGACAAGCCCGCCAATAAAATTGTCCCGAGCCACTCATCATCCACTTTGAAACCTATATCAGTGAGCCTCTGTGATGTTGACATAATTTTATTGACATATTCTTCAACTGAAGAACAGTTTTCTAGTCTGGTCGTTATCAATGATCTCAAAAGACCTACCTTCCTGGTAAGACCATTGTCCTCGAATGCAGTCTTCAAGTTGTCCCAAGCCTCCTTGGCTGTAGATGCACTTTCTATGTGTGGGAACACAATTGGATCGATAATAAGTACTATTTTTGAAAAAGCTTTCCGATCTTTTGCTAAAATGTTCTCTTCTTTCTGCGTCGTAGCAGCGCCTTCTAACTTGGGAACAACGATTGATCCATCGACCACACGCCACAAATCGTCAAGATTCAAATATGCCTTAGCTGCAAATTTTCCACGAAGCGTAATTTTGTCTGCCGAGAAGTTTCTCAACCGGTGGAGGGTGTTTGATGCCATGATGATGAACAAAATTCAGCGAAAAAATCAACTGTTCACAACCTAACCTCACTGCACATGGGGACAACACACGAGATTTACACTTTTCATGAAGTTTTTCGATCGAATCTATACTTTTTCTCGATAGAAAACGATTTAAGCAATCACTGGGCCCATAACCTGAAGGGTTTGGGAAAATGATTAAGCAGATAACTTTGGATAAAAACTTCTATTTGAAAAGGCAGCTACAATACAAGACAACATGGTGTGATAGACTACAATAATTCCCGCCAGAGTGCTCTCTCTGTTCCCAGGACCAATGCCTGCTATATTTGATTGGAAATATTGATCACAAAATAACCAACATATGCTATATTTTATAAATCTGTATAAAAATCTGATGAGAAGAAGTGGGTGTCAATGAATGCTGAAAGTAAGAAGAACTAACTTAATATTACAGATAAGAAAAAATTTTGTAGAACAATTGTAGAGCGTTAATAATTTAACAAGATTAGATCAATAACATTTATCGATACGACTCATATCAACGGAGGTATTATGAATTTCGTAATCCACCTATTCTTCCTTCGGTTTCAATCATTAACTAATATGATTTTTAGTGTTGAATAAAACAGTTAAATATCGTGTACAGTGTTCATCAAATAAACATTTAAGAACGTAAAATCTTAAATGACGTCATCACAATATATTATGTACCTCACACAGTTTAAGTTCAATGAAAACAATCTTTTAGTATTTCATTACTAACTTAAATAAAATTTACATTTTAGTTATTGGTGGTTAGAAATAAATAATACTGTTTGAATAAATTTTATTAGAAAGGTATGAATTACTACGAATTACGTTTTGTTTTTTTTTCAGCTGACTGGGCGCTGGAACTCTAGTTATCAATTTATATGGCAGTTGTTGTAGGCCACCTGTTGATTTATGTTGACCTTTTTGAGGTTTATTACTTACACAAAGGAATGCAAATTTTCTTTTCTATAGTTAAATTATTATTAGAATTTATTATTTAAACAGATCTGCAGTTGTTATAACGCCAGTTCTTCACTCTCTGATTTGGTGATTCGTTGTAGAATATGATTAATCTTGTGAATTAACATGCTCTTATGATTTCTGTGATAACATTAATTAGAAAGGCAGAATAGAGCTGCTTGGTTATTATGATACTCTATGAGTTAGCAATTAAAGAATGGGAGCTAATGTGATGTGTGTAACTGCCTCTGGTGGGATGCCCTTGTTTTCTAGAAATGTTGGAAATTTTGAACCAGTGAGTATATGCATTACAGTTGTGCTTAGTGTTCTTCCTGATTGTCCTTGAGTATTTTAGAAAGTATTCTATTTTTTTTTCAGTTATCATTTGCTGTTGTGGGTTCTTTAAATGGTGTACACTTATTTAGTAAATCGCATGGAGTTACTCTTGTTAATACACAGACAGAAACATCAACCGTTCTATGGAAGGAGTATGAAAACAGGTAGTTTATTACATGCCATTTAAACAGATACTTCTCCAATGGTAAGGTGAGGTGTTAGTACCTATTCAGTATGATTGGATTGGATGATATTTTTTTTTTTTATTTAGTGCCAAGTTAAACTTTGTAACCCCCCCCCCCCCCGTTTACTGTTTCTAACCATTTTTTTCTCCTATTACAAATAATTAAAAATTAATCACATTCGTTTCAGTAATCGTGACCATAGTCTTTATGTATTTGAAATAATCCCATTGAACAAATAAAATAAGTATTCTGTGAATACAGCTGCTTCATTGGGCTTCATCACTTTTATTTTACAATGAATGTAAACTTCATAAGCAAAAAGTAAAACTAACCACACTGAATCATGAATCCTAAATTGAAATATTTAAAACTATTTAAATAAGAATAAAATGGCTAACACCACAAATCGGGACCTATTACTGTATTTTATACTTTGAAAAGTGATATACTGCAAAATATATGTCAATCTCTGAAGTATAATATGTATTTGTGCAATATACATTTAAAGTCGAAATAGTATCTCATGTAGGAACTGCATAATTAGCGGTTTTTCTTAGGTCTGGAATTAAGGGATTTTATTTTGGATTCAAGTCATTGCCCTTAAATTGTATGAGACCTGGTACCACGTGAATTTATAACATCTCTGTGTAGAGATTATTGTGTGTGTTACTGCCTAGAGAACAGTCAGGAAGTAAACAGATTATAGGGTAATTATGTTTGAGCAAAGTTAAATTATTTGCTCACAGAATCTATGAATAATAATGGAAATACTGTAAAGTAATGAGTATAACTTATCGATAAAATTATTAATTGTCAATTGTGAATAGTGCTGAGGCAGATCTAGGAGACCCAGGTTCAAGTTCTAACTAACACAAACAGTTTTTCAAATGAAAATTAATTAAATTCTCTCTAATTAAATATTTACTGAGTGTTATCAGAAATTGGATTATATTAATAAAATATTGTATGAACTATAATTTCTCTGTGAATGTTAAAACTTTTGCTTTTCAGAATATTTTGAAAGAACCAGCCATTGTTCCAATTTTGTCTTCCTCCTATCATATCTGATAATGAAGTGAGTTTTCCTCAGCATTAAAATCTTGGTTTCGGAATCTTAAGTTCTTTGAGAAATTTAGACATTTTTTGTCTCCCATTTTTGTGTTTACTAGTATAAAAGAAAAGTAGTTAATTATGTAAGTGGTAACAATAGAATGATATAAACTAGTCCTACAAAATAATTGTATGACTTAACTGAGTGATGCAAGCTCTAACTTAATGAGGATAGTTTGGACCAAGGACTTCTGTATTTTACAAATATATGAAGGGGGAACAGCAATGCTACATCATGGGGCAGATCCAAACGTAGAACAGAGAGCTTAAAACAGACTAACACAGAATTAACATTTTCTCTATGTGTAGCTATTTTAAATTGCTATTGCACTCTGCAAAATCAAGGCATAGTTCATGGAGCTTTTCTCGATACGCTGCCTCTTATTTGAATAGTATATTTTTTATTTCAGTGTTGTCTTGATAGCAGTTTCTGTACTAAATGATGAAGTAATACTTTCTCAGGTCCTAGATACCGTTTTTGCTGCCATGGTTTTAACTGTTGGCATAGAAGACTTGAAAACTATTAAAAATGTTGAAAGATTAAAAAGAGAATTAAGGGTTGGTATATTATTTCATTTCATTTATATTCAACATTTTTATTACGTATAAATGACTATGACTGATGCCCATCTACCTATTTTTAAAAATAATGTAAGAACTAATTACTTCTTTTCAGAAACAGAGTGATAACACTGATGATTTGGGCTGACTAGTGGAGGTCCATCATCGACGGAAGGATATGAATGTCAAAACACCTCCACTCTTATTAAGAGTGGAGGTGTTTTGGCTTTCTTATCCTTTCATTGTAGAGTGATAACAATTTTTTTTTAACTCTCAAGGATTTGGAATGAAGAGGGACAGAATCTCAGTATCACCAAGTCCTGTTTTTTGTTAACAAAATAAAAATCATGTCAATCCTACTTGATACTTTTGAGTACTTCCTGCAAAATCTGTATTCCGCACAATAACAATTATGCAAATAGATAATGAAACATCCTATTCCAATCTTAAATATCGAATATTGTTTTCAAATTTGCCATTTGAGACATATGCAAATACATTATTTGTGATGCCATCAATTAAGATTTTATGTTCTTAACTCAAAAATGTTTATTTGTCCAAAACCATTCTTGACAAAAATGTTTTATATTCAATAGAGATGAATACTTTTCATTGCATCTACAAGTTTTGTATTAACAGAATATAAGAATTCTTTAGATTAAGGTTTGAATATGTCATGGTATTCTATTTGTTTTTATTAATTAGGAATATTAGATTAGATTGCCTGTGGCTTTCTCCTCTGTTTTCAGGGAGACCACTGAGGTCCTCCTAAGGGTAGGCTAGCCTACATCTCCATTCCGAATGGCTCATTCAGTAGGGCTTTATATTCCTTATGAAGTCAAGGTATATCTTACCTGTGGCTTCCTTCTTACCAGACTCAGCATTTCCATGCCCAAAGTACCTGAACCTTAAATCCCTCCAGCATTCTGCATTCAAGCACAATGTGCTTAGGAGTTTCCCCCTCTTCTCAACAGCATCTACATTTTAGTGTTTCACTGAGTTTGATGGTAAACATGTGTTTATTCATCTTCCAGTGCCTCGAGATCACTCTCACTACACCTCTCGAGTTCCTTCTTAGGCAGTCTTAAGATAAATTTCCCTGTTACTTTTCTCCTGAAACCCGATAAAAGCCTTTGTATGGGCAACCTTGTGCCATTCCAATACTTTTTTGAATTCCTTCCTGACCATCTTCTTTAAGTAGTTCTTGAATGAAGATACTCAGACAAAGGGGACTGTTCCCTGGGGGTTACACTTGACCTCCTGGCCAATTTGTCTGCATTTTCATTTCCTGGGATACTCTGGTGTCCTGGTAACGAGTATAATGACAATGACACCTTTCCATTAACCCTTGCTAATTGTTCCAGCCTCATGACACACCCCTACTGGAACTTATTGCTGGTCTTGCCAGAGCCCTACCTAACTATCAGTCAGAATATTAATAACTTTTCCCACCACTTTAAGCTCATCTAATTAATGGGCAGCTGACAAAATTTCAAAGATTTTGGCTTGAATAACTGTTGGTGTGGGTCCCAAGGCAATCCATTTGTTTCGGCTATTTCCGCCCGCCTTGCACCACACTCCTGCCCTGGTTAGCTCTTTTGTCTTGGAGTCGTCTGTGTAAACATTGTCCATTTGGCTGTTTAAATCGGTCCGTTTTCAATTGGCAGAGCATATATGTGTCCACCTTAAACCATTTCTCAAATAGGAGTTTCTCTGCCATTATATCCGATGGCATATTAAGTTCCGGTATCTTCCTAATGTTTTCCAACATCCTCAGGAAACCATTCCATTCGGTGTTACTCTGGATGACCTTCATTTTCACCATCCTGATCATTGCTTTCGTTGCCTCTCTCTGAATGAAGATTTCTATTGGCGGAAGATCCAATATTACCTCCATTGTTATAGTGGGTGTTGAATTCATTGCTCCTGTGATTAGCAGACAGCCCAACCTCTGCACTTTCATGAGCATTCCAATGTTCGCTTTAACATTCAATTTGAGCCACCACACCACACATCCATATCCAAGTATCGCCTTGGTTATTGCTGTGTAAGTCGAATGGGACCATGCAGGACTTCATTCCCCATGCCTTCCAAACAAGCTCCTACAGATCCAAAGGGCTCTAACAGCCTTGTTGGTAGCATAATTCAAATGTTCCTTCCAGTTTAGTTTCTTGTCAAGCATCAATCCCAGGTTCTAGATCTTATCTTTAAATTCTACTATCTCCCCTGTTAGTCTTGGAGCTTCCAATTCAGTAAGTTTCTTCCTCCTAATGAAGGATACAACTACTATTTTCCTTAAATTTAAAGTGAGCCCTAGTTTCTTACACCACCTCCCTGTATGTCTCAGGACTCTATTTATCAGATCTGATATCACTGATAGCACATTCCCTCTTATAATAATTAATACATCAACGGCGTATCCTACTGCCCTAAAGCCATGTCTATTTAGATCCTCTAGTAGGGGATTCACGACAAGACTCCACAGCAATGGAGATAGTACTCCTCTGTGGACATCCCTTCACTGTCCCCTTCTTGGCCTGCACTCTTCTACCTTCCAGGATATTAACTATCCATCTACTGACATGTCGATCTATCTCGAAGTCCATTAGTGCTTTATTTAATGCACCGGTTGGGGTATTACCAAGTGTTCCTCTATGTCAAGGAATGTCTGCTGCCCCCTGTCAGTCATCAGTGTTCTCCTATCCCGTTTATCAGTCCTGGTGTACTCGGGGCCCAACTCGACTTCGGGCATCGGGCTTAGCAGGAATTAGGAATGGTACTTGGTGTTTTGTATACCATCATTATTCCGTATGTGTGCTATATGTTACTGATTATTATGTTCATTTTCAGCCGTGCTATGCTATTATTGATAGAGTATTGGAGTGTCTGGATTTTGGTGATAGATGTATTGGAAATTCCACTCAAATACTAAAATATGTTGAAACTATTTTATGCTCTGAGAATCCAGTTCTACAGGTAAACATATTATTTATTTTTAAACTTTTTTATAATTACTTTTAATCCTGTATTTTTAATGTTTTTCTGAAATTCTATTTAAATTTGGAAATGATAATTTAAATTTTTCTTCACTTTCTTTTTTTCTTTGTTTAATGCTATTGACAACAAAATTGTATTTCTTTTCTTTCTGTGTGTTCTTCAGCCCTTTTACTTCAAAGCAGTTTGTAGATTACAATGAACAGATGTAAATATGTAGAACATCTAGTGGCTTATAGACATTTACGTAGGATAAATTAAAACTGATCCTTTAACCAGACCAGCTGAGTTTATTTTATTGTAAAAATAGAAATTTGCCAATACCTCAGTATCTATTAGCTTTATCAATCAATAAAAGGGGGAAAAAAGAGGAAATAATAAATAGCCATATGTTAGGCTCCTAATAATTAGCCATGTTAGGCTCCTATTTTTGGATGTCTGTGGAAAAGATATCTAACGGTAAATTTGGCAGTTAAACAACCTCATTTTCGTCATCTCCTAGGTATTGTAGATTGATGGAGGATTGATGATATTTTTCAAAAATCATCACTTTTAGGCGATATCCTTTAAGGGAAATCTGCTAAAAGTGATGATTGAATGAATATTATCGAATTTATATTTAAAATAGCTTTTACCTGTCAATGACAGTTTGAAATAAGAATGATTTTCTGTCTAAATATAAAGATCAGATTAACTTAAGCAGTAAATAATTCTTTCATTTTCATCATATTATACCCATTGTATAGTTTTACACTTAGACATTACAAGTTGTAAGTCAGAATTTTGAATTCATAAACTTTGTGGACTATTCATATGTTTTGAGATTAAAAGTTACATTTTCAAAACAAAAAAAAGAGTACAGGAACTTTATGTTCTTTACATTTTTTCTGCTAAGAGCAATATAAAGAAAGGTATTGACATATATGTTTTCACTTCTGAGTGAACCCACACTCCTGTCAGTGATTATACTATGTAATAGCTCACTTCGATGATATTCATAACGTTGAGCCTTATACTAAAACTTTCACAATGCTATCAAGGAACTCTTGTGGAACAAAAATAAAAAAGTTGCAAATTGCTTATTAGATTTGCAAAGAACCACTTTTGTTTGCCATAGAAAGATCTGTAAATTATGTTCTTTGGAATATTTTGGTCCAATGCTTAGAACTGAGATATTGTGTATAACTTTCAAATGAAGTTCATCAAAACATTTTTTATATAATTTAACAAGGAAGTCATGTGGTTCCCACAACAGATTTTTTTATGGCATAAAAGCATTTGGTTGATAAATTCTTGTTCAACAACAAATGTCTGACTACTCACAGTTATGAAGAAATGTATGAAAATATTAGAATTAACAGTCATTTTATTAAGAATATATATAAATAAATAAAAATCAAAAGTTACTGATCCGCCTTTAATATGTATATTTTTTTTAACAGGGAGTCTTGGAGTCTTTCGTTGAGTCAGTTTGTTCACTCTTTGGCTGTGTAACTATTGAAAACTGTGTTGCTGTTGCTACTCAAGCATGGTGGGATTTGGAGCCAATTGAAAGGAAACTTTTGTCATATGTCATCAGTTCTAACTCAAACTGCAACGCTTTTGATATACCAGTATTTTTGCCTTGTAAGAGCCCGAATGTTAGTATATAAATAAGTTTTTAGTTTACCTTCAGACTGACATATCGTAAATACTAAGCCCCTCTCAAAATAAAAGTCCGTCACCCAGGGGCTGCGTAAACTAAGCAGATTTCCCCCGTGAAGTTATACAATAGAGAAATTTCATGAGAGCCGAGCACTTAATGAAACGGCCGAACTAGCTTTTGGCGGGGAAGACACTTCGTCCGTTAGCCGCCCAGGATTTAATAAAAATGCAAATATCTCGGTTAATATTCAAGATAGAGAATAAATGTATATAACAATATTTATAGTAAATTTAATTTGTAATAAGATTGATTCTGTATAATTTTTCGATCCGATGAATAGTAACGGAGATATTTCGAATTTTCGAAAACTCTCCCCTCTAAACCCCCCCTCTCACTGGTCCGATTTCAGCCGTTAACGAACTTGATGTTTCTTTTTACATAAAACGACTAAATATCGAGTTTGGTAACGATCAAACAAAAATTGCGACCACTAGAGCGGTAAAAGACAAATATATATATATACAGTTTTGAACGGACCTCATTTTCGTCATCTACTAGGTAGGATCGATGGTCATTTGAAGAAAAATTTTGAAAATTCCGTCATGAGTACAACCTCAATAGCTGATTTCCCTTAAGGGAAATCTGCTAAAAAATACACTAAGATTAACTGGTTAAATTTAATAGTTCTTATAACCTGAAAGCTATAACTAGGGTAAATATTAATAAAAAAATTTACTATAATTGGTCTCCACCATAAATTAGATAAAAGATTCTTTACACTGCTGAATGGTGGCTTAGTCAATTTATGCAGTAGTGCTGAATACCTGATGCCCACTCCTACTCTAGATACTTTTTGGCTTTCCCACCTGCTACAATACTTGATGACATGATTTCACATACTATTCTCTAATTTTCTCATAATAAGAAGCCCGTGTTAACAGGATTCGTTGATTTAAGCTAAACATGACATGTGTATTAGTACATTTGCTTCAATTTAAAATCAGATGAGTTGAAGTGGGTGTAAAATGAAGACTAAAAATTACAAATATCTCAGTTAATATTAGGTGGAGAAAAAATGTATAGTGTAACAATTGTAGCACATTACATTACCAACAAGATTGATTATTATTATTATTAATCATTGTCTACTTTTTGCTACTATGGCTAGGATAATTGGGACAGGTTATCTGTAGGTTACCACCCTCTTGTTGCCAGAGTGGGACTTATGATTTAGATTGATTAAAACATTTTTTTTTATCTAGTTATGATAACACAAATAATTTGAATTTTTGATTTTGTTCCCTCTCTCTAAGTCCCTCTTTACTTCTTGTTTGATTTATACTTGAAATAACACGCTTCACAATATGCTGATACTATCGTTTATTGTTAATGTGAAATGAGTAGGAGTGGAGGTAGGAAAGTTGGACTTTCCTGGAAGCCTTAGCCTGCCCAGCCCTCGGCATCTCAGCTACATTATTTTACCCAGTGTGCGAGCATTATCTATTTTGAATTTCTTCGTTTTTCCTCTCCCACCTCAGAAAAGCTAATAATTGTGTATTTATGCATTACTTAAAATATTCAAATTAATTTTGTTTAATTTGGTATTGTCATATACATATTATTTGCCTTAATGTTCGGGAATTTGATATATAGTATGTACGTTGTCAACATGCATTATTTTATATTTTTCTACATTAAAAATCATTTGTTACATGAGTAAGTAAAAAATACAATAGTCAATTCATAATTCCAGAATCAACATAAAGAACAATTAATTTTTAAGGATATTTTTTAAATTATGAAATTCAATTTTTTTCTTTAACTCCTAGATGTAACTCCCAGTATTTATTAATGTTACATGTTACTTAGTTCAAACTTAGTATGCTTTATTTTAGGTGCCATTTAGGTTAGTAGGTATTTGTTTGGTAAATGGAATGTGGGTATGTGTATTGTGTGGACCGAGCCCTGACGTGTCAGCAATTCAGGTTTCTGCTTTCCAAGCTTGGTCTCCCCTTGAGTCTACCTTGAAATCAGCACTTAACACCCGAAGTAGAAACATTCCTACTAGTCTTCAAATCCACCCTTCTGTGCTTGGGTAAATATATAATAATTTGTATAACTTTCTTTCTTTTTTTAAAAAGCAGATTTCCTCCTCTCTTAGAAAGATTTATTTACATTATTTTTAAAAGCTTTCTAACATAGGCGATATTGCTCTTTTAAATTAAAAAAAAAAAAATGAAACTAATAATAGAAGAAAAAGAATCCAACATATAGAACATAAAACACAACAAAATAGTAAATAAAAATACACAAACAGAACGATATTGGACAAAAATTCAGTTCACAATGAAAAAAAAAAAAACAACACTAACAACTCTAATTAAAACCTATAAATAGATGATAAAAGAGGATTTGAAAATAAAATAATATAGTAATATAAGTTAAAATAGATTTCAATATTCAAGAAATTAAAATAATAGATAAATAAAAAATAACACAAACTGTTAAAATATCTCCCATAACACACACACACACACACACACACACGCACGCACACACACACACACACACACACACACACGCTCACACGCTCACACTCACACTCACAACATGCACTCATGTATGTTCAACAGAGGCACATACATATACTTATAAAAATAAAATAAAAAATAACAGATTTCCTTCAAAAGAAATCACAGCTTTTAAGGTTGTACTCTTAACTCAGTTTTTGAGAACATTCAAATCCTGATTCTTTCTAGCCTGGTGATAAAAATGGCTACCATTCCGATATTTGTGTGAGTGTGCATGCTTAAGAAACAGGTACAAAAAATAAAAAGAAAAAAAAGTTATGTATATTCAATGTTTTGGGCCATGGGGTAAAAAATGTGACCATTGTTTCTTTTTAATACACATCCTTTATTTTCCAAATAAAATTTCTGCTCCTTCTCAAGGGGTATTCCACAAGTAATAAAATATAATTTTTTTACACACGCATATCTATCTATCTATCTATATATATCTTTATATATATATATATATATATATATATATATATATATATATATATATATATATATATAAAATTGTAACCTCTGTCTGTACATTGATTTTTTTCGCGAATTTTTACGATAACTTTTCGTTTTACATGTCATAGTCACCATAACTGCATTTTGTTTCTTTCGTGTATGTTTGTTTATTACCTTTTCACGCATAAATGGCAGAACCGAATTTTATGAAACTTGCTATGTATATTACTACTAATCCAACTTAGACTTTAGGCTATATTAATATTCTCTGAGACAAAGAAGAGTGGGGGTTATAAGGGAAGCCTGAAATTAAAAATAGCATATTTCATTTCTTATTTCTCCTTACTTCAAATCCTTCGAGTATTATGAGCACGAGTTTTATGCCAGCACTCAGAACATTAAACGAAGGAAAAGCTAATAGAGTAAATAAAGGTAATAGTTGAAAGATGCACAAAGGAAGTACACCTCTCTAGTCTCAGTTTAGCCAAACTACCACTTATTTAGGATCTCAATTCTGTTTATATTAAGTTATATTAACAAATTTGATTCAATTATTTTCTCTATAATATCCTATATTGTTAATTGTGTTAGGTTCAGCTAGTTACTTTTTATTGGTCAATTTTGTCAATAATTCAGGAAGATTTAGAAATATACATAATGTTTATGGTGTTATATATTTATTTTTTAGAAACTATCATTTTAGAATTTATTCTTTATTATTAATTTTTTTTTTAGGTTTCTTATTGTTGATGTTAAAGCTGGGAAGTACTTATCCAGTGTTTGTTCTACACTAAACAGAAAGGAAAGCAGATCTCCCAGTGAAGTTCTGAAGACTTTCTACTACCAAGCTGCCTTTGAGCTTGGTACAAATGGTAATTAACTTTGTTCTTAGGTTTATTTTTATTACTTGGATAAGCTAACTATGTAATTATGCGTGTGTGTGAGAGAGAGATTGTGTATTTGTCTGTTAATGCTTTAACATTTGCAATTTTTGTTTAATTGTTACCAAACTCGACAATTTAAATGTTTTATGTAAAACTGACAATCATGTTTCTTAATGACTGAAATCGGACCAGTGAGAGAGGGAGAATTTTGAAAATTCCACATATCTCTGTTATTATGAGTCTATATAGAATCTATATTATTGCAAATTTAATTGCAGAGTGATCTCCATAATCTGAACACTCTATTAATCCGAACTGGCCAAGAGAGAAAAATTATGTAGTTTTCTTTAAAAACAGTCGAAGGTAATGTATATAATTGGAAAAAATGTGAGGAAGAGGAAATCCTTCAAAAAATATGCGGCTGTATAGTTGGATTTTCAGAAATTGTTATTGACTATACTCGCTCTAATTTCCTATGAATTCCCCACCACCTTCTTCTCCAGTAAGTCGGATGAAAGTCAAAATTTAGTCAGTATTCATTTTTCTTTCCAAGTGGTTATTACATATTGTTTTGCAATGGGTGATAAAAGGAAGCATAAACCATTTTGAATAATTGGTATGTTCACCATCCTATCTCGCCTTGAGAAACTTCTTCTAAGAAGCTCGTGAGTTTAATGTTGGTAAGTCAATGATCTGACCTGAAAAAAAATTATGAAAATTCTTTCATTTGCATCTACTTCAGAGGAAGGTACAGGAAAGAGGCAGAAAATATAGTTATCTTATAACTTCCCGAAGATGCAGTTTATGAGTGGTTATTACAAGAATGCTTGCCTCTTTCGGACTCTATTTTGAAGGAAAAAGCCGACATTTTCCAAACAAAATCTATCCCAATGTAACTGATCTCATAGTGAGTGATGACTGGCTTGATAAATTAAAAAAAAAAAACGGCATTCATTACCTTGCCATAACTGGGGAGATATTACTTGTATCAGCATGGCAATAGCGCCATTTAAGCAGAACTTTTATGAAATGATTGCAGCTCAAAATCTTTTTCCGGAAGAGATTTACAACGTAGACGCAGAAGAGTGGCCTTTTCTGATGCTTGAAAAGACTTTTGGGTACTTATTGGTTATTGGGAGTCCACTCATTTAAAGACGATAATTAAATCATATTAAAAAAAATACTTTATTATTTATAATAACACATCTAGAACTTATTTGAATAACAAAATGTAATTATAAATTTATTATAAAGCATGAAGCTGGATGTTGTCACGAAGTTACTGCATACAACCGAAGGCTGAAAACAAGAGAGTGGGAATAACTCCCTTAATACTTGAGTTACAAAAAATGCATAGAACAACAATTGTAGAATATCAATAGCTTAAAAAGATTATTTATAAAACACTTTACGATCCGATTTATAATAATGGAAATATTTATATTTTCAAATCCCTCCCCCAACTAAGCACTCACTAATCCGCCACGATTTCAGCCTATAGCAAATAAGATCTTTAGTGTTGACTGAAACGGTTAAATATGAAGTATGGTACAGATAAAATAAACATTTTCGAGTCAAGAGTGGAAACTCTTAATTGATGACGTCATTACAACATATTTGCATGAATCTCACAAAGTAAAAGTTCGATGAAAACCGTATTTTGTATTTAATCATGGAATGAAGTAGTTCATGATGTAACAGATTATTGTTAATATGTCATAAGTAGGAGTGGGTCATATTCTCACTGGTCTGATTTCAGCTGTTAACAAACAATTGTTGTTTTTACATAAAATGATTGCATGGTGCGCCAGAGAAACTTACTTACTTGAAAGGTCAATGAAAACTAAAGTACTTCAGTTATTGTTTTAATTCTTTTTTTCTATTTGAGAATTCAATATCCCAAGCTTTTTTTCATATAGTCTTGAAAGTGACCAGTTAAATAGCGACCCACATTGTGCATACACTGATTTTTGAAGTTCGTCTCCACTCTTTGTAGCACATCAATTCATATGTTGGCAATAGCATCGCGAATGTTGTTCTTGAAATGAATCATGGTCCGAAGTCAATTGACAAAAACACGGGATTTCAAATAAAAAGAGTGTGAAAGTGAGCCTCGTCACTGAAAAAAAACGACCGTGTCAGAGGCAGGTTCACTTCACATTACATGCATTCTGAGGGGCAGCAAAATCACGTTCAGTTAATTCTTGTATAACAACCAATTTATAGGGATGAAATTGAAAGTCTTCATGGAGAATTCGTTGAACAGTGGTGTCAGAAATTCCCAGAGCAGCTGCATGTTTGTGAGCCGAACACCGGGAAGAACGCAGAATTGACTGCCTCACTCTTTCGACATTTTCCGGAGTTCTGGTAGTCCGTAGATGTCCATTTCTGGCGACACATGCACCCTCCTGAAATGAGTTAATCCACAACAGAATTGAATTACGGCCAGAAACAAGTCTGTGAGGAGGAATTTCAAAGCAAGCACGGAAGGCATGTTGCGTAGCTGCAAGTGAGCGGCCGTTAGAAAAGGAGCTCTTAACGGCGAAGGCCTGCTGTTCGATAGACCAGAGCATGATGGCAACTGACAAGAATGAAGAAAGAAACAAGCTTGGGGACTTCCCCCTCCAGATGAGCTCCCTCCCACCCCTTTACCCGCCCAACTCACCGCTCGGGAATTTTTTCAAATAAGTAAGTTTCTCTGGCACACTTTGTACATATTGAGTTTGGTACCAATAAGACAAATATTGCATCCACTAGTGTGGTAACATATATATATATATATATTCATTGTGAGGAGTTCAGCTATCTGCTCCAGATGTTTGAATTTTTTATGGAAATGTGTTCATCTTCGTCTGGCAATGTTTTAATTTGAATAGTTATTCTATTCAAATTAAAACACTGCATGACTAAGATGGATGCATTTCCATCGAAAATTTACAAACCAATAAAAATTCGAAATGCTGGAGCAGATAGCCGAACTCCTCACAATGAAAATAATTCCCAACGATGCAACCTCAAAAATAGGATAATTATATATTTCTTATGGGCTACTCATTTTATGTTTGTTTTTAAAGAATAAAACATTTATATATAACATTTTGTTGCGTCTAGTTCTATTTCTTTCCCTCAAATTGATTTCTAAATGTCAATAGTCATATAATAAATGGACTATATATATCCAATATACTTCTTCAATTTGCACCTTTTAAAATTACTTAAATAGTTCTCATTCTCTTTGTTTGATGTAAATTATCACTATATAATTGCTGATACATTTAGCATTGTTAAAAAACAAATTTATTTATTTCTATGAAGTTAAATATTTATAGATTATATTATTGTTCTCTTAGATGGAAAACATAAACCAGTTGAAACTTACTGGTGCTCAGAATATCATAAAGTCCATGCTTTACGAAGGGATGATACTATATTATGCCTTATGTATAACTCAACAGTTCCCACTCACACCATGAGGTATTATAATAATTATTTTTTATTTAATTATTTCATATAGTCTAAATTTTACAGTACAATTTTAATTTCCATGTTAATGAAATATCTATATGACTTTTTAATAGAACATGACAATTTCAAGTGTACGACTTGCTCATTGGTATGTTCACAGGTGTAGTATAGTTGTCATATCTACAAACTACACCTGAATTTCAGGTTTTCCCACTTCTACTTAGATGTTTCTAATTGTCTTTCACATGAGTCTAATCAGAAAGAAATGGCATCAATGGGGAGGGGGGTGAAGGGAGCACACAAACTTGTGTGGTGCTTTTTACAAATATATTTTACCTAAGTTTATTTCTTTTTTCTTTGCATATAACACAATTTCTACTTTTCTCTATTGAAGAAGGGATGTGATGTTGGTGTAACTGATCGGATGGCCCCCATATTTTCTTCTGCCTCCAGTTTTTTTTCCTTTCTTACCTATATTTTTGAACCATTTCATTAACTAAATTCAGTTGAAAGTTTTTAAATTTCATTGCTCCAACATTAAATTTGCACAACCAAAATGTTCATTATACTGGCATAATAAATCAGTTAAATGTATAAATAGCTTTCTAACCATGGACTTTTTAATTGAACCAATAGATTACATCATATTGCTCTTATCAATGGAACCGATTTGCTCTTATCAATGGAACCGATGATTTGTTATAATCAATGATTGCTACAGGCTTCATTTTGAGTTCTCGTCTGTAAATGTTCATCCATCTTCTCAGTGTGTAGGGTTATTATCTGACGTATATGATGAAAAAAATGCAACACCTAGCTTAATCATGTAATAAAAAATATTTTTGTTTCAATGTTGCAAAATACTTCTTTTAAACTGTTTTTGACTCCACAATTTTTCTGGTTTACCTGTGCCCTTCAGTTGCATTAGTTTAAAGCTCGTGCAGTATTTGGATGATTACTAGTCACCTGGGTTTGTCTGGCATGTGATTATTAGTTGTGTGATTAATATTGGTGCATCTAGTTTCATGTTGATGAATTTACAATACTTCTCACTTATTATGTAGTTGACCATATCAATAAGTCCCATATTTCTTTCTGACATTGGGTTTGTTTTTGCTTTTTTTTTTTTTTTTTTTACTTCATTGTACAAAGTAAAGGAAATAATAATATAATTGCAAGCATTTTTTTCATTTTTGTTTGTAAAAATTTAATTATTCGTTTCAACCTTTCCTAAAACTCCCATTTAGACTGGTTTCAGTGTGACATCAGTAAGTATCTTGCATACGTAGTAAGGTCCAAAAGTTTCCGGCCTGGGATAGAAGGAAAGGTGAAAGTAAAAACTGGTTTTACTGTTTTTCAATATATTCTCCTCTAAGTTCAATACACTTATTACAACGCTTTGGCAACATTTCTATACCATGAAAAAAATAATTTTCTTCTTTGTTAAAAAAATGTTCTTCCACTGCTGCTTGGAGCTCTTCGTCGGTGTGTCAGATTTTAATTTTGAGAAAAGGTAGAAATCACTAGGGGCCAAGTCTGGGCTGTAGGGTGGGTGAGAGATTTCTTGGAATCCACAGTCCTTCACAGTGGCCTTGGAAATCAATGCTTTGTGAACAGGGGAATTGTGAAGGAGGCGGATGCCTCTGCTTAACTTCCCTCGTCTCTTCTCTTTAATGGCATCTCGTAACCGGTGAAGTAGGGCTGCATAATACTCACCATTCATTGTGGTATTCCTTTACAGTCCCAAAAAATTGTGGCCATTATCTTTTTTGTTGACTGCGTGACATTTGCCTTTAAAGGAGGCGCTTCTCCTGGTCTTCTCCATTCCATGGACTCTCTTTTGCTGAGTGGGTCATAATATAGAACCATTGTCTCATCCCCAGTTACAATTGAGTCCAAAAAATTCTTTGGGTTGGCATTATACTCGCATAAAAATTCATTGCAGCAGTGAACTCGTTCCTGTTTTTGATGAGCTGAAAGAATTTTTGGAATCCATCTTGCACTAACCTTGTTCATATGCAAATGTTCTTTGATGATCCTCAAAACACTTGTTTTTGAAAGCCCCAACCTCGCTGCTATTTCCTTGGTATTCAGTCGTCGGTCAGACAGCAATTCAGATTCCACAAGTTGGATTGTTTCAGAAGTGACAGCTTCCAGTGGGCGACCAGGACGTGGGTCATCTTCTAGACTTTCTCTCCCTAACTTAAATAATTTTGCCCATTCTTTCACTGTGAAATACGAGGGGGAGGACTGCCTGTAAACACAATCCAAGCGCTCTTTAATTTGCGCAGGAGTAAGACCCTCTTTACAAAAGAATTTAATTACCGCACGGTACTCGAGTTTAAACATTGTAAAAATGGGGAGTTTCCTTTAAAGCTGGACACTGACTGACAAGACTGAGGAAGTGCAGGCGATGGGTATGGAGTGAGCAGGCATGGACCTGCATAGGCGTGTAGGTCCCGGCACATTTGAAGGAGGGCAAGCAGGACATGCCGGAAACTTATGGACCTTACTACATAACTAAAAAATAACTAGCCTTAGAATGTCATCTCGCCATATATTGTGTATTTCTGAGTAGAAGTGAGGGTTAAATTAAGGCTGAAAACTAGTGTGAATAAGTCACTTAATATTTGAGCTACTAAAAAAAATGTATAGACCAACAATTTTAGAGCGTCAATAGTTTAACATGATTGGTTCTATAACATTTTTCGTTACAACTCACAATAACAGAAATATGAATTTTCGATTTCCCCTCTAACATGCCCCTATTCCTTGTCCGGTCTCAGTTATTAACTAATACATCTATGCAGAATAAAAAAGTTAAATATTGAGTACAGTATAGATCAAATAACCATTTTTAAGATATTTGGATTTTTTAGTTTTCAGCCTTCAGTAAACTCCCGTCCCTAGTCATGTCATAATAACAATAAGCTGTTATAACATGAGCCCCCTTAGTCTATAAGCATAAATACCAAATATTGTTTTTTTAGACCTTATTATGCGAGGTACATAAAAATTTGTTCTTTGATGATGTCATAAATTAAGATTTTCCGAACTTGCTTCAAAAATGCTTACATGATCTATACGATATTTGGCATTTAACCATTTCAGTCAAAACTAAAGATCATAATTGTGCTTGGCAGAAATCTGACCAAGAATAGTGTGGTGGTTTAGAGGAAGTGGAATTCCAGAATTCAAATTTCCTGTTACTATGAAATGTTATAGGACCAATGTTGTTAAACTATTGATGGTCTAAAATTTTTGTTATTTGCATTTTTTGGAACTCAGCGAGCTATTCGTACATTATGGTTTTCAGTCGTAATATATGGGAACATCATCGCAGGACGTGAGAAATCTGCTTCTTTATGGAGCCCCTGAAAAAAATCATTTAATTACTTCCTAAGTTATGAGCTGACAAATATTTAAAGTTGTAATATTACTGCTAACCTGAGGTCTCAGGCTAGCCTAATGGGTTGGTGTTAATTATATTGATTAGACTTTTGAATTTGAACCCACTTTAGTGACAAACTCGTTGAATAAAATCCTTGGGCCACCCTGGCTAGAAAATGGTGGTAACCTTTGGAAAACACTTCCCGATTAGCCATAGTAGCATAAATTAGACGTAAATAAACAACAATACATAATGTATAACCAACACATGCAAATATATACTTGATTTATTGGTTTCATATGTTTTATTTTTTTCATGATATTTTTATAACTTAAGAGATTCTTGTTTTTATTTTAGGCTGGTTTCAGATGAAACACTTACTACAATGAAAAATTCATCTGATTGGTGAATATCCAAAAGTCGAGTATTCTTGGGGTTTAGTCTAACTAAGGCTGTGGTAATGCAGTCTCAGCCCAAATGAATCTGATCACTACTCAGCTGTGAGTGAATTTTAGTTACTAGACTACTGAAGAAATAATATATTTATTCAGGTTAGCCTTGCAAGTTAAAGTGTTGGCATTAATCTCACATGGTAAGCCTAGAGTGGAGAGTTTGATTCCCACCTGGGCAAATAGGAATTTATTTAGTGACAAACTCATTAAATAAAATCCTTAGTCCCACCCTGTCTAGAGAAGAGTGGTAATCTGCAGATAACCATAAGTTTAAATATATCAATTCTAAGGTATTAGTAGAAGTATAAAGTATTATGTATTATTTTCACTCAGTGAAATCAATTTTATTCACCTATATATATGGGTGTGTGTATAAGAAAACAAAAAGAAGAAAACAGAAGTCGAATGTATACTATGCTCTACCATTGTTGATGGATGCATAGAGCCAAATATTATAAATTCTTTGTCTAGATGAAAAATAATATACTTTTGTATAATTTTGTTTCCTAGTATTTAGGTTTTACTTAATAGTATGTATGTTCCAAGAAACAAATTCAGAGGCTTTAAAACATTTTATATTGGCAAGTTTGGTAAACTTGAATTATAGAATAATTACGATGACTATAGGCTTCAGTAACAAAATAGACATTATTAAAATTAATCTAAATATTTTTCATATTCCTTCCTTTTGTGGTTGAAATGGATGGGATATCGGTAAATATTATTTTTTATATCATATAAAATAATTTTGAACCTTGCCCTTCTGGCTGTATTGCAACTATATTACAGATTTCAGCAATGATTCATTTAAGAGTGGAACCGTAACAAGACTTCAACTTGGGCCTCCTGACTATACAGGGTGTATCGCAAGTAGTTGACAATCCTTTAAACGGCAAAACTACACCAAAAATGTTGTTAAACGCCACCAACCGCAGGTTTCTATCTCATTCTGTTCCCGACATATGTCGTTCTAAAGGTTATCTAAAGGCTATACAACCATGTTTTTTTAGGAAAACCCCAATTTTCTCTCCTTGTACACATTTTTTTTCAACATTTCATTACATATTTGAAATCAGCATTAAATTTACTTTAAGGCTAATGCACTTTCAATGTTCACAAGTAACTTTTTCAAGAAAAGTTTTTATTTTCACATTTTCCACTTTATCACATAACCCATCCATTCATTCTTGATGAGAGTCATTTGAGGACGTCAGCTTCAGATATAGATTAGGGGTGCTCATTTTTTATACATCTAATTTTACCTCTCGTAGTCAGATTTACTGTAATATTCTTCACATTCAGCCATGCTTCATTAGAAAAAAAGTTGTTTCTTTATTAAAGTAGTTTAATTTCTATGGCACCTTACTTTCTCTTGCTCTGTGTCAATGTAAACCATAGACTTCTAGAATTCACCAATGCTATGGTTGATATAATGACAACACATCCTTATTTTGGTGCATTTCTATTCTGGGATCTGTGCCGAGGTATTTTGCCGGGTGCTTGAATAATTTGTGCAAATTCCCTCCTCCTGGCCTGCCTAGCATGAGTCGAAATTCCTCTTTTATCTTCTTGTATTTCTCTGGGGACAGTCTCCTTGGCTTCTCAAATACCGGAGGGCCAGTTGTTTATATGATATGCTCTGTACGATGGGGGGAGGTTCCTTTATTGGAGCAGGTCTGGTGATACCAAGGAACTTTTGAAGTAGGTTGGCAAAGGGGTGTCCCTGTGGTACAGAGGAAATAGCTGAGTACAGCTCTTTTACTGCTCTTCTTCTTGAAGACAGGCCAGTTCTATCAATTAGCTACTTACTCTTCATGTCCACCATCAAGTTGAAATGGTACAGGAAGTAAGCACCAATAATAGGTTTAGGCACATCTGCCTGTATAAAAGTCCTTGGAAGCACCCTTCTTATCCTTAAGTCCAACTTCAGTTGCTTGTTACCATATGTTTTGGTTTTAGCCCCATTAGCTGCATACTAGCCTAAAGACCTCAGGTGAAGACCCTGTTTTAGATTCAGGTGGTATCAGAGATACTGCATCACCAGTGTTGATGAGGAATGCCTGTCCCGTCCGCTGATCTTTGATGTAAAGGCAGTGTTGAGCTACTGTGGATTCAGCTAAGTTTTAGAGGGGTTATTCGATCTCCTCAGATAAGAGCATTTCTTGCAATAACTGCCTCGCTGTTGGGATATGCTTAGAGCTGCTACTTGTCGGGATAATCTTTCAATTTTCTATTGTACTTGCGCTCTTGTCCAAGCTGGAATCCAGACGATTGGTGGTCATTGATCAGAGTTCTTCCCTTTTTGCAAACCTTTTGCATTTTATCCGCTATTTCTGCTAATTTATTAAAAACAAATTATTCCATACTGATTAAGATAGCATGAATGTTTTGGGGAAGTGCACGGAGCCATATTGTTTTCATAATACCGTCCGCAACAGTTCCTCCTGCTAACTGATTCATATGGCGTAATAATTGTAAAGGCTTTTCCTCCCCTAGTTGCTTCCCTTCCAACAACTGTTGGATGTACTTCAATTCCATTCCTTTCAAGTCAGTATCTTGTAGCAATTAATGTGTGTTGTTAGTTGAATCACTAGGATTCACTTCAGGATCATTTTGATCTGAAACAAAAATAGTTCTTTTAACAAGTTTTCTGGGTCGTTTGATTCTATTGGGATGTACTTTAAATTCATGTTTTCTACGCGGGAATTTAACTTTCTTATTGTCCTTATTGTATATTACTTCTTGTATTTAGGTTTTTCTTTTCTGTGATGTATTTGTCTTTGGAATACTTCTGGTAATTCTACTTCTTCCCTATTTTTATTTAATTTTTTCGTCCTGTGTTATTTTTCTTTAATGAGTTTTCTTTTATAATCTGTCTAACAATTTTCAGTATGTTATGGTAATCGTTTGCTCTTTCTTCTAATACTCCAGTTTCTTCTAAGTCTATATAATATGTGTTTTCTGTGATACCGAACGTTAGTTACATTGGTATCATTTTTGTGGATGAATAAAATGAGTTATTATACACTATAATTGCTATTTGCATGTTAGTCAGTGTGTTTTGGGATATGTTTTTCAATTGTGTTA
Organism: Riptortus pedestris; assembly: GCA_019009955.1. Taxonomy (NCBI): domain Eukaryota; kingdom Metazoa; phylum Arthropoda; class Insecta; order Hemiptera; family Alydidae; genus Riptortus; species Riptortus pedestris. The sequence continues at coordinate 9,709,685 of CM032228.1, forward strand.
TATTTAATAGTTCTATTAAACTCGAATGGGCTCTTTCCAGTAGGCATTGAGAGTCTGGGTGTCCTAGTGTAATATACACTCCTCGTCAAAAAAAAAAAAAAACGCAACACCCTAAAATTTATTAATTTCACTGGGTTTCTACTGAAGCAGAGAATCATACCTTATTGTGTCTTATAATACAAGTACATAGGAGTAATAAAAAGTGTATTCCAAAAAAAAAAAATTAATTCCTTTAATTAAGTACAAAAAAATAAATAAATATTTATCCTAAAAATGAAAAAAACAAAATTTTAACTTTTTAAAAAATTGAATTGACTATTCTTACACTAATAACCAGTGTTGCCACCTCTTGCTCGATACGTGTGGGCATGCTCCTGATCAAGTCCTGGACGGCCTCCTGAGTAATCTTTCCCACTCTTCCAAAACTGCAGCCTCAAGCTTCGCTCAGCTCCGGTTGAGTGGTGCTGGTTCCCTGGCTCGAACACTTCTTTATAGTCTGTCCCATAAATGTTCTATGCAATTTAGGTCAGGGCTCCTCGCTGGCCACGGCAATGTGTCGATATTGATTTTCGTTTAGGTAGTCCCTAACAATACGGGCAACATGTGAACTTGAATTATCATACATAAGAAATGCATTTTCACCAATAAATGGCATGTATGGCATGACATGGTACTCCAAAATGTCTGCCACGTATCTTTGTGCAGTCAAAGGGCCCCACGAATCGAAACTAACTCCGTGCGAGCTTCCCATGAGATGCCACCCCAGAACATCACGGAGCCTCCACCACAAGGCTCCCTTCCGACTGTACAACATTGGCTGTATCGCTCACCTGGCCTCCTCCACTCTCTTCTGCGTCCGTCAGGAGAGTTTAGCGCCACTCTGGTCTCATTGGTGAACAGGACTCGTCTCCAGTCATTGACAGTCCAATCTCGGTGCTCCTGGGCAAGTCTAAGGCCGGGCTCTTCAGTTCTCTCTGGAGAGAAGTGGTCCAACCATGGGCCTTCGTGCCCTCAGTCCACTATTCCTCTCTCGTCTCGTAACTGTTGATACGGAAACATGTAAGTTTCCAAGCAAGCGACCAAGTTTCTTAAGTCGTTTGCTATTATTAGCCGATTTCTGAGAGCCGGATAAAACGGTCGTCTTCTGCTGATGTGACCCGTGGTCGGGCGATCCAGGTCTTCTTGTGTATCCTTCTGTCTCTCTGAATCGTTTCAAGACCCGTGCGGCAGTTGAAAAGTGGACCCCAAGTCGATTAGCAATGTAACGTGTGTTACGGCCTTCTTGGTGCATCGTCACTGCCCTAATTGTATCATCTCTATCTAACCGTGCCATAATTACTTATGAATTCTAAAATAATGCGTACTTGATGAAATTAACATGAATACTGAGCCCTAGTAATTTTTTTTTTGTATCCCTAAGTCGATAAGAATGACTATGGAATTAGTGCTGTTTATAAACAATAGGATTAATGATAAGAAGTGCTGGAATTCAAATGAAATTGTTGTTTTTCTCCTCCAATGTATTTGTCTGATTAGAAACATCAACATAATATTTTTTTATTTCAATTAAAAACTTGTGTAATCAATAAATTTTAGGGTGTTGTGTTTTTTTTTGACGAGGAGTTTAGTATGGTTCGATACCATATAAATTTAATAAGTTTTTGACACCTGCATTGTCAAATTCTTTACCATTGTCCATCTGTATTAATTTGGGCATAGGGTAATGTGATAAGTAAGTAGTTAAACTGTCTTGAATATCTACTTGATTTAAACTTTTTAATGGGTATGCTTACAATCTTTTGGAAAAGCAATTGATGACTTTAAGAAATTTTTGTTGTTTAAAAGAAAATGTGCCTATTTGAAGTTTCTCAAAAGGTGTATTAGGTGTGGGAGTAACTTGAAATTTACTGTGTATAGATTTTCTTTTTCGAACTTAACTTGTAAACAAATTTCACATCTATTAATAAAATCAGTTATGTTCCTTCTCATTGTTGGCCAGTAATATCATCTTCTAATGTGTATGTAAGATTCGTTAATTCCGCGGTGACAGTTTTTTCTATGTGATAGTTACCTACTATTTTCTTTTGTCCTTCTTTGGCTGTTATGTCCAAGTTAATCTTATCATATCTTTTTATTTTAATTGTACAAAATTCACTAGTTATAATAGAGGTAAACAAATTATATAATTCTTCATATACATTTTCTAACATTCCTTCCTTTTTACAAATAACTCCATACGTGGTGTTGGCTTTTAAATATTGAAAAATAGCAGATTTAATTTCATCTGAACAATTGGAGTTAATAAAGAAAAATGTAGTTCTAGTTTTATTAAAATATTTTTTTATCAGGGGTTTTGTCACCTAATTCTATTACAATTTGGTTTTGTTCTATGATTTTAGGGTGGTAACCTGTAGATAACCCATCCCGATTTGCCTAAGTTGCAAAAAGTGGATGTTAATAAATAATAATAATAATCTATGATTTTATCCTCATCCATGATAATGACTTGTTCATTTGAACTATCCTGCGAATGCATTGTTGTTAAACTTTTGGAATCAGAGAATCACTTTATTGTAAAATACAATTTGTGAGGCTGCTCAATTACATTGAGATGCTAAAGCACACAGCAACTTAAGTCAATCCCTAGGACAACAGTAAAACAATACATATTGTATTTAGTCAGCTCAATAACTAAAATATTAACTAACACAAGCACAGAGAACAACCTAAAAGGTGAATGTCACTATATATAAATTAGAAACATCATTATTGTAATAATATGATCCGTCGATCTATAATAAGATCACTGGTCACAGCTAAAATTAAAATATATGGTGGGAAATAATCCCTAAGGTATCAATAATGATACCCTCGACCAAGGTTTGCAGAACGTTCTTCTCTATACCCACCTCGTCAAAAAATGTCTGTGTACGTTTAGGGACCGTTCCTCGGGCACCGAACCACAAGCCTATCACCAGAAAATCTCGCTCCCCAAATGATTCCCTGAATTTTTCCGAGTAAAATTTAGTACATTTTTCGTAAATATTCTTCTTTTCCTGGTGGATCTTCTCCGCTTGATCAGGGTCGTTGGTCTCGTACCTTATTGTTGGGTCCAGAATGTAGGCAAATTTACAATTCTCCTTGAAGGCTATAATGTCCGCGTACCTCGTTGACCCTGCGTCATCGACGGCGTACACCTCTTCAAAGCATGTAAAATTCTTTGTTTTCAGGAGCTCCATGATAGCATGCTTCACCCGGTGATGTCGCCTCGTGATCAGCAACATGTTATGTGGACAATTCCCGACCACATGGGCCGGTGTTTCGGTCTCCCTGCCACACCTTCGACAGAGGGGTCCAACATCCGCTGATTTCAAGACTACTCCCGGAACACCACGCAATGGGGCGTAATTTATATTAAGTTTGACAGAGTTTGTCCATTCTGAAGCAGAGAGCAACTGTTTCTCGGTCATATGCTTGTTCAGTCCTGCGTTTTCTTTAAAATGGTGGACTCCAACACCCTGCCACTTGCATGAAGCCCACACCTCAAAGGACTTTTCTCGGAGAGTCTGCCTAATTTTTTTGACCGAGACTGTGTCTCCTCTGGAAACAACTTCCAAGTCCAACCTGCTCAGACACATGTCTGCCTCTGCTTCATAATGGAAGATCCTCTGAAGCAGTGGATCGCTCACCCGCGCCAATTTACAAGCCATTGCCAGATGCTGAAGTGGTGCCTCCCATTCGCACCTCAATAGACCAAGGCCCCGATAACGATGCGGAGCGTATAGCATAGCGGAATTTGTACCTGCTGGCAGTCCAAGCATAGGTTTGACACAATGTTGTATCACGACATCGATACCTTCTATCAAGGCTTGACGAAGCTTACTAAGCATTGCTGTCTGTAATAGGTATGTCAGAGTAGGAAACAAATACTGGTTGAGTACATTTAGTTTCTGGTCAGGTTTTAGTAGCTGGGAGGACATTATCTTCTCCAGATTTTCTGTCATCTGTTGAATGGCATTATCATTGATTACTACTTCACCTGTGCTCTCGGAAGGGTTTACCTCAAGTCCAATTTCCCGTAAGAGCCTTTGGACCAGATCCGTCACTCGCTCTGCACACATCTTGTCCCTCGTCACAGCCTGGTCATCGGCAAATCCGGTAAGGATAACACCCTCCTCCTCTTCAACCAACTTATATGCCAGGTTGTTAGCCAGCACCTCATCACAAATTTCTTCGTAAAGGAAATTTATACAAAGGTTAAAGAGTGTTGAAGACAGTGGCCCACCTTGTGGGACTCCTCGTCGGACCTTAATAGGGCCTGTTGACTTTCCTCCCGAGTTCACCCATATTGTGTTATCCATTAGCAAAGAAGCTATCAGGTTCTTGACATCCTTCGACACACCCTTGGATTCCAATGTGCGCAGTACATAAGAGTGACCCACATTGTCAAATGCTCCAATCACATCCAGGAAAGCGACCACAGCAGACTTCCTTTTCAACCTTGCGTCTTTGAGGATCGCATTAATTATACGGGCATTCATATGACAACCAGGCATCCCTTTAACAATGCCCCTTTGGCACTTATGGAAGCCTACTTGTTGCCTCAGTTCTGCGTCCAAGACCTTCTCGATCGATTATGCGTCTCAGAATAGGGAACACTGAAACACACATATCTTGTTCTGGGTATTCTCTAAGAAATTCATCTAATACTTCCTGGGGGCCAACGTCCTCAACAGCATTAACTGTATGAATTTTTATTCTACTTAGCGTGTCAGCAACATTATTAGTTTTCCCTTGTACATATCTAATATTAAAATCAAATTTATCTAATTCTAATTTCCATCTTATTAATTTGGATTTAGGTTCTTTAATACTGTGTAGCCATTGTAATGGTTTATGGTCCGTCTGAATGCTAAATTTTCTTCCATAAAGATAAGGCCTAAAGTGTTTACAAGACCAAACTATAGTGAGCAATTCTTTTTCAATTGTTGACAAATTTTCTTCTGCTTTATTAAGAGTTCTGGAAGTGTAAGCTATTGGGAGGTCTTTTCCATTGAAATTTTGGGATAAAACAGAGCCAATTGCATAATTAGAGGCATCTGTTGTCAGAATGAAAGATTTGGCAGGATGAAAAATCTGGGAGCTGAAGAATAGGATTATTTTGCAATAATAGTTTTAGTTTTTCAAAAGCCCCTTTTTATTCGGGATCATTTATATTTATTTTTGCATCCTTTTTTAGTGCTGCTGTTAAAGGTTTAGCAATTTTTGCATAGGCCTTTATCAATTTTCGATAATAACCTGTAAGTCCCAAAAATCTTTTAATTTCTTTAACGGTTTTTTGGAATGTTTGACTGCTTCTAATTTTAAAGAGTTAGGTTGTATTCCCTTATATGAAATAATATGTCCTAAATATAATAATTCCTTTTTGAAAAATTCTGTTTTATCAATTTGGATCTTTAAATTGTGCTCTTTTAATTTTTTGAAAACTGATTTTAAATGTTCCTCAAGATTGCCTGAAAATACTATTATATCATCCATATAAACAAGAACATTACAAATTCTAGAAAATATTAAATTCATTGCTCTTTGAAATGTGGGTGGACTATTTTTGAGTCCCATGGGGAAGCGAAGATATTCAAAATGTCCATTTTCCGTGGAAAAAGCAGTTTTTTCAATCAACTCGGGATCCATCTCGACTTGATAAAATTCAGAGGCTAGATCTATGATAGAAAAGTAAGTGGCTCTACCTATTTTTCCGAATAAATCCTTTTTTCCAAATCAAATCTCACAATGCGTTTAGAACTTTAAAAAAATACTTTATTCGTAAATACAAAGACTATGTAGATGTGTATCGTACGGAGGTTGGATAACAATTGCTCGGGAGGAGGAAAAGAGGGGGTTTATATACAGTAATTCTTGTAAGATGCTGGCTGTGCTGCTATTCCTGGAGTCCTAGGATCTAAGTCCTCCCTTCTGAAAATCCGAAGTCCCCTGAGGATGAAGAGGTCGGGCGAAGATGTGGTATGGATCCAAACTTATTTCTGCTTGAAGTGGAGATGATACTGGAGAAGGTGCTGACAGCCGTTGTGTAACATTTGTTTTACATTGACAGTTAGTGATAATGGAATATATATTAAAGAATATTAAGTATACTAAACTAATGTAGATTACATAATCTATAAAACTGAAATTTATGTGATTAAAAGATAATTCTTGATATTCTATTTCAGTAAGATTCATTGACTCTAGATTTTGAAAACTTACATTTAGATCTTTAATGCCTAAGTATGGGTTCAGAATTGACAGAACGTTTATATCTAGATGAACAATTTTAGGAGGTAAATATTGAGCTTAGGAGCAGAAACGTAATTTTCTTATTTACATGAATAACACTATAATTATAACTAACATATATATTTGCTATGTCAAAATATTTAATAAAACTATATGAATTTATAGTTATACTTGTGCAATTATGTGTATGAGCTAAAAATAAATTGTATATACATTTGTCTAGAATAGGTTTTACATTTGATTTTTAGCCCGTGTGTTAGCCTTAGTGTACAGTGGACTGTCTTCGGTATCTGGAATGTCTTCTCTATTTTCGTTTAGTTTTTCTGTGCGTTTTTCTTTTTCTCGAGTAATATTTTCTTGTGCTATTTTTTGCATAATTTTGAGTCCGTCATGATATTGTTCTACAAGTTTTTCGGTGATTTTATTGTCCATCTCAAGGTTGCCAGTGATTCCAAAAGTTGTTTCATTGGGTGTCAGTTTTACCGCCTGATTTAAAGTGTTGTTGAATGTTAGTGTTGCTAATCATACCTGTCGTTTTAGTGTGATTTGTGGGTTTTCTTCTTTGATAGCTCGAAGGATTTCAATCATGGTAGAGTGAGTAAGGTTCGCTAAAGCCAACGAATTGGGATGCATGGGAGGAGTCAAGTGGGCTTCGATATTTTGACTCTGTAAGAAGTTAAGAATTAAATTGTTGTCATATTCCTTCCCGTTGTCCATTCATTACTGGTCATGGATAATGTTCTAAATACTCTTCCAGCGTGTGTAATACATTTATGGCGTTACACTGGATTACTAGTCTGGTAAATAGTCGTTTTGAAAATGTGTCATGTATTGTAATGATGTATTTAGACTGGTAATGTAAAGTGCCCATCATTTACTCGTCAAAAAGCCTGTCCGGAATGTATGTAATACAGAATTTAGTTTTTACCGGATTCCTATCATATTTCTTTTTTCTGCAGGTGGAACACTTTTTACATAGTCCATTATTTTGTCTTTCATTCGAGGGAAGTAGTAATTTCTTTTTAATTTATTGTAAGTTTCCAATCCACCGCGATGATATTTTTTGCCTATATGATAATCTAATATTAATTGCGTCTGTTCCGTGTCAGTGAGTATGTCTATACATTTTTTCTTGTATTGTTTAATTTTTACAGATGGGTATTTGTCCTGAATAATGTCCGAAATTTTCTGAAATATGCCTTCGAATTCAGGGCGTACCGTCTCAACAGTAGGCTCACAATACAGTCCGTAAATTGTGTTTGGTTTGAGGATTTCCTGGAGAATGTCCTCTAAGTCCGAGCGACAAGTGTAGACGGTTCATTAAGTATGTCTTCTATGTCAGGTTCTATTGCCATACAAGTGTTCTCCTTTTTCCGAGAAAGGGCGTCAGCAACTACGTTACTTCTACCTTCAATGTGTTTTATGTCAAACTCGAAGTCAGATAGTTGAAAAATCCACTTCATTAACATTTAGAACGGAACATCCGTCTGACAGACTGCACTGAAATCTCAGTAATTATTGTTAATTTTACAGGTTTTTATATGTTCACCTTATTGAATAATATAAATTATCGTCAAACACTACTTGTAGTAAGTGTGTAATAATACAAATCACATACACACTCACTCAGACACGTATGTATACATATAATTTGATTATTTCTTCCATTTTTTATTGTAAAAGAGCATTTTTTTTTTTTTTTTATTCATTTCAGGAAAAGTGCCAAGTATTAAAAATCAAACAAAAAATACAGTTTATTACATAATAAAATGTAAAATACAAAATAGTATAGTCATATATAAACAAAGAGGAAAATATGTTTCAAAAATAATACATTCATCAATAGGAACCCACCAAATTCCAAATTTTAAGAAAAACTATACATTGTATGAAAACCCCATGTCAAATCAGCGATATAGCCAAGTATAGAAATGTTTTCTTCCACATTAGTAAATAGAGAAAAAATTTCTATATGGCTACATCACTCCAACAAAGAGTTTACATAAGTATTGCACAGTTTTTTTGAACATTCAAGGCAATTAGGGGTCCCTCAATTGACACATTCATATGCTGTCATTCTGTTCTGCTGATAAGGACAGTATCTGCAAGTTCTTTTTGTCCAATTTATCAGTTTTCGTTGTCGCGGAAGGTTCTTCTGTTCTCGATGTTGATGGTCCCCGTAACTTTGAAGACTGAGTTGCAGGTTCGTCCCCAAGAGACTTCATTATCGAGGCCTTCAAGTCCGATGGCAGATTTGGAGAGTAAGGCGAGCTTTCAATGACTCCTGAATAAGTTGCATTCCAAGCTTTTTCAAGAAGTCGAATCGTGAATTTTTTTTATTTTTGTAGTGTCCGTCTAAGACATAGGCATTTGAACAGGCCACAGCTATAAGGTGGTAAAAATTGCCAATGGCCATCGGCGTGTTCTTCGGTTGGCACAATAGTTATTTACTTTCATGTCCAAAAGGTCCACTCCTGCTTTAGTAGTATTATAAAAAGAAATGACTTCGGGTTTTCTGTTGGACATATCCGTGTGCTCCGAATCGATGAAAGCAGGATCACGGCCTTCTTCTTTTTTGGAACATAGGACACAAGGGTGAACTCCGGGGTGAAACCATAAATCACTGAGCCAACGTCTCGTCTATTACTCGGCAAAAACTCTGGGGGTATCTGCGGTTTGTTGGCCTTCAGGGTGCCATTGATGGTCAAGCCGTTCTTCCACTACCATTCAGCTGCCTCAATAGAGGTAAACCAATTATCGCACGTTATGTTTCTATGCGTGTTTCTGATTGATTGTGTTAGCCGGATAATGGCTTGTTTAGGGTTTTGATATTTTTTCTCCATTTCCGTGAGCTGCCCTTATCGGTGTAGATGTATGCGTCCGTGAGCTAGCTGTTGCGTGCATCAGTTAAGCAAATCAGCTTTATTCCATACTTCGCAGGTTTCTTTTTGGCATGTACATTAGAAACTTGGTTCTACCTCTAAAGGGGACTAAGGTTTCGCCTATACATGCGTAAGCTCCAATGGAATAGTTTTGCTGGAAATTTTTTACTATGGTGTAAAAGATGCCGCTTATGGCTGCTGCTGGGTCATGCGCTTCACGATCCTTCCTCGTTTCTGCATCGTCAAAGCGAAGAGCTTGCAATAAAACTAGGCACCTTTTCTCCGACATCACACTTTGAAAAATTGGCCGCCCTGTCACTCCAGTAGAAATTAGAGATTTGATGTTTTCACGCGACGATTTGAAAATAGAGCAGAAGCCGAGTATTCCAAGTAAAGCATCAATTACAGATGGGTTGCAATTTTTGTAGGATGGGTCATTTTGCCTTTGAATTTTTGAGTTTTTGATTGGTTCTTAGAACAATTTTGTCTATGATTGAATTCGTGAAAAAAAGCCTCCACAAATCTAACAGAGTGGGGTTCTCCCCAATCTGCTATTGGCTTCGAAATTCTTATACTTATTATGTTTTGTCTCGTTCGTGAGTTTGAAGGGCGAACTGGGGAGGAGTTCCAGGTGAAAAAATTTCTTTTACCGTAGTACTCGCGAGTACCGGTAGAAGAATCAGATAACAGAACCGCGGTTGTGTTATCTGATTCTTTTATCTGTGGCTCCTCAGGATCATCTTCTTCTGCAATAGGATTCCCTAATGCAACCTCCTCGAGCTCCTCAACATCACCCTCTGAAACCTCGGATTGAGTCTCGTGGTCCGGCAAGCGCGCTGAAGGTGCATGCTTAGCCATGGACATATATGTGTAGAGACATAGCCCGCCCCACACAGACCGGTTTACGGGCTGCGCCCGGTCTTTTTCTTATTTGTCGTTGTTGTTGGTGGAGGGTTTTTAAGAATCTTCCCTTTCCAATGTTAAACCTAGGAGGGGGGATGGCGCGTGTTAGAAAGCGTCAATAACCTTTTGAGGTCAGTTGCATTCCACCACTTGCTCAGTTCGTTTCTTTCATTTATTTATGCCGTTTCATTTACCGGGACACAAGTATATTGGGCCTGGTACTAATAATTTTGAAGAGGAACCTATAGACGAGGACGATCGTATAGCGCAAATACATGATCTCGATTACCTAGCAGCATTAACACCAGAGGATATACGTTCATCTGATAGTCGTGCCATTAGCGGATTTTCATCTGACTTCTTTTCAACTGGTAATTGGCATTCTGGTATTGGTGCACTTGGTCTCAGTGGTAAATATGCACTAGAGACTATCACTGGGCGGCCTTTGTACCCTAGTATGTCTGGCAATACCTCACGTAAAGATTACGGTAGAGCTGTATACGGTGCACGTCAACGTTTTTTAGCTAATTACGCTAGAGCTAATAATATCTCTTACGCTGAGGCTCAACGTAACCAGAGAACTATCTTAAATTCGTCAGAGGATTGGAACAGAGAAGTAACACTCCTTGACCAACAGTTTCAACGAGGCAGAGGATTTGAGACAGCCAGCGATCGTTTGAACAGACGACGAGGAATAGGACAACCCTTAGCTTCGTTTACTCAGAAAGCAGGACCATCAAACGAAACAACAGAAGATCCTTACGACAACATGGAATATTTTCAACAATTAACATCTGGTAAGGACACGGCTATGGATGTGACAGATAGTACAGAGAAAAGGTCCATTGTAGGTGGTGGAGGTCAAACAATAGGTGGCGGTCCCTCCGTTATGGGACAAGCAGCTGAATTACAAATATTACATAATCCAACTATATCTACGAATTCATGGACTATAAAACCTGGACACTTATTTCAAACGTGGGGTTACCAATTTCATATGTTTGAAAATACAACTTCAAAACATAAGTCATTTTTATTGCATTATCCGTTAGCATTAGTTCCGGTCGATTTCCTTCCTTTTTATATGTCTCCACAAGAGTTCGATAATCTTCCTTGTGGAACATTCATCGAAGAGGTTTGTGTAAAGGTTACGCCTAAAGGTATTCGTTGTAGTTTTGATACTGCCACTACTCTGTCAGGTCATGCTAATAATCAACAAACATTATTCGGTATTAGTGCTATTGGACTAAACCATAAATATTTACTCCGACATCGGAAAACAGCTGCAAACGCAACTAATCCAATGAATCCTACATATACAACTATAGAACAATCGGATATGTCTAGAATAGTAACACGTTTGTGGGATTCTAAAACCGGTGAATCCGAATTTAAAACAGAGTTTCCAACAAGTCTGTGGACTATCCGTTCTCTTCCTTTTTATGCTGGAATTATGATGCCACATAATTCCGATAATGATTCTTTTAAATGTGATACAGGACACGTAGATTTAACATCACATACTAATGTCTTTAATGTTCTTGATCATAAAGATATGCCTTGCTTAAATTATAAATATAAACCTAACTTTGCTCCTTTGAAGGTAAAACATAATTTGTCTGGAACAGACTCCATCGTAACTAAAGACCATAAATGGCATGGGAATATCTTTTCCATTTATGATATAAATGTAGACATCGATGGTGGTAGAGTAGGCACTACTCACGAGATTAAGGACGGTAAGGTCGATTGGCATATGGACTGGGAACACGATAGTGAATATATGGTTCCAGTAGAACAGGGAATGTATAAAACAACACCACAACGACCTTTTCATACAATGTCTCAGCCTCAAGTTCAAATTGGTGTTCTGCCTGTTCAGTCTAATGCTCCTAGTGATGTGGATGCTAGATTTGTAAATGCATCAGCAGTGTTTTATATAGAAACTGAAATTAAACTTACCTCTAATATTAATAGTCTTTTCAATAGAGCTGATGTTCATGGACATATACATTCAGTATATGATAGAGACTATAGTGTCTCAGGGTTGTATAATGTTGAACATATTCATGGATTGGTATCTTGTACAAAATAATAAATGGTTTTTAAATATATATGTGTTTATTTATTTATATTTCCATAACATTATATTTTTTTAATAAATGAACAAAAGCAACAGGTAGAATTTTTTTAGTATAATCATTAAAGTCGTATTGAATAAACGCATTGGACGTCATTCGAACAGCAAACTCCTCATTCTGAGGGAAAACACGTCTGTTAGTTGCTATCAATACAGGCGTTTTAAGAATAGGCCTGTGTGTCTTATATTTAGCGTTCGCAGACATGTTTGCACCTGAAAAGAGGAGTTTAAACGTTTCGAATGATGCTGGTTCCACAGATGGTTGTAGCTCATTGAGCAGGGTATCTATAGTTCCGCACATAACTAGGTTTGTTTGTTGTTGTCTCAATTTTATGTTTTAATAAATTAGTGGGAGGTAATGGGTCATCTTCTCGTTTTATTATTTTTTGATGCTTAGATATCAAATTTATTAATTTTTCTTGTCGCGTTTCATTTAAATGGGAGCATCTGATTAATTTTTCTATTTCTTCATTATTTATATAATTTAAATTAATGGTATTTTTATTAAGAATTTTATTATTTTTGATAATTACGTCATTATTAAATAGACTTATTTTATTTTTTTCACAATCCAATATACTGTTAGTTTCTCGCATTGTGTGGTAACCTAATAAAAAATCATACTTATTACTAAAAGAAAATACAAGGAATTTTATATATAAATCTGTAGTTAAACCCAGGAAAGGTGCAAGGTTTATTAGCGCACTTTGGCTACCCTTTTCACTACTCACTGGAGTTTTAACCACAAATTCTTTTGATTGGATTTGAGTGCCATCATGTAAAGCACTGGGAGTTATATAATTTTGTGAAGAACTGGTATCAATCAGCCAAGTTTTTCCTTTAATGTCTTGAAATGAAGGCAAGGATTCAGTTAGACTTAGCGTATGTTCAGGGGGTCTTTGTTTTGTCCTAAGTCTAAAAAATGGTCCAGTTTTTAAGTAAGGTAGTAGACTGATGTTGATGAATTGTCATATTTTTCCTTTAGTCATGTCACGTCTGTATCCATGTGATTCACTTGGTTTAAGCGAACCGTCCTCATAGACACAGTGTTACTACTGTCTAATTTTTAAATGGGGGGTTTATTAAAAAACTCATGCTGTTTTTCCTGGTCCTACTGTTGATTATAAATAGGGGGTGTCCTCGGTCTGTAGGGTTGTCAGTATTGTGGGTCATTATGTTGGTACGAATGAGGGGGTTGATATGCCTGAGTGGGTTGATACAGGTGAAATTTTGGTGGTCTTGTCTCTGTGGTTTTGTGTATAGCGACTTGGGTGGAATCTAGGTTCAAATTTGAAATTTGGAATGTGATGTTGTTTTCTGTGCGGTGTCCAGTTCCGATTTTGGTAGTGTGTACTTTGTGTCCGTTCGACTTTGTAGGCTGCATCGTTCTGCAGTGCTTTTCTGACTTGTTCTAAAGTCTCAAGCTTTTTAAATCTAATATAGTCTACTATGTCCGGGTGAAAGTGTTTGTTTGTATATGAAATGATAATTCTCTCAACAAACTTTAAATAAATGTCTGGGGAATCTTCATCTAATTTTGCCCTAGCACATATTAGAGCAAACATACCCTTAATCCACTCTAAGAATAATAGTGGATGTTCGTGTTTGTATGGGCATGTGGAATATATCTAGTCCATTAACTGGTCACACGACCTTGAATCTTTGTACTGGCTCTCTAAGTGTTTTAATATCTGTTCAACTGTGTCAAATGTATGTCGTAGGAAACATCTTTGGGCTAAACCCTTTATCCTATACTGAACCATGGAAAATATTCATCCATGGTTGGATTCGTGGTGGGGATTTTCTTCTTTGCATGTTCTGGCAATCGAGTCTCTTATGACTTGACAAAAATAAATTAGTTTTTCAGGATTCCCATCATACTCGGGAATCATTTTTAAGTCAAAGTCTGAAATGATGTATGCCATCATATCGTTAGTTTTGGTTAATTTAATGTCTAATAATTGTGATGCAAGTACTCCTAAGTCAATGTCACTGTCAGTCAAGGGTCTCTTAATATTTAGTCTATCACTTAATTTACTAATAAAAATAAATCACATAAAAAATGAAAATATAATTTAAGAAAAATATTTATGAAAAAAAGTTATTATAATTAAGAATATAATTTATAAAAATTCAAATATTAAGACAATTATTAAAATGTGAAATATATATTCCATTAACAACTTTAATTTTTGTAAAGCAATGTATCTTTGAGGTGTTTCTTTTAAGTACCTTTTTTAAGCTCTCAGAGCGAAGTGAAGACTCGATGAATTTTCTTGGTTCTGGATGGTGATTTTGAGTATTGAGACACTCCTGCGATGTCAGTTCCGGCTTCTCCTGGCTGGACCTTGAAGATACAGGTGCCTTCCTGTGTCTTTGGTGGAGGCTTTGAATAGCTTAAATCGCAGCACCAGTCCCTCAGCTTCGGGTGCCAATCAAATCTCACAACGTGCTTAGAACTTAAAAAAAAATACTTTATTCGTAAATACAAAGACTATATAAATGTGTATAGTACGAGGGTTGCATAACAATTGCTCGGGAGGAGGAAAGGAGAGGGTTTATATACAGTGATTCTTGTAAGATGCTGACTCTGCTGCTAGTCCTGGATCCTGGGATCTAAGTGTCTTATCGTTTAGTTTTCGATAATCAACAACCATTCTAATTTTTTGCTTTCCCAATGCATCCGGTTTCTTTGGAACTATCCAAATTGGGGAATTGTAGGGGGAGTTTGAGTGTCGAATTATTTTGTTTTTAAATAATTTATCAATTTCTAACTCTTCATCTTTCCTAAAAATTTCCGGGTATCTATAGTTTTTTTAATATACGCGTAATTCATCTTTAGTTATTATTTTGTGTTTTAAAATATTCACTCTCAATTTATCATTATTTCTTTTTATTATTTGAGGGTATTGTCTTAGTAACTTAATTATTTCATTTTTTTCTTCTCGGTTCATATGATCTGTTCTAATAAGTTGGGGTATTTCATCAGTAATTTCTTTTATATTAATTTCCTCTTCTATTATCTCTTCAACTTCCAAAGGCTCGTCAGGACATATGGTCATAACTTCCTTGGTTTTGTTAAAAATAATGCAAGTGGCCTCACTATTTCTGGGATCTATTAATTCTTCTTTTATTTTATAATTTCCCGTTTCTAGAGATTTAAGTAAACCGACCTTATTGGGAATTGACCTAATAGACATATGGACTACATTATCTCCTGGTTTTAATTTAAGTTTTTTACTTTGTATGTAAAATAGTAATTTTTTATTACCCTTAATTGTTTCTAGAACATTTGTATCAAAGTTAACCTTACCTTTTAATTCACTTAAAGTTTCGTGACCTAATAGAATATCATAACTCGGCGAAAAGTCGAAAATATAAAATTTGAATTGTAAATTAGGAAAAATTTTGTTCGCCATTAACACGGCTGATTCAGTGCTTTAGCTTTCTCCACTAGGTGTTTTTACAATAAAATCTTCCTTTTTTCTTTCAGCGTTTTCTGGAACTATATTTGGATTTATATAATTTTTTAATGGTCCGGTGTCTACTAACCATTTTCTATTCACATGATCCACAAAATAAGGCAATGATTTGTTAATACTTTTTAACTCAAATCTGGAGGGCTTTCTGATGGTTGTGGACTTTGTCCTAAAAAATGCTACGTTAACTTGTTCATCGGCTCAGTTAGTTTGTCTACCCTATCATTAATTTGTTTAATAGGATCTCTTTGTCTATTGTCAATTCGTCTGTCATTTACATATGTTAACTTGTAAGGTGATCTCGTATGTTTTTTGGTCTAACGGTGGTTTTCTTTGAGATGAAACAGTTCTCATGGAAAGTGTATTTTGTGAGTCCCATTTGGGTGGAATGTTGTATTGTGGTCGTGATGGTTTGTAGAACGGGTGATCTGGATGGTTGGGATGTCTAGGGTTATTGTTGTGATGATTGTAATGACGACTTTGGTGATTATTAAATTGTTGGTTGAATTTTGGAAAATTATGTTGTGGTGGGTATATGTGAGTGTAATGATCTTGGAGTAATAGTTTTTAGAATAGCCTGTATTGATGAGTCAACAATATTTAAGTGGGCAATAATAATATGGGAGTGTTCCATTCGTATTATTTAATTTGGAATGCCGGGTGAAAGGCCATTCCAGGGACAATCGACTAAAAAAGACTTCTTTTTTAGAATTCTTCCGTCGAGTTTTTCTCCTCTCTTTATTAACCCATTAAGGCCCATAACTATTTTCTGGCAACTTTTTAATTTTATTTTCTATATTTCGTTTATGTATGGTCTTCAATACATGAAAAAAATATTAAAAAAATTATTGGACTTAATTAATACCCATAACTTGGTGTTACCATATGGTAACAGTGGGTTATTCTGCCACCTGGGTTTGAAAATATGCCTAAAATGAAAGTAAGAATGGATTTATTGAAAAAATATGTCAATGGTATTTTGAAATTAACTTAACATGTATTAAATGATATTTACATATATTTAAAATTTAAATTACCAATATTTGTGAAATACTGAAAAACAGTCTATGCATAAGCCCTCTTTGCACTTTTCGCACATGGTACGAACATGGGATTTACATTTTTCTCCCACACATCTTCATCGTTTCTTCTCAGGAGTATGGACAATAAAATGATCTTGGTTGTCAAAATGAGTTCCAGCAGGGACCCTAGCTGATGAAGGCTGTCTTCCGGAAGGTCCAGGATGCAGTCGCGGAGTAGCGAATTTTGTTAGGTAATAACTCGCGATTTCCCTCCTGAAGTCCAACTGTGGTATATTTTTATTTCTTTTGAACAATATCCAGGCATTCTGGATACATGCATCAATTAGCCAAGTGAACACAGGCCACCACCATTTTTTGCTTCTAATACTTATTCTGTAATTTGATATATTATTGTCCATCAGGTCAGTTCCTCCCATTCCTTTATTATATTTTGCAATTACTTGCGGGCGTGGTACCATAACATTTTTCTTTGCCTCTGGGGAGTACCTCTTTATAGTTGTCATTGGTTGTACACCATAAATTGTCGAACCCATAGTGACTACACCATTATCCTTCCACCTGGTAAATTGGATACCATCATTCCACTCAATAAAGGATTCCATAGTCCCTCTTGGCATTTTAGAAAACATTTTCTTCCCATGTAATCCCTTTTTTATTAGTCTTTTAAGTTTTTTGTTTTTAATTTTAGGAATTCGATTTCCCCTAAAGGTTCCCGTTGCTGAATATCCTTTTTCTTTTAAAATTTTAAATAAATTAACGCCAGAAAAAAGGTTATCAAAATAAAAATTAAATGGCATTGATTGTATTCTGGATGGTAATTCATCCAACATTCACACAAAAGGAGCTGCAGCTTTCCCAAAAAGCGAAGAATACACACTCTTGATTTTTACATTTTTGCCTTGATAGAGGTCAAAATTCAATAAATAACCATCCGTGGAATTAATGCACCACATTTTAAAGCCAAAGCGAATTGGCTTTCCCGGAAGAAATTGCTTCATTGTGCATCTTCCAAAAAATTTGACCATGCTTTCATCATAATTCAAATGAAAATTTGTCGGTGAAAAGTTTTTGAAACAATTTTTTTTTTTTATGATATTCATTAGTGGTCTCAGCTTCCATGCTTTGTCTTGATAATCAACGCAAGTATTATCTGCACAATGTATATATTGAATTATTGAAAACATTCTGTTCCGTCTCGTAGCATTGGAAACCATTCTATTATTCATATCAGCACTAATATCCCAGTAATGCCTTTTGGAAGGTAAACTATTGTAGCCACTTAAAAGTAAAAACCCCAAGAAGGATTTGATCTCATCCTTTGAAATCAGTGAAATGTCAGAATTTTTAAATCGGGAATATTTATTTGTTTCTTGAACTAAATGTTCAAAAACTTTATCAGAGAAAAAATGCTCAAATATTTCCACACAAGAATTATTTTCAAAGGTATTGACATTTTCTGGAATTTTTTCCTTATGTGTCAATTGCAAATCCCCTTTGATAAATTTTGGAGTTGGCTTCCCTTTTTTTATACGATTTAAAATCCATTGGCCACAGTCTCCAGAAGGCAGGTCGGAGGAAATTATTGAGGGACTTACCTCACTTTCTTCACTATTTCCTACCCCGCCATTTCTGTCATTTGATGGAAACACAATCTCTGCTGGAGCCAGAAGATGCTTTCCTCCCAGGTGTCTTATGTCTGGAATGTCTTCTTCACCTCCTGGCTCTTCATCAGTGACTTCTGCAGGCTCTGGTGGTTCTACAAAAACTGCATCTGGGTGTTGTTCAGCAGGAATCTGCTCCAGAAGAATATCTATAGCTTCCTGGAGTGTCAAATCAGGGCTGAAAAATACAGGGGGTATAATAGCCTAGTGTTACCATATGGTAACGCATACATAAATGCGTTCTTATATGCATTTATTTCTATAGGAAACTTTTCAAAAATATTGTATCAAAGAAGAAACTGTTTAGGAGTAAATATATCTCATTTTCATAATTTAAAAATAATAGCATTGGTACTTACCTTATAACTTGTTTCAAAAGATCGAGGTCAATATTTTCAGTCATCTTTCTTCTATCACTGTTGCACTCCAAATGAAAGAAAAAGAATGAACACCTGCCAGAAGTAAGGGGTGACTCCTCTAGACATGTTCTGACATGTTTTACAGACATCAGCTAGGGCAAGGGAAGGAGGGAGAGACTCCTGCCAGGACAGGTCAGAGCGTTACCAATTGGTAACAGTGGGCTTTAATGGGTTAATGCTTCAAATTTTTCTATCTGTTGATTATAAGAAGGATTGGGATCATTTTGTTGCTTATAACAATCAGGGTCACTTACCCTGGTGTTAGACATGGTTTAATTCGTGTGGCCCTAATGGGAAACGTGGAGGTCGTGGTCTATACCATGTTCTAATAGAAACTGTGTTCTAAGAAACTCTTGGTGGAGGTGGGAGTCCTGAATTGAATATTTGAGCATTGTGTTGGTGAACATCGTTCAACCTACGGATCTGTGAAGAAGAAGGACCTTGAGGTTTTGTTGTCGCAGGAAATTATATTGTGAAAATTCATCATGCGGGCGCTCATAATGGGGTCTAGGATTAAAAGGTCTTGCAGGTCTAGGGGGAACATTATCAAAAATTTTCTTTTTATTATTATATAGGTGCTCTAATACGAATTGGCAATGTGTGTTAAGAATTCTTCGGAAATTCGTTAAATCTTGGGGATCTGAGTTCATTATGTGATTAGTTAATTGTCATGGTAGACAATTGTAAAGGTGGTAGATTATGTCTTTATCGACTTGGGCCATGTGCTGTTGCACTATGTCGTTATTTAATCTGTTTAAGTGTAATTCAGTATTTATTAAGTTTCGAAGATTTTTCGCTCTCGGATGAAGAGATAAGAATAGTACTTAATCTATACCTGGAGATGGTGGTCTTCAGGGAGTATTGCTCTGAGCATCCTCAAGCCGGAGATGAATGCGCCACACCATGAGTCTCTGCTTCCAATTGGTGTCTTCTTGAAGACCAAAAAGTCGAAGTGCAAGGAATTTTGCAAATATCGTACGAGCTTCGTAATGAAGTGCAATCACAACGTATCGTATCCAGCTTCGAAAGTGCAATTCAAAATTCCTTGAGCAAGTCCCTGTTCAGGCGCCAGTTATATAACTCGGAAGCCAATTGGAGATTTTAAAAAAGCTTTTATTGAGTAATACACAAATTTATAGATAGAACTACAATTATACTCTATTATGTCAAACTATGTGGCACAAAAGGCCAGGGAGATGACCTGTAACACAAGACTGCCGGACTGAGACTGACTTGGGATTTTTTTTTTATCCCTGGCCCAGCTTTCTAATAGCACGGCCGATGGTAACTGCTGCGGATCGTTAAGCCACGCAAGGTGGTACCGACAGTTCCCCTCCTGCTGAACTGGGAGTTCTATTTTAAGGGGTTTTTGTGGGTTGATATAGAGGTGTGAAAATAGAACTCTAAAGAAGGTTGCCCGGCAATGGGCTGTGCCAGGTGTGATTGTAAAGATAGGAGAAAACGAAAGAGAAGGATACGTATAGAAGGAGAGTAGATAAGAAGAAAAAGATTAAAGAGGGCCTAAAAGCAACCAAAGATCTTAAACCTAGTGAGTGAGATGTTTCAGAGCTTAGTTGAACTAAAACTAAACTAAGCATCTATCCTACAAAGCAAAACCTATGACTACGTAACCTAAAACTAATCTAAAATACCCTTGGTCCCTAAACTATCATTAAACTATAACTGAGCTCTGCAGGAAAAGGGGGTTATGATGATAATGAGTTGAAGAGAAAAACGAGCTGCACACGATTGAAGGGTTAGGGAGGGACGACAACCTGAGGGACGTCGACAAAAGGCTCATCAATGTCAGCATCTTGCCAACGCACCGGTTGTCGGGGAGGAGGGAAGGACTGTTAGAGGGGATTTTCTACGTATTGGAGGGAGTCAAGGAATTTGACATGGCGATGGGAAATGGTTTGGGCCACGGATTCTAGTTCTAGTGTGTTGTACAGTTGGTCGTTTGATTTTCGTTCTAGGGATGTGTGTCGTACAATTTGGTTCGGCGCAAGATGACAGTGAGTTGCTTCGGTGGTGTAAACATAAAGCTATTTACGTGGTCCAATGAGGGAGCAGTATATTCCTGCTGACATAGTCCTGAAATGGAAACTGTGAGTATCGATTGAAATTAGCGAGTATACCATAGCTTATCATGAATTCACAGAGCAGCATAGCGAACCATCTTTTACCATAGTCCGGCAGCCCCTAAAATTCAATGGCATTACACTTACCGCTTCTGTGAGAAAGCAGTAAGTATATCTGCAATATGAATGCCTCTATGGTCATTCGCTTGAAACGATATGAATTGCTCGACCAGTTCGATAATTACACTTTCGTTCAGACATACAGACAGGAGGTCCCCTCTAATGGCTGAATAGAGGCCTACGTAGTCAGGCGAAGTATGTCTTTCCACAATCTCGTCGAAGCGAAGACTGCCAAGCTTCACTCTATGTAGTCTCAGCATCTTCTTGACGAGTCTGGAAGACGGAACATAACGTCTAAAGGGCGATTGCAGCCATTCATGGGAAGTGGTGATGAGATCTAGTGTCATCTTCGTCATTGTCTTCATCTTTATGTTTATATAGAAGATTCCAATTATAAGAAATATATGCTACTTTTGCTGCCCTGTCCGTCGTCAATCTATTTCTTTTATGGCTATGTATGTGTGCATGTGTGCTAAATGATCTTTCAGTGGCAGCCGAAGTGCAAGGAACAGTCAAAATTCTTACAGCAATTCTACTTAGTAATTTGGATCTGCAAAGTCCTTTCCAGCAAACTACTGGATCCATTTCTGCAACATTTTTCCAAATACCCACCCCCTTAAAATAGAACATCAAAGTGTTCAGTAGAAGAGGAACTGTCGGGACAGCCATGACAGGTCAGTCTGTCTCCCAACCCTCATCTAATTCCCACTGGATCTCCAGTAAAAAAAAAATTCAGATAAGGAGTGAAACTAGGGTAATTTATGATATAACTCCCGTTTAGGAAATAGGTTTAACTATTCTCCTAACTACGTCAAGTGCAGCATTAGAAACTTTTTAGGGACCAGTAGATTGCTAAGTAAATTTCTATGTTTTTTGGTTTAGTAAGGTTTAGTGTCTGCAAGAGCGTAAAATTTTAGGCCATATTTAACAGGTTTATTAGCAATATATTGTCTAATTTTGCATCTACCCTGAAAACTCTACAGCTGCTCGTCTACTGTAGTATATGTCTATTTACAGTTTATACATGAATAGAATAAGTTTTGTTATTAGAAAAATAAGGATAAGATAATAAAAAATATAATTCTACTAATGGTGTATCCATATGTATAAAATAGTGGACAGAGTCGTTGGTAATAGAACATTCTAATTTCCTTATTTGCCAGAGTATTTCATCATTATTTGATATAAGTTTTACATTAAGTTGTCCTATATAGATTTGTCAATATCATTTATTTTACTGATAAGAAGATTTAAATAAGAATTTACTAAAAGATAGTACTGGGTATTTTCTATATCCATATTAAGTAATTTTTTTCTTTTATTCCAATAAAAGTCTTAATATATTTTGTCCTTTGGATTACCTCTTTTGAATAATAATTAAATATGGGGGTCATCGTGACACAAAGGAGGAATTAATTTAGGAAGGATGAGTGACAAGGCCGCCTGAGTCGTGATACTCATAGATTAGTATAATCGAAGTCATTTCTATTCTGGTTCAGGGTGGCTTTCAGTTTTGATTTTGAATTAGTCGATTAACCGTCTGTTTCTTTTGTCTTTATTTTAGGTCACATGTAATCGGAAATTGGTCAAGAGTTGCTTGGGTCTACCTCTGTCTCTACGGTATATAAGTCAGTAGTAGTGAGGGGATTCCTAGAGAGTTCATTTGCTACATAATTTGTTTTACCTTGTATGTATTTAATTTCGAAGTTGTAGTCTGCTAGAATGAGTTTCCATCTTATCATTTTAGCACTTGGTTCTTTCATGTTGTGAAGGTATTGCAGGGGTTTGTGGTCAGTGCAAATAGTGAATTTTCGTCCGTATAGGTAGGGTTTGAAGTATTTGCATGCCCAAACAATTGCAAGGAGTTCCTTTTCAATTGTGCTTAAATTATTCTCATGATTATTTAGAGTTCTACTTGCGTAGCTAATGTGGAGATCTTTACTGTCTTTATGTTGCGATAGTACGGCTCCTATGGCGTAATTACTCGCAGTTGTCAGCGTAAAATCCTGGTCAAAATTTGGTAGTTGCAGGATTGGACAGTTTTGTAATAAGTCTTTTCTACGTAAGTGGGATCTTGAATATCAATTACAGCGTTTTTCTTTAGTTTACTTAAAATAGGTTTCGCTACCTTTGCATAATTTTTAATCATTTTCCGGTAATATCCTGTTAAACCGAGAAATTGTTTTATTTGTTTTTGATGTTTTGGAAATGGAAATTCTTTTATCGCTTTTATTTTTTGAGGATTAGGCGAGATGCCGTGTTCTGAAATAATATTCCCGAGAAAGAGCAATTCTCGTTTTAAGAATTCCGTCTTGTCGAGTTGAATTTTTAAATTACAGTAGGACCCCGCTAATCCGGACAAATTAGTGCACATGGTCGGCCGGATTAGCGGGGGACTGAAAAAATGAACTTTTTAAAAATCATAAAATATATTTATTATTACGTGTATACATACAACAAAAGAAAAAGAAAATACATTTCACTTAGCAAAGAAGTCAGTTATTTTTTTTTTTGAGAACACGTAGCTGCTTTCATTTCGAATGCGCGATCTCTCATTCTCCTCAACAGCATTATTTCATGCGCGTCAAAATCTTGTTCTTCGGCCCACTGCAACGATGTGTTGAGGGCCATGTCGCCATCTTCTTCCTCAGCTGTCACGGTGTTTATGATATCGTCGTCTGTCAAAATTTCGTGATGAGCCAAATTTTCATCGGCTACCGCGGCCCACTCGCGGGCTTCAGGATCAGTCATTGGATGGTCTTCATCTAACTGGTTGATCAATGAGGCAAGTTGGATTTCTTGTGGCACCTGCACATTTTGCTCTGGTTGGTTTTCAACAAATTGGGGAAGCAAATTTTTCCACGATTTGTTGATTAACAGTGGCGTTACCGATTCCCAGCAGTTGGCTAAACTGAAAACAACATCCTTCACATTAATTTTTTTTTTAATGCACCAATGAGGTTGTCATTGAAGTCTGGGTTGGCAAGAATGTTCGAAAGTAAAGATTTTCTATACTTTATTTTAATATTTTGGATAAAATTTTGATCCATCGGCTGGATAAGCGCTGTTGTGTTGGGTGGAAGAAACATGGCAGAGATCTCACCATCTTCACTCTTAAGCTCTTCAGCAGAAGGATGACCTGGACAATTGTCTAATAGCAATAATGCCCGTTGCGGCAAATTTATGGCTTTCATATAATGTCTAACGGCGGGGACGAATTCAGTTTGAAACCAATCAAGGAATATTTCTCGCGTTACCCATGCGCTTTTCTGTCCCCTATAGTAAATAGGCAACGTCACTGACTTAAAGGCTCGGGGTTTCGGGGTGATGCCGACAACAAACAAGCGGATCTTGTGCTTCCCCGTCATGTTAGCACATGGCATAAAGATAATCCTGGACTTAGTTATTTTTCTTCCGGGGGCTGCTTTTTCAGGATGAGCAGCTAGAGTGGATTCGGGCAGTAAACGCCAAAACAATCCCGATTCATCAGCATTGTAGATTTGATGCGGACTCAGGTTCTTCTCCTCGATTACACGCATTAACTCCTCTTTGAAAGGCTCAATTGCACCTTCGTCAAATGAGAGTTTTTCCCCTGTCAGTTTGAGACGTCTGATTCCATGTCTATGCTTAAATCTGTACAACCACCCTTTGCTAGCCACGAAATTCTCATCACTGCCCGTCAATTGTCGATGGAAAAACAGGGCTTTTTCACAAATCATCTCCTCGCTGTTGAATGAACCATAAGTAAGCGGCGTTGTCTAAATCAGCATAACAAGACTTTTTCAAAGTTTTGCGAGACTTTGAACTGCTTTCGGTGGTGCTCAGGTACTTAATAATACACTCCTTATTTTTCTTGATGTCGCCGACAGTAGACTTTCCGATGCCGAAGGTTTTAGAAATTGTATCATAGCTCTGACCACTCTCTATTAGTTTAATAATCTTGGCCTTTTCATCCAAGGAGAGAGTTTTATGCTTTCGAGGAGCCATGATAGTGACACCGTGTAAGCTACGCAACAAAAAGAAAGAGAGCACGGAACAACAACTTGTGAATCACAGAAGTAAAACAAAGTGGTAATTGGGGGAAACGGCCCGCTCCAGCGGTTCTGTGGTTCACAGAACCTCACGCATGTGCGCAGGGAGGGACTCGTGGCTCGCGCCAGACCTAGGAGGGGGTAGTCCCCGCGTGTCCGGATTAACAGGGTCCAACTGTATGATTTTTCAAGATTTCTAATATATTTTTAAGGTGTTTTAGATGTTCTTCTAGGTTGTTAGAAAATACAATAATATCATCCATGTACACTAGAACGTTTTGGGTATTTGCAAAAATGAGGTTCATCATTCTTTGAAGTGTGGGGGGAGCATTCTTAACACCAAATGGCATGCGCAAAAATTCGTAATGTCCGTTCTCTGTACTGAATGCAGTTTTAGTTATTGAATCGGGATCCATTTCGATTTGGTGAAATCCTGATGTTAGGTCAATGTCAATGCTAAAGTAGGTCGCCTGTCCAATTTTATTAAAAAGGTCCTCTATGTTAGGAAGGGGAAACCTGTCATCTATAGTCTTGTCATTAAGTTTCCTATAATCAATTACAAGGCGCACTTTTCGTTTACCAGAGGCATCTGGTTTTTTGGGGACTACCCAAATGGGTGAGTTGTAAGGAGAATTAGAGTATCTGATTATATTTTCTTTCAAGAGTTTGTCGATTTCTGTCTTAATGTCATTCTTGAATATTTCAGGGTATCTATAGTTTCTAGTGTATCCAGGCTTGTCGTCCTTCGTTAATATTTTATGTTTTATTACTGTGGTGGCCGTTAATTTTTTATTTTCTTGTTTTATTATTTCGGGATACTCTGAAACTAGGTTTATTAATTTATGTTTTTCTTCCATATTCATGTGATTAGTCCTTAATATATTTGCAATATCAAATTCCGTAATCAATAATTCGTAATAGGCCCTTTTCTTTTGATTTTTAATTTTAACTTTTTTCTTCTTATATTCGCTAATATCTTTGAGAATGTTTTCTATTTCTAATAAATTCAAATTTTGCTTAATACTGTTTAAACTTACTTTATTATTATTGTCTGTAGGACTTACATTACTGTTATTATCCGAATCATTCTCATTATTATGGGGGAGGTTTATACTCAGTGAAAACTGGAGTAAAATCCATATCGGGGGAAAATCCAACCTATATGGAGTTTGTGAGTGTGACATGTTAAGGGGAATTTAAAAATGTTCGCACGATTTTGGCAGTATCAAGAAGTACCTCTTGCTGTACTTCTTTTATAATTGTTGTTGGCAGATTCAAGTTCTTGGTGCCTGCTATCGTTGTTTTTGGCACGAGTCCATTTGAACTTACTATAATAGGCGTAACTATGGCAGATTTCAGTTTGTATACCTCTTTGAGCTCGATAGCCAATTCTTGATATTTTCTTAATTTTTTGGCATGGGATTTTCGAATATTCTCATCATTGGGTACTGCGATGCCAATAATGTCAGCAGTCTTATTGATCTTGTCAGTAATGAGAATATCCGGTTTGTTATGATACACAGTATGGTCAGTTATCATCGCTTCATCCCAATACATCTTTATATTATCTTTTCTCATTATTATTATTATTATTACTTGATTCATTCGACTCACTCAAGTTTTCATTATTATTATTAACATTATTATTTATTAATCTTTTATTTATTCTTATTTTATTTTATTTCTTATTATTATTATATCCTTTAATAGTTTTCATAGCTTTATTAATTATACTTGTTTCAATATTAAACATTTTATTATTTTTCAAATAATCAATATATTCTTTACTAATACTAATTTTTTTTTTACTTTTATTTTTATTTTCAATAATATTACATTCATCTTTACTATCTTCATTCTCATTATTTACTTTGATGTTTTCATTGTCTACTTCAGTATTGTCTTTACTAAATTCTTTTACAACAACCTTCTGTAGCATGTTTGTTAATTTGTAAATATTGTCATTGTGTCTAATACAATTATTTTTCAAATCAATAACTAAATTTACTCCTGATAAAACTTCACTTCCCAATAATATATTACATTTATCACTAAAATCAAGAATATACATTTTCACAATAATTCTACCTAATGAGGGGAAATGGTGTTTTAGATTAACAGTTACAAATTCTGAACCGCTTTTGGTTCCTGCAGGAGTAGTTACTGTAAAATCTTCTTTATACCTGGGTATATGTGGGTGTAACGATCTAGGAATGATAAAGTTTTTGGTAGAGCCAGTATCAATAAGCCAACGATATTTTAGTGGACAAAAATAATATGGGAGTGACCCATGAGTATTATTTAATTCGGAAGGCCATTCCAGGGACAATCTACTAAAAAAGACTTCTCGTCTAATCTTTCTGCTACAGTTTCTGCTCTTTTTACTAAAGATTCGAATTTTTCTATTAAAGAAGGGTTAGGATCATTTTGTTGATCATTGCCATGATTTAATTCATGTGGGCCTAAAGTTTACAAATGTATATATGTGTAAAGGAATTTGTAAATAAAAAACAGTTATTACAATACATAATCTATTTATTCATTTTCCTCAATACATGACTCTGGTATATATTTTGTGAACAGGTTCTTTAATGCAACAGGTAGAGGAGGCCTCTTAGTAATGTTGGAGAAGTCGAACTGTTTAAAATGGTACGACTTGATCCTTACTCGGAAAGCTTCGTTGTCAGGGAATATACGTCTGTTCGTACAGATTACGACTGGAGTCCTCTGTATGCATTTGTGATCCTGATATTTGATATTCGCTGCAACGTGTGTACCTGCGAATAGCAGTTTCAGGTTCTCAAATGCAGTGGGTTCTACATTCGGTTCATCGAACAAAAGTATATTCCGATTGACACAATCCTAAAAGGGAAACTGTGAGTATCTATTGAAATTGGCGAGTATACCATAATTCAACATGAATTCGCAGAGCAGCATTGCGAACCATGTTTTACCACAGTCCGGCGGCCCATAGAATTCTATTGCATTACACTTACCGCTTTTGTGAGAAAGCAGTAGGTATATCTGCAATAAGAACGTTGCAATGGTACACCCGTTTTCGTCACTTAGGAATATTACAAATTGTTCTACTATATCAGTACTCACAGATTCGTCCAGGTACATGGATAAAAGGTCACCTCAATGGCAGAGTAGAAGCGTACGTAGTCAGGCGATGTATGCCGCTTCACGATTTCGTCGAACCGAAGGCTGCTCAGTTTCTCTCTGTGTAGCCGAAGCATCTTCTGGACTATTCGAGAAGCGGGATCGTAACGCCTGAAAGACGACTGAAGCCATTCGTGGGATGATTTTATGAGGTCTAGAGGACATATTATGTGCTTGTCCAACCAGTCCTCCATTGCCTCTTCTTTGCTACTTCGACCTTCGCCGGGTCCTCTTCGAGTTCTTTCTTCATCCGGGCGATGACCTGACGCATCTGCTGTATCAACATTAGGTCTCTCCCTTCCTGCAACGCCATTTGCACTTGTGTCATCCCCTTCCGCCACCATTGATCCTTGGGCAGGCCAGCAATCTCCGAAACGCGGTACGAACTGATTTGAACACAGTACGCACCTTGTCTGTCCAGCACCTCTATAGTAGATGAGGACTCTCGGTGCCACGTTGTAATAAATGATGGCATCGATATATCTTTGGGCACCGTATCCTCGAATACGAAAGGTGCGGACATGGCGATGGGTGTTGAAGGCGCTGTTAGCGATGCTGCGGAAGTCTTGATGCCAGCGGCATCTACATTGTCCGTTGGTATAGGAACAGTCGTGGATGGCATGAACGTGGTGGAACCCTGCTTCGAAGTGGAGGCTGATTGCGACAGAGTACCCTGCATATCGGTACTCCATCCTTCGAATGATTCGCGCAATATCCGGCGACATCGCTCGAATGTCGTCCACAGGGAAGATCGTATGGACGACTCTTCGATAGCGCGGGATAAAGCCGAAGTCTTGTCCTGCAACGTCCCGCAAGGTCCGCAATAGTCCTCCGCCTTGTATATCACGTCGAGGCATTCGTATAGGAGATCCCTCGCTGGGTCGTCTAGACTCGGTCTCAAGCAGGTTACTAATAGATTCCCTACCTGGGTCCATGGATCCGTGGTTATGCTGAATATCACTCGAAGTATATCCAGTAATCTGCGTATTGGTGCATCTATGTGTTTGCCTGTCTTCGTGGATTTCTTCATCTTCTTGGCCGGCGGTGGAGTAGGACTGAGATCCCGTGTCCTCGGTATCTCCTCCAAAGAAATGCAAGTACCATCGGGTGCTACATAAGTGACATTCGTCACCGGTAGCGACTTCGGGCAATGATTCGTTAAAAACGGGTGATTGCGACATAACGGTGTACACAACTGAGTTCAGTAGTAAACTGTGCCTTTCGAAAGAGGATTCTATAATATATACTCTACCGCAACTACTACGACAACAACTGATAAGCCAGGGTCGCCAGTCGGGGGTGGCCTATTTCTGTTCTTATCAGTACCGCCCGCCGGACGTGCCGTAGGCGCATGTCCACGGCGATGGCATGGTACTTTTTGGTGTTTTGAGAAATTCTCGGTGGAGGTGGGGGTCGCGAATTGAATATCTGGGCGTTGCGTTGGTGAACTTCGTTCAACCTACGAATTTGAGAAGAGGAGGGACCTTGAGGTCGGGGATTATTTTGTTGTTGTCGCGGGAAATTATAATGTTAAAATTTGTCATGTGGACGTTCGTAATATTGGGGTCTAGAATTAAAAGGTCTTGAAAGGGATTATTATCAAAATTTTTCTTTTTATTATTATACAATTGTTCCAATACAAATTGAAATCGTGTATTAAGGATTCTTCTAAAGATCGTTAAATTTTGGGGATCAGATGTCATTATATGATTCGTTAATTGCCATGGAAGACAGTTATACAGGTGATAAATAATATCTTTATCTACTTGGGTCATGTGTTGTTGCACCATGTCTTCATTTAAGTTATTTAAAATTAAACGCGTGTTAATTAAATTCCTAAGGTTTCCCGCTCTAGTTAAAAGATCTGAGGGGTTTTCTTTTGGGCTTAATTTTAAATCGTAAATTTCTGATTTTAGGCTCTCTACCGTCCTATTGTTCGCAAATTGTTCATTAAAAGATTGTAACAATCCAGGTACAGTATTTATATTAGAATGAGCTAGCGCCTATTCTAGCGCAGCTCCTCCTGTAAGCCTACTTCTTACTTTTTGATATAACAAAGTATGATTAACATCATTTTCAATTATTCTATCATTACATACTATTGAGAAAGCAGCGGCAACGCTGGTCGTAAAATGTAATAGATGTTTGGGATTCCCGTCATATGTGGGTTGTGGTCATAGTCTTCCCTCCTGAGAGGTCGACTGATTCATTGAATTTGTTGTTGGGCCATAGTAGAAGGTGTTAAAGATGAATGAAGAGATGATATACTTAAATTTTTACCTGGAGATTTTGGTCTTCAGGGAGTCCAGTTCTGCTTGCAGTCCTTCTTGTTGATGAAGAGTCTAAGGGATGGTCTTGCTTTGAGCGTCTGAACAATGCATCCTCACGTAACTGAACAATGTCCTCAGTTTCTGAGTCAGTGTCTCCTCCCAAAACGTACCCAGCCTCTTCAAAAATATCTTCCCTCAGTAACTGTGTAATTTTAGCACTTTCCTCGTCGTCTGGAACCCACAAAGAGTTGAGTAATAGTTTTTTAGACAATCAGTAATCAGTTGTGTGGGGTCCGGTAGACTCCAAAGCTAGTTTATTTAGTAATGTGTGATCACAAAAGGGAGACAATTGCAATTGCCTTATAAAGCATCATAAAGCCAATAGTCCGAGTTGTGCATGATTTGAAAAGCAACAATATTTATAGTCGACGATCTTCTTCTCTCGTTGTCCGCTAGACGGGATATTTAGAACAAAAATAGCAACAACAATGACAACTTACCTTCGGCGGGGACTCTGCGCAACTAAGATTATCAATGCACACTTGTTCTGTTATTACTTTTCATTTATAATAAAACCGTATTTATACATAACTTTTTTTAAATTATTTTTTAAGTTTTACCAAGTAGGAGGAGGAGGGTTTGATGAGAATGACTAAAAGTGAGAGCGAGAAAAATAAAATATACCGTTAAATTATTAGCAAAGCATAATCAATAGCAGCAACAGACGCTTGTCGCTGCAGCATAAGCAGACGCAGCAGCAGTCGCAGTAGCATTAGCAGGCGCAGCAGCAGTCGCATGTCGCTGTAGCATAAGCAGACGCAGCAGCAGTCGCAACAATATTAGCAACAGCAGACGCATGTCCCTGTAGCATAAGCAGACGCAGCAGCAGTCGCAACAATATTAGCAGCAGCAGACGCATGTCGCTGTAGCATAAGCAGACGCAGCAGCAGTCGCAACAATATTAGCAACAGCAGACGCATGTCGCTGTAACATACGCAGACGCAGCAGCAGTAGCAGTAGCATATGGACACTCCGATGTATTTGGGGGGAGGGGGTACAATGTGGGGGGTGTAGTAGTAGTAACTACTACTGTGTCGTACGTCTGTTCGCTAAGGAATCATCATCATGAAGTATATTTTTAAGGGTCTTATGGCCATAAACAAAAGATTTATTTTTTGATATATGGACACGTTTATCGTCGAATGAATATAAAGCTAATTAAGTAACCTTTACAGTGTGAACGCGATGGTTATTCGATTATATGTAAGAGAACGTGGTAAATTTGCCCCGACCTGTTTTCAAAACCTGTGCGTACTCGTTAAAACGCAAATTTTCCCCCGTGTCGGTGAGCAGTGTTCTATGCGAAATCCTTTGACTTTTAATTGTTGTGCGTCCGTTTCGAAGTTGAGGGCATAGACCTTCGGGGGAAGACCAATAAATTCGTAAATTATTTTACCGTCGTCTTTTAAGTCTTCCCGGTTCTTTTTTATTTTTTTCGTCGAAGCAATAATGGTCCGAAAGGAAAGAGGAAAAATCAAAGTGTTCTCCTAGTTCTTTTAAGTCCTGGTAAACATTTTCGGTTTGTAACAATAATATTAACGATTCTGTATCCGTATAAACGACTTCGATATCCTCTCTTTTGTATTTCGACAATAATGTATCGTAGAAAAATGTAAACATAATTAATTTGTATTTTTCTAATACCGAAAAACCTATAAAAATAGGTTTATCAAATATTAATTTTTCGTGCTTCATATGAATCGCTACAATATTTTTATCAATTATTTTTCTGTCTTAAAAACGATGGGTTTTTAATTAATTTTTGATGTCTCCGTGTGCTTGTAACCAATTCGACTCTTTTTCTTTTTCGAACCGACTCGAGCGTTTTTCCGTAAATTGCATTATTCATCTGTAAAAAGGAAGATCAAGTTCGTTAATGGCTGAAATCGGACCAGTGGGAGGGGGGGTTTAGAGGGGGGGGGATTTTTGAAAATTCAAAATGTCTCCGTTATTATGCGTCGGATCGAAAAATTGTATAGAATAAATCTTATTGCAAATTAAATTTACTATAAATATTGTTCTATACATTTATTCTGTATCTTGAATATTAACTGAGATATTTGCATTTGTATTCTGCGTGTGGTCACCAGTAGGCTATGTTCGGACTTTCCGCCGAGAGCTCTGGTGGCCGTTTCCATAACTATTCGTCCCTTAGTGAATAGGTTTAGAGGTTAGGTCAATTGTTTTTTGGGGCTAGAAACTACTGGGTTATTACGCCCTAAATAATGTTTTAGGTTTAGAGGTTTCTTACTACTACAGTTGTTATTAGGCAGATTTCCCTATTGTAAAACTTCACGTGGGAAATCTGCTTAGTTTACGCAGCCCCTGCGTGACGGACTTTTTTTAAATACGGGTATTGTTTAAACGAAATTGCTCTATATACTTTTTTAAGAATTAATCCTTGGTCGAGCAAAAACTTCAACATCAAATAATGAACAACGTATTTATTTTGGTTTTCTAAAGTCGAAATTAATTTCTTCACCGATTGTCCCATCTTTTTCTTCTTCTCTGCCTCCTCGCAGCAATTACGACTCCTACGATTGCTGGGGACTTGGTGGCGTTGAAAAACAGGGTAGTCGTTACACGTATCATGCAGGTTCACAGGACATTCCAGATCTACTTCTAGTATCAGCCCTCTCGGGCCGGTTTTTCCCAGAGAATCTAATTCTCTCCTAGCGGATACGTCGGCATCGCAGACCCGATACTGGTAAATAAGCGTCTCTCATAGCCGTCGAATAAAGGCTCCAAGTAGAGAAAGTAAGTAGTGTGATCTGAATCTATGTAGTCAGGACAGTGCTTGTTGTTCATAGTGTCGAATCGTATTCAAAATATCTCTGCGTAAATTCCTCTCAACATGAGGTACATTTCCGGGTCAGTCAGTTGTTCGATTTTAACTTTCGTAATTTTCAACATGACTTCGTAGGAAAAACAGTTTTCTGATAATAAAGTGTTGGTCATATGATAAGTTGTGAAAGTAAACGTTAATCGCGTTAGGATATTTAAGTTCTAAGTTACATTGATTGTAAGCCACTCCTCTAATACGTCCGGTATCCTGTGAATGGTCGATGAAGGAAGAAATTTTTCCTCGCAAATATGACATGTTTCACGGACAAGTCGTACATGATCGTCATCTTCTTCGTACGGAACGTTTCTGATGATATAGCATCTCAACGTCTTTGGCAACGTTTTGGAGAAATGCTAAAAACATTTCTATAGGATTTTTCCCTGCATAAGTCACAGGTCCTATTGCCCCGAATGCCGGGGTTCACGAGATAACATATGCCCCCAGGCAATCATATCTGAGATGACATGTTAACTAACTTAAATTTTTAAACTTTTTTCCGCAATAAAAGCATTTATTAGTTTCCATTTCTTTTCTTTTTTAAATTAAACGGTACTGAAAGTGTTTTTTTTTTTGTTTTTTTGTTAATTACTATCCTTTGCTTATTTTAGATGATGATTTTTTCTTAGCGAACAGACTTGAAAGGAGATATTCTAATTTTGCTTGTCTCCTTCAAACTTGTCAAGCTCCTTAATATCTATATTGAATGCCCCACCCTTCTTTCCGAAAAATATTAACCCTAATTTCGGTTCGGGGAAATTGCTCACTTCTTGAATCACTTCGTCATCTAGGATTCTGAGGTACCTCCTAGTTAGCCTAACTTTAACTGTCTCTTCCTTTTCCAATAGGTACAAATTATTGACTTTGAGCTTTGAGGCGGAAATTGCATTTGTAATTTCTACTTGATCCAATTTGGAGAGAAAGCGTTGGATCTAAAAACCAAATCATATGTGAAGTACTTGTCGATTACGTACGACTTTTTTGTTTGTAAATTCAGTTTTATCTAATTCTATTTTCATATTTGTTATTTTAAGAGAGTGAATACGTTTCAAAGATGTTTAAGATGGTCATCTAAACTGTCCGAGTAAATTATAAGGTCATCCATGTAGACGAGTACATTTGGGATTTTTGAGAAAATGGCATTCATCATTCGTTGAAAAGTCTGTGGGGCATTTTTTAAGTTTTCAGTACCGAAAGCTGTTTTGGGAATTGATTCGGGGTCTAGAATTAAATGGGTGATTAGGACTATTTGGGTGCATGAAATTAGGATTCTGTTTAAAGTTTCCAGAATTAGGTCGCCTGAAATTTCCAAAGTTAGGTCGAGTATTATTATCGAAGGGATAATATTTTTTGGGAAATAGTGAAGGTTATGCTGCTGAGAATATTGGGGATTATGCGGTACATTATCGCGTTTTTTAAAGAAGTTATTTTGAGGAGGTGGGGGAGGTTTCTTGAAGGGGTCAATTACATATTTGCCTTTTGTCATTAAATTGATTCGAAATTCTTCTAATGCCGTGGAATCACAAGTTAGCATTAGTGCTGTTAACTGGTTTGGTAATACTGAATACAAATGTTCTATTATTTCTTTTTCGACTTCTGTCATGATCGTATTTGCTTCGGAGAGAGTTTTTCCTGATGATACTAACAGTGTGAAAATTTTGTTTCGCATTTGTTCTACCCTGTCTAAATAGTCTAATTGGGTTTCTTTAGGATTGGGTCGAGAACTAAAAATATCCATTTTTAACCCTAGAACCCAAACCTTTTTCAATATTCTGTTCTCACAAACCTTCGTAAAAATTACGACTCCATTTATTGATTTAAAAAAAAAGTGGCATAAACACAAATACAAAATTATTTTTAGGTTTTGACATATTTATTCATAAAATTAATCATATTTAACACGTTTTGCCGATTGTATTAACAATACAAATATTTGAAACACATAATAAATATATTTACAATGTCCACATCAGGTGCAACATTTAGTGCACATTTCTGCCCTGTGTTCTTTGCAAAAAGGCTTATTACAAATGCAGCAGTAGTTGGTTGTCATCCTTCTTCGTTTGCTTGGACAGATGCTGCAGATTGTCCTCAGTTGTTGACCCGAAGTTTGTGGGTTCCCATGGTGAGTAGAAAATGGTGAAGGTCGACTTTGATCGTGTCCCAATACAGAAACAATTGTCATCCTAAGGTCGCTTGATATTGTTTTTAGCCCCAAACGCTTATTCATCCAGGGAATAGTCAATTCCTCACTCAATCTGAATAGAAAATGTTTTCTTGCTAAGGGTTCTTCTCCCTTTCTATGTGTGTTGGACACGTGGATAACCCATGAATTAACACATCCAATATTCAGCATTCCATAGAAAACACAAAGGGGCCAACGCTTTGTTTTTCGGCTACAACTATTGTTTCGACACATTTGGTCCAAGGAGTCAACCCCACCTTTAGTGCTATTGTAAAAATGCACAATGTCCGGTTTCTTCGTCGTCTCGTCTATAGTAGCCTCGTCGTGTGTAGTTGAAAGTAACAGAACAATTTTATTTCTTTTGCTCTTGAACGATACAAGGGTTTTCTCTTTATCAAAGGCGAACATTGATGTTCCGATATCCCTATCTTTTGTGCTTAACAACTCTGGAGGTATTTCTCTTTTGTTGGCTCGTAGTGTCCCTACTATTGTCAATTTGTCATCTAGCAGGTTCTCTGCAAGTTTTATGGAAGTGAACCAATTGTCCACAGTTACGTTTCGATTGCTGTTCTTTATAGTTTTGGTTAGTTCCTTCACATAAAATTCCCCAAGAGGCACTTTATTTGGTGTCGTAAATTTTCCAAGATATGGCGCCGCATCAAACATATATTTGGTTTTCAAATCGCATGCTAGTACTAGTTTTATCCCATATTTTGCGGGTTTGTTGGGAATAAACATGCGGAATCTGCATTTTCCTCTAAACGCCAGGAGCTGCTCTTCAATCGTGACGTAAGATCCCGGACTGTAACTGGTTCGGCAATTTTGAATGAACCCATCCCAAACATTTCTTATATGTGCAAATGGGTCAGATTGTAAACGGTCTTTTCTATTTTCTTTATCGTCAAAACGCAAACATGACACTAAAAATTCAAAACGTTCCGAACTCATAGCAGCTTTATATCTTGGACTGCAAAGATTCGTATCAAACATTTCTCGAGTAGAAAGATGATTATTTTTCAATCCAGCAGTGAGTATTAGCAAGCCAAGAGTAGCATATAATTCTTCTTTACATAATTCTCCCTGAGTTGCTGTTGGTTTTTGGTATTTCGTCTGTTTTCTTGCAATCTCTTGATTTGTAAACTCTAATACGGACTGCAACATTTCAGGGGTAAAAAACAAGAGAAATGTATCCAAAGGAGTAACTGCGTCTTTCGCTATACCTAGAGGCCTTTCAATATGATGGACAACATTGCGGCTAGGAGTGCGAGACGTTCTTTTTTTATGAGCTTCTGTTGACCAAATATGACCATTCTTTCCTTTCAAAACTGTCTTTTTAGGCTTTAGAATATATTTTTCGTTGTCGTATTTTAATTGACATAACTCTCCATCAGAAGATGACGGCGAAGCAACAATAAGACGCCTGCGATTTCCGAGAGGAGCTTCACCATCTCCATTTTCAATTGAATGAACTGTTCCACTAGTAGTTGGTGACCTAGCACAAGAAAAATCCACATCTTCATCCTCACTGTCCGTGTTGTTTACATCGTCTATCTCAACGTTATCAACATCTGAGCAGCTCGAGTCCTCAGAACCGCTACTTTCAGCTTCAAGATTCCGCAAAAGTTTTTGAATTTTTTCTCCGAAATTTGGATCGCCGGCATTAAAAATTTCGTCTGACATCTGAAAATAAAAACCTATAATAATATTTTTTCTTTCTTTGTGTTTTTTTTTACATATTTCATCCAATTATATAAAAAAAGGTTTAAATATATAAAGAATTAAAGAATAATGTGTATAATTACACTTACCTTAGGTGTTAAAAAATGTAACTCGACTACAAACGCTCGTAAAACTTACGACGCCAATTCCTGAATTTCTCAATAGAGGGCAACACACTCAATGAAAACAATAGGTTAAATTACCAGAACATCACTCTAGGAAAGCTAGGAAGGTACTGAGCCGGAAATGACCTTGACAGGTTCCCCCTCCCTTACCCAACCATTTCTGTGATTCCCCGTCGTAATAATTACGAGCGTTTGTGTTCTAGGGTTAAGAATGCTAAGGAGCTTCTGGCTTAAAATTTATTTTTTGAGCAATTGAATTAGTTCGGTAATAGAGTTCACTTCTGTATACATGATTGTGTTGAGGGCTGGGCCCATTAATTTACCTTTCACGACATTTAATATCTAAAATGATTTAATTTATGTAATTTATTTTTATTTGAACATAAGAGACTATAAACTTTTTCGACCGTAGATAGAAAATAGATAAGATGGTCCGGATTGCCATCGAATTGGGGAATGTGTTGATAGTCAATGGATTTCATTTCGAGTTCATATTCTTCTTGGGGTTGTGGTTGTTGTGAATGCTCTGAAGGAGCTTGAAGTTGGGATGGTTTCAAAATTGGGTTGGTTGCCATTTTGTTGTTGTTGTTGTTGTATAGGGTTTAAGGGCGAAAAACTACCAGGTTATCATCGCCCTGTAATATTTATAATTCACATTTTGGTATCCTCATCCATATCGCCATTTTAACAATATAAACGAGGATACGAGCAATTGCACTTTAAATTTCTTTGTATAAACTCGTGTTTTTTACAAAATTAAACAATTTATCGAGTTCTTTCGGGTCATCTCCAAGGGCCACTTCTATACTATTGGAAATATTGTATTTGTTTCTAATATCTGTGTACTTATGGCATTGCATTAATATGTGATATATAGTCAGTTCTGTGTTACATTTCTCACAAATCGGGGGTTGACCTTTTGTCATAAGATAGCCATGCGTAAGTCGTGTGTGCCCAATTCGGAGTCTTCCTAATACAACCTCATCTCTTCTGTTGTCTCTTGTCGAATATTTCCATGGACGGATGGTGGTTTTAATAGTTTTTAATTTATTGTTCTGGGTTTCATTCCACATGTGTTGCCAGTTTTTATTAATTTCTTCTTTGAGTGGTTGGTAGAGTTCTGCAGATGTAATTGTTGTTGGGGTGATGGAGTCGAGTTGATGGGCTTCTCTGGCTGCTAAATCTGCTTTTTCGTTTCCATCTATTCCCACGTGGCTTGGAATCCACATGAAGTAGACGGCCCTTTTTAGTTCTCGGAGCATTTGTATTTGATTTTGTATTTTTTTTACTATTGGGTTGTTTGTGAATACATCTTTGATACTCAATAGGGCACTCAACGAGTCAGTGCAAATCAGGAATTTTTCTTGAGTTGAGTGGTTGCAAATGCAGTGATATAGAGCGAATTTAATTGCGAATAGTTCGGCGGAATAGATGCTGGTTAATTTGTTGAGTTTGAATTTTTGACAGGCATTTTCTTCGTAGTAGGCGCAGGAGGAAGACTCGGTAATTTTCGAACCATCAGTGTATATTATCTTTGGGTGTTGATATTTTTCTATTTTATTAATGAAAGCTTCCTTTATTTTCCAATAGTTGATCTCTTGAGACGATTTGTTTATGAGTTTGGTGATTCCTGTATCTATAGATATTTCTTGAATTGTCCAAGGAGGAGTTGGGTCGAATTCATTAAGACTGTTTGAGTTTTGTAATAGTTTGTCTGTTATGTTATTCAGCCTAATTCCAATAGGTTTTGGTGTTGTGGGGTTTTGGTCGTATAGCCGTGAGTAGAGAGGGTGGAATATACTCTGAAATGTCGGGTGACCTCTCTGTGTCACTAGTTTGGATAAGTATTTAGCTGCCAGCTTTTGCCTTCTGAATGTCAATGGTGGGATTCCGGTTTCAGCACACAAGCTTATTGCTGGGCTAGAGCGGAAGCCTCCTATGGATAAACGTAGCCCAGCATTATGAATTGCATCTAGTTTGCATAATTTATTGAAGTTTGCTGAGCCGTATACAAAACTGCCATAGTCCAATTTAGACAATACCAGAGCTTTGTATATTGTTAGCATGGTATTCCTATCTGCTCCCCATGATGTGTTAGCAAGTACTTTAAGAATTTTAAGCCTTTCAGATGTGCGTTTTTTGAGTTTGTCTATATGTACATTCCATGTCAGTTTGCTGTCGAGAGACATACCTAGGAATTTTGGTTGCCATTTTGAATAATTAATGAATTTTTACAAAATCAATGGAGTTACTAGGGGATCGATACAAAATCGAAAAATAAAAACAATAACAATCTTAAGTTTAACGAAACAGACCTTGTGTACTCTTGACGCAAAGTTGACTCGAAGTTTCTCGGTGCTCCCTGATGTGTCTCCTTAACCCGTCACTTCCCACAGGGTCACTGTTCAAATTTTCAGAAATATTTTTTTGTAACTATACTTTCTAAGCTTTGTTTATGAGGTTTTTAACACTTTTAAGCAAATTCACACAATATTGGGCAAAATAGAGGGTATGCACCTCTAGGTGCTTATGGGCACTAAAGGTTTGGAATGGGATTCGGAAGAACAATATTGTAAAATTCAAAAACAAACTTTATTACAAAACTGATACAAAAGAGAATATAAACTTTAGAAAAAATCATTACATAAACATTTGTAAAACTATTAAACAAAAAAAATTAACAATTTTACAAATTACAGTGATGCATGAAAGTCAAAAAAACAGTGCACATGAAGAGGCACATTACATTGCTTACATATTTTGCGAGTTCTTTTTTTACAATGTTTGCATGTCATGTGCTTTTCGCAGCTTTCTGCTTTGTGTTGTGATACTGTAGTCTCACTTCCCTGTTTTTTACTTGGAACATGATTGACTACATAAGATCTCTCTGGTGCTTTACCATAATTTCTACAGTAGTTTTGGACAATGCTCCTTCTGAATTCCACATATGACATTTTTATTTCAGGCTCTGTATGACGCTTTAGGCGCCAAGCATTATGACATGCGGCGTCCAGGCCAAATACAAATAGAGGGAACCACCATTTTCGTCCACGATAAGCTACACGTAACGAGTCAAGGTTTTCGTCAAACCTATCCACGCCACCCATGAAATAATTGTATTGTTTTATGATATTAGGGCAATCAACTTTTATCTTGGTCTTCTTCTTATCAATTGTTCCAATTCTGTCGACTTTAGTCACAGGTTGAACCCCGTGGCAATTAGAAATTACTGTTACAATGTTATTGTCATTCCATTTTGAAATGGCTACATCTTCCTTGTACAGTGATGACATTGTACCCCTGGGTTTTTTGTGCATGCGTTTTGTTTCTTCTAATGGGCATTTCCCTGTTCTATTATCCAGAATCGTTCCAGTTCCACCAATATTCTTTTCATTCAGAACATGAAATAACTTCAGACTGCTGAAAAAACGATCAAAGTAGACATTATAAGGACCAGATTCAGGGGGAAGCCTAGAAACGAGTTCCAGGACAACTGCCGCACCTAAGCCATATTCTTCCTGAAAAGGAAGTTTTGCATTTTTGGACCCTTGATATGGCTCGAACGAAATCAGATACCCTAGTCTGGTTGCTATGGACCACAATTTATAGCCGAACTTTAGTGGCTTGCCATGAATGTGCTGTTTAGCACTGTGCTTGCCGTAATAGGGGACCATCGTTTCGTCAACTGAAACGTGGG
The DNA here is from genome assembly GCA_019009955.1 of Riptortus pedestris. Classification (NCBI taxonomy): domain Eukaryota; kingdom Metazoa; phylum Arthropoda; class Insecta; order Hemiptera; family Alydidae; genus Riptortus; species Riptortus pedestris. The sequence continues at coordinate 9,750,798 of CM032228.1, forward strand.
AAGAACCAATATAAGAATAGTTTGAAGTGAAGTTATTTGATAGCAGTGTAAGATACCCTCGAATTTTACAAAATTTATCATTCAAATCCAATTTAGAATTGTCTGCTAAATGTAGGTATTGTTGAATTTCAAAAAAGCGATTTCTCCTCATACTAGATGAAACAAGGGAATTATGGGTATCCGATTGTGTTTCCCATAGCATTCGCATGTATTTTGGTGTAAGGTATCCGGTTAGCATCAGAATTGCTGTGTATACCTTGACTTCGGTATTGGATAAATTCAGGTTATGGTTTCTTTGCATGGCATATAAGTTACTTTGTTGACATACTAGGGAAACAATATCTTCTGAAAATAGTTTTTCAAACCAAGTCACACAACTGAGCTCTAAATTCTGAACTCCAAAAAATCTTTCGACATTATCAGCATTTGCAGCTCGTTTTGTAAATTTTGCCTCGTCGTCAATCCAGGTTATTTCACTGTGATGAATATGGGTTTTTCGGATACTTTTGCCTTCTTCTTTTCCCTCTCATTCCCCAAATTTTGCTCATCCTTACGTTTTCTTCCCCGTTTTTTTGGGATCGCTTCCTTTTCAAGATCGCTTACGTTGCCTTCTAACAAAAGAGATGTTTTGTTTACCTCTTGGCTTGGATCGTCGAGGTTCTCAGTCTCTTCATTTTCTGCTTCCTTCACTTCAACTTCCGACATGAGAACTTGCCTAGGAAGGTGATTCAAATCTGCCTCAATTTCATCACCACTTTCTTCCCCCGTCAAATTTCCATCTTCTGGTGGAAAAAGTGTTATTTGCACATCCTCAAGACTTTCTCCCGCTTCTAGGCGAGCAATAACCACATGAAGTGGGACCCTATAAAAATAAAAACAGGGATCTGAAGTCATTTTCAAAAATGCATTAGGTGGAATTTACCAATGAAGTGAACCTTAGGTGCCCGTAAGCACCTACGGGTGCACTTCGTTTTATTTTCTACGACAAAAACATATGTATTCAAATAAACAACACAAAAATTACTCTACATCTTAGATTATACATTTATGAAGACATTCCAATTAAAAAATTGTAGAAACTTACGTTTTGTGAGTCATTTTTCAAAAGCACGTAGTAAGAATGCAAACAGGTTACTTCCAAGCGTGGAACCTCCAACTTTTAAGTGATGAGAGTTTTATTTGGCTGCACTCTATCTGGTGGGAATGCATGTGAATTAAAGCTTATGTGTTCTTTAACCGGTAGATGGCAGTGGATGTTCAGAAACCCTTGGCGGAACATAAATACATGAAAAATAAACTGATGCACCTACAGGTGCTTATGGGAATTGACGGGTTAATGCTGTCCTTGTTCGCTTCTTGGCTGCCTCCTTGTAGGAGGGCTGGGTTGTGGACTTCCGGATGTCGTTGTGCCTCTCTGCATATAACTTGGGTTAGTAACAGGTCTATAGTAGACACTCTAGTGGGGGTGGCTCTATAAGTATGGGCGTTAGGATGCACGACGGTGAAGGCTGTCCTCGTTATCGCCGTGCCGGAGTGGGTGGCATGAGAGTTATTCCAGGATTGATGTCTGGCATTCATGTCCCCTATGAGTAACTGATTCCTCCTAGCTTGTGCTATTCTAAGCGGGCGTTGAAAATCTTTGATCAGACCGGTGGGCCGTCGGTAAAGGCCGGTGATGGGATAGGTTACATTACCTAGCTTAACCTGTAACGAGACGAGGTGGTACTTTTTAGCGATGGGTTCTATTACTGGGTCAATTCTTTTATAAGGTGTCCCGTGTTTAATGAGGATAGCAACTCCCCCATTTTTGTCGTTGATGACATCGTCTCGCACTGAGCTATAGTACCGGTGATGTAAAAACTATCCCAGGGTTCGAGGTGTGTGTCACACAACACCACGATTGTAGACGCAGCAGCAGACCCATGTCACTGTAACATAAGCAGACGCAGACGCATGTCGCTGTAGCATAAGCAGGCGTAGCAGCAGTCGCTATAGCATTAACAGGCGCAGCAGCAGTCGCTGTAGCATTAACAGACGCAGCAGCAGGCGCAACAGCAGTCGCAGTAGCATATGCACCCTCCGATGTATTTGGGGGGAGGGGGTACAATGAGGGGGATGTAGTAGTAGTAGTAGTAACTACTACTGTGTCGTACGTCTGTTCGCTAAGGAATCATCATCATGAAGTATATCTTTAAGGGTCTTATGGCCATAAACAAAAGATTTATTTTTTGATATATGGACACGTTTATCGTCGAACGAATATAAAGCTAATTTAGTAACCTTTACAGTGTGAACGCAATGGTTATTCGATTGAATGTAAGAGAACGTGGTAAATTTGCCCCGACCTGTTTTCAAAACCTGTGCGTAATCGTTAAAACGCAGATTTTCCCCCGTGTCGGTGAGCACTGTTCTATGCGAAATCCTTTGACTTTTAATTGTTGTGCGTCCATTTCGAAGTTGAGGGCATTATTCATCAGTTTGTATAGGTCTTTTTCGAAATTACTGTCGGAATTTTCCTCAGATTTACATTTATTTCAATGTACTTTTTTAAATACGGGTATTGTTTAAACGAAATTGCTCTATGTATTTTATTAAGATTAATCTTTGTTCGAGCAAAAACTTGAACATCAAATAATGAACAACGTATTTATTTTGGTTTTCTAAAGTCGAAATTAATTTCTTCACCGATTGTCCCATCTTTTTCTTCTTCTCTACCGCCTCCTCGCAGCAATTACGACTCCTACGATTGCTGGGCACTTGGTGACATTGTAAAACGGGGTAGTCGTTACACGTATCATGCAGGTTCACAGGACATTCCAGATCTACTTCTAGTATCAGCCCTCTCGGGCCGGTTTTTCCCAGAGAGTCTAATTCTCTCCTAGCGGATACGTCGGCATCGCAGACCCATACGAAATCCGATATTGGTAAATAAGCGTCTCTCATAGCCGTCGAATAAAGGCTCCAAGTAGAGAAGGTAAGTAGTGTGGTCCGAATCTATGTAGTCAGGACAGTGCTTGTTGTTCATAGTGTCGAATCGTATTCAAAATACCTCCGCGTAAATTCTTCTCTAACATGAGGTACATTTCCGGGTCAGTCAGTTGGTCGATTTTAACCGTAAGAGAGTGTAGAAAGTAGGTAACGTCTTGCGGATCTTGCAATAAAGAAGGGCTAGAACAATAATAGTTAGCATACAAAGAAGTATATATATGATAAAGGATGAGTGTGGTGCATTGGAGACTTCGTCAAGCGATTCGATAAGTGCAGGCGGAATATCAATTTCATGGATCTCGTGGAAGGTGAAGTTCAGTGGAAGCGTAGTCACGTTTAAAAGAGTATTAATATGGAGAGTCTCGGCTTCCCAGTAATGATACGGAGGGGGAAAGTTCTCTATTGTTTCTTTCTCTTCTAAAGTGATGAGTGAAGTGGTGCTCAGTTTGACAGCTACATTCTGTCTGTGCGGTTGTCTTATTGTTATAATAGGTATTTTATAAGCTAGATATTTATTAATAATGTTTACATATTTAAGGAATGGTGGGGTTAGTAGCCTTAATTCATAAGTGGTACAATTAGTGTTAGTATTAGAAGTAAACAAATTAACAATACAAGTATCATTGATGTTTTGTGGGTTTGTACAATAGTAATGCTGGACAATAAATTTACAAGTGGCAGTCACGTATTCTTTGGCTCTTAAAATAAATGTGGAGTTTATTTTTATAGTTTTTGTGATGTTTTCCTGGTCATATGGATAAGATAATAAATGAAATGTTTCAACCAATGGTGTTTGCATGGGTAGTGAAATAAAATAATGAATGTGTGATTGTGTGATGGAACATTGTACTTTACTTGTTTGCCAAAGTATTTCGGGTAAGTTGGAAATCAGTGTGACATTGTTTTGTGAGTATAAGTGTTCCAGTTCATTCAGTGTTATTATACTGCTATGTAATACATTTAATTTACAAAATTCTAGACTAATGTCTAAGTCATTAATTTTATTTGTTAGTAGTGTTAGTGTTGACGCGATTAACATAAAATGTTCGTCTAAATCTATGGCATAAGATATGTTAGATAACAGAAGTTTCTTAATTTTTAAATTGTTAAACTGGATGGTTTTGATATCATGATTAAATTCATTAATCAATTTTTTATTAATGGCTATTTGTTGTTCTACATTGTGTTGAAGGTGGTGATCATTGTTTTCTATATGTGTCATAACTTTTTCGTATCTTTCTTTATCATCGGCTGTCATTAAGCCGGTAACCCAAGAGATGGCGTTACCTAAGCCATTAAATATTCCTCGTTTTTGTCTTCTGGGTATGTGATTGATGTAAATGTGATTAAGTTTGTTTTGGGCATATTTTAATTGTGAGAGTAATACGTCCTTTTGTGATAGTAGTAGATTGGTGTGTATAGAGGAAAGGTAATTGTCATGTTTCTTTTCATTGTTATATAAAGGGATAAATTGTATAATTGGTTTAATTCTGTTTGCAATATTGAGAGATTAATCGAATGAACGTAAGTAAAGTATTTGTCGATTACATACGACTTTTGTGTTTGTACTGGAAGGATGCCGGGTCCTTTAGTCAAGTCAGTTATTTTATAAGCGGCTGGGGCCAGCTATTAGAGAGAGAGGAGGAGGTATATTGGAGTCTACATCATTTCTGAAATCAGAAGAAGGATCTTTAGTAGGTTTTGTATGTGTATGTATTTCATATTTGCGGGGTCTTTTTAATTGACTAGGATGGATTTTAATATTTTTCTGGCTTTTAGTGGTTATTAGTGGTTTTTCTGTATCATATATTACTTTTTTATATTTATCTTTTGCTTTATTTCTGGCGTATGTTTTAATAAATATATCTCCATGTGGTATCCCGGTGGATTGACGAGTTTCGTTTAGTTTGTCAGTCCTTTTTTGTTTTTCTGTTTCTATTTGCGTTTTTATGGCGTTATGTATCAGTGTCTTTTCCTTGTGGTATTCAGCCGTTTTCTGTTCCAGTATAGTTTGTTGGTTTGTTTCTGTTGGTTGTGTTATGCCGAATGTAATTTCATTTGGTGTTAGTTTTAATTGATAGTTAGGTGTATTGTTTTAAGCAATGAGGGCAAGTTTAAGTGTTTGTGATAGTGAAAGATTTTTGTCCTGTGTATGTATAACGTTCATGATTTCGATCAAGGTTGAGTGAGCACGGTTTATTAGTCCATTTGAATTATGATAATTTGGTGTGGTAAAGTAAGTTTGAATGTTATTGTATGTTAGAAAATTCTCAAGTCCTCTAATAGTAAATTCTGTTCCATTGTCAGATTGGATTTCAGTAGGCGTCGGAAAATTGCTGAGGTAAGTTTTCAGTTTATTTATGATTTCGGTTCCGTTTGCTGATGTAATTGTGTATGCGTAAAGTTTTTTCGAAAAACAGTCGATAAGTGTAAGTATCAGTTTATTTTGGTAGTGTAATATATCCATTTGTAATTTTTCAAAAGGTTTTGAGGGTGTTGGTGTTATCTTGTATTCAGGTCGTGGTGGGTTTCTGTCATATTTGACTTTTTTACATGTGTCGCAGTTATTTATGTATTTTGTAATGTCTGTTAACATGCCAGGCCAATAATAGCGTTTGCGGAGTGTAGTGTGTGTATCATTAATTCCACGATGGCAGGTTTTTCCTTCGTGTCGAGTAGCTATTAGGTTTAGTCGTTCGTCAGTCGAGTCTATGTCTTCTAAGAGTTTTTTATATCTTCGGATTTTTATTGTAGGGTAATGGTGTTCAATAATGTCAGTGAAATGATTAAAAATTTCATTAAGTATATCGTCCTCAATTTCTAAGTGTGGGTCTGAGCAATAAATTCCATATGTTTTTCCGGGTTCTAAAAATTCAAGACATTCTGTTTCATGATCGTTTACGTAAGGCCATGCAGTATGCCAAATCATTCTTTTCTTTGAATTAAATAATTTTATAAATTTATTATTTTTGGGATTCCCTCGTTTTATGATTATTTGATATTTTTCTATGTTAAGACATCTATTGGGGTCATCTATAATTCCTATTTGACTGGAGGAACTTAGTTGTGAGTGTATGGTTACGATACTGTCATTGTCGTCGTCTGGTGTTATAGGTTCATTGTTGTCAATTTGTATGTCGAGAGCTCGTGCGAGCTGTTCTAGGTCGTCATTGTCAAGAGGAGGGTTGTCGCGAGAATCTATAAATCGATCTATTGCTTCTGAGGGATTGATTTCAGTATCTTCCAAAGCAGTGAGTTCTTGTGGGGGATTTCGAGAGAGGGCGTCTGCTACATAATTTGTTTTACCATTGATATGTTTTATGTCAAAGTTATAGTCGGAAAGTTGACATTCCCAACGGAGGATTTTTGCACTTGGTTCCTTCATGTTGTGTAAGTATTGAAGTGGTTTGTGGTCAGTATGGATAATGAATTTTCGTCCGAAAAGATAAGGTCTGAAGTTTTTACAGGCCCATACTATGGCAAGTAACTCTTTTTCGATTGCGCTGAGGTTTTCCTCGTGTGGATTAAGTGTTCTAGATGCAAAGGAAATGGGGAGATCTTTTCCGTCTGTCTTTTGGGATAGGACTGCGCCTAATGCAAAATTCGAAGCGTCTGTCGTCAAAGTAAATGTTTTTGTAAAGTCAGGTAATTGTAAAATAGGGTTATTTTGTAATAGCGTTTTTAAAGTAGTGATTGCATCCAAGAATGCTATATTCGTTGGGTCAATTGTTGCATCTTTTCTTAGCATTTGGGTAATTGGTTTAGCTATCTTAGCATAATTTTTTATCATTTTTCTATTATAGCCAGTAAGGCCCAGGAATTGCTTAACTTGTTTAGCTGTCTGAGGAATGGGAAAGTTTTGGATTGCTTTTAATTTCTCTGGATTAGGTTGAATACCTTTTTCAGAAATTATATGTCCTAGAAAGAGTAATTCGGGTTTACAAAATTCTGTTTTATCCAATTCTATTTTTAAGTTGTGTTGTTTTAAAAGAGTGAATACGTTTCGTAAGTGTTTGAGGTGTTCATCTAAACTGTCTGAGAAAATTAGGAGGTCATCCATGTAGACAAGTACATTAGGTATTTTTGAAATAATGGCATTCATCATTCGTTGAAATGTTGGTGGGGCATTTTTTAAACCAAACGGCATACGAAGAAATTCATAGTGTCCGTCTTCAGTGCTGAAGGCAGTTTTGGGAATTGATTCAGGGTCCATTTGAATTTGATGGAATCCTGATGCAAGATCAAGAGCGCTAAAGTAAGTTGCTCTTCCTATTTTTCCAAAGAGATCTTCTATATTCGGTAAAGGAAATTTGTCGTCAATAGTTTTTTCGTTTAATTTTCGATAATCGATAACCATCCGGATTTTTCTTTTTCCAGAGGCGTCTAATTTTTTGGGAACTATCCATATAGGAGAATTGTAGGGGGAATTGGATGCCTGTATAATTTTGTTTTGCAGTAGTCGTTCTACTTCTAATTTAACATCGTTTTTATAAATGTAAGGGTATCTGTAATTTCTAGTGTAAACTGGATTTTCGTCTTTTGTAATGATTTTATGTTTAAGTAAGTTGGTGGAACTAAGTTCATCAGTGTCTCTTTTTATAATTTCTGGAAAATCAAAAAGTAGTGTTATTATCTTTTCACGTTCTTCTTCATTCATGTGTGTAGTTCTAATTAGTTTGGGAATATCTTCATATATGTTATTTATGTTATTAATAATATTCTGGTTCTGTTTATCATCTATGTTATCATCTATGAAGCTATCTTCTACAGATACTTCATCGATTTCCATTGGCTCGGGACAAATGGTCATGAGTTCCTTCTGGGAATCGATCAAGCATGTAATTATATTATTATTAATTTTATATAATCCTTCTTTAATTATATAATCATTATATCTTTTTTCATTTATGAATCCTTCTTTTAAATTTTTTTCATTATTAATATATAAGTCTATTATGTTTAGACCCTTTTTTAAATATAGTTCTTTATTATTATTCCTATCCTTATCATCTATAGTATAATGTAACTCCAATATATTGTTGTTGAAGGTAAGGGTGTTATCAGGAAAATTTATTAAAATGTTTAAATCTCTCATAGACTCATGTCCAAGGAGAATATTATATTTCTCAGAAAAGGGGAAAATGTACATTTTAATAAGAGTGTCTGTTCCGAAATGGTTTTGTAAATTAAGGAGGATGTATTCGCTACCTTGGCTTTTTCCGGTGGGAGTTGAAACTATAAAGTCTTCTTGAAATTTTTGTATATTAGGCGAAAGTATAGAAGGATTAATGTAATTATGAGATGATCCGGTATCAATGAGCCAGGAGTAACCTTTTTTATCAATACAGTAAGGGAGAGATTTGTGGACTATGTTGAGTTCGAATGTGGGGGTGGTCTTACGCGAGAGTCGCTGCCGTTCTCTAAAAAATTTTCTTGTTTCTTTTCCAGTTGGGAGAATTTGGTCTCGAGTTGTTCGAATTTGTCTAGTAGTTTGTCTAGTTTACTGGCTTCTTCTATTGCTGGGAGATTTTTAGTTTCTTCTTCATTTTGGGGAGGTTCTTCGGGTTCGTGGATATAAGTAAGTTCATAAGGGGAAATAAAATTTTTAGGGTTAGGACGATTCCAGGTCCTCATAGAAACGGTCTCAGGATATCGTGGGTCTCTTGGTTTAGGCATAGGTGGAGGTCTTGAATTGAAAGGATGATATGGATTATTAGGATGCTGTTTAAAGTTTCCAGAATTGGGTCGTCTGAAGTTGCCGGAATTAGGTCGAGTATTATTATCAAAATATCTTTGCGGGTATTGATTAAAGGGTTGATTATAAAGTTGGTTCTGCTGATAGTATTGATTTTGATAGGTTGGGTAGTTAGGAAAATATTGAGGGTTATGTTGCTGCGGATATTGGGGATTATGTGGTACATTATCGCATTTTTTAAAGAAATTATTTTGAGGAGGTGGGGGTGTTTTCTTAAAGGGGTCAATCACGTATTTTCCTTTTGTCATCAGATTAATGCGGAATTCTTCTAATACCGTGGAATCACAGGTTAGCATTAGTGCTGTTAATTGAGGTGGTAATACCGAATACAAGTGTTCAATTATCTCTTTTTCTACTTCTGTCATTACAGTATTTGCTTCGGCAAGAGTTTTTCCTGAAGATACTAATAAAGTAAAAATTTTATTCCTCATTTGTTCTACCCTGTCTAGGTAGTCTAATGGTGTTTCTTTAGGATTTGGCCGGGAACTAAAAATGTCCATTTTTAAAGATGCTAGGGAGCTTCTGTCTGAAAATTTATTTCTTAGTAATTGGATTAATTCGGCTATGGAGGTCACGTCAGTGTACATGATGGTTGTGAGAGCTGGTCCTATTAATTTGCCTTTTACGACATTTAATAACCTGAAGTGATTTAATTTATGTAATTTATTTTTGGGTGCACATAAGTTACTATACACCTTTTCTACCGTAGATAGAAAGTAGATAAGATGTTCCTGATTGCCATCAAATTGGGGAATGTGTTGATAGTCAATAGATTTTAGTTCTAATTCATATTCCTCTATAGGTTGTGATTGCTCTGAGGGAGCTTGAAGTTGGGATGGTTTCAAAAGTGGATTATTGGCCATGTTAAATAATTAATGAATTTTTACAATTACTGGAGTTATAGGGGATCGATACAAAATCGAAAATTAAAAAAAAATAAAAACAATATAAAATCTTAAATTTAACGAGACAGACCTTGTGTACTCATTGACTCAAAGATGCCTCGGAGTTTCTCGGTGCTCCCTGTGTGTCTCCGTAATGCTGTTCCTGGTTGCTGCTTGGCTGCCTCCTTGTAGAAGGGCTGGGTTGTGGACTTCCGGATGTCTTTGGTGCCTCTGCTGTGTCCGGGATAAGAAGTCACGGCTGATAACGGCAGAAACGGGACAAAAGGTCACGTATACACAGAATACAGGTTTTTCAAGTCCACGATTCGGGCGCCAGTTAAATAAGCTTTTGACGGAAACCTCTTTTTAAAAAAGGTTTATTTGCCAAAATACAAAATTACACAAAAGTATACAAAGTTATACAAAGATATGTAAAATAGCACAAGAGCATGAACAGCGGATAGACAGGAGTGAGAAGACTGAAGAGCTGGTGCAGGAGGCCTGGTATATATAGGTGGTGGAAGAAGGTCACGATGAGAAGAAGGTGGGGCGGTGCATTTCTGCCGGGTGGGATTGTAAGGATAGGAGAAAACGAAAGAAGAAAGGAAAGGGATAGAGGAAGAGTAGATAAGAAGATAAAAGAGTAAAGAGGGCCTAAAGTAACCAGAGAGCTTAATCCTAGGGCGAGGGGTGTTTCAGAGCTCAGGTGAAAAACTACAATCTAACCTATACTAATTACCTAACCTAAACAAAAACAAAACTACAACTAAAATAACCTAGAGTAACCTAAATGTCCTAAGACTCTAAACTAAGCTTGAGCTCTGCTGAGAAAGGGGTTGCAAAATGTTGATGGGGGCGCACTTATAAGAGGGTCACAGAGGATCGACGACCTGAGTGACGTCGATGAGGGGCTCGTCGATGTCCGCATCTTGCCAGCGCACCGGTTGCCGGGGTGGAGGGAAGGAGTTATAAAGGGGATTTTCTAGATATTGGAGGGAGTCTAGGAATTTGATGTGGCGACGGGAGATGGTTTGGGCAACGGATTCTAGGTTGAGGGTGTCGTACAGTTCTGCGTTTGTCTTGCGTTCTAGGGATGTGTGTCGGACTATTTTTCGGAGGATACCATTTTGGAAGGATTGGAGGTTTTTTAGGGATGTTTTGTATAGGTAACGGAGGAGTGGGGAGCCGTAGAGGAGGGCGGGCTGGATGACACCTTTGAGTATGAGTAGCTTCAGGCGTAGACTAAGGACAGGGGATAGAAGGAGGTGGTTGAGGGACCTGAATTTTTGTCGGAGGGAGGGGATGCCGAGGTAGCAAATAGTGCCTGATATTTTGATGTCGGTGTCATTGAGGCGAAAGGATTCGGGTAGAGGGGAGTGTTTGTAATATGAAAAGATGAGGGCGTCGGTCTTGGTGGGATTGACATGATTGTCGAGGGTGAGGAGTTCGTCGGCGATATCTTGGGCTGCGGATTGGGCTAGGGACAGGGCGCGGGCGGGGTTGATGGAGTTGCTGATGATCGCTATGTCGTCAGCGTACGCAGCTATCTCAGTCCTGTGATACTGTCGACCTACGACATGAGCCGTGAAGAGGGATGGTGATAGGACGGAGCCCTGTGGGACTCCGACCTTGGAAGTGCAGGAGTTGGAAAGGGATTCGCCGACTCTTATCTGGAAGCCGCTGAGGAAGGACTTGAGGGTGTTGAATAGTTTTTCGGGGCAGCTGTGTTCGGATAGTATGGATAGGAGTTTGGCATGGGCGACAGAGTCAAAGGCCTGAGTACAGTCGATCGATATGACGGCAGTAGCGTTGTTTCTGCGGAGGTTGTTGGTGGCGAGGGATTGGAGTCGGTATAGGGGGTGGAGAGTGGAGTGACGGGGGCGGAACCCAGTTTGCTCGTTGGGAAGGAGGGAGGCCCCCTCACAGAAATCTACAAAGTATTTGTGGACCACATTTTCCAACACCTTGGAGATGTGTGAGAGGAGGCTAATGGGACGGTAATGTTCAGGGGAGGTACCGGACTTGCGGGGTTTGAGGAGGGGAACAATGATGGTGTGTTTCCATTGTGAGGGGAAATGCCGGAGGCGGAGGCAGGAATTGAGGAGATGGGTGAGATAGGAGAGACTTACGGGGAAGTTAGCACGTACTGCACCTTGTCCTGGCCAGGGGATTTACCCCCTTTGGTTCGGCGCAAGATGGCAGTGAGCTGCCTCCGTGATATGAACATAAAACTGTTCGCATGGTCCAACGAGGGAGCCTCGCCGTCACGGGTCCGAGCTCGGGCCGCTGCCGACATGTGTGCCGCCAGGGCCTCAGCCTGGTCCACGGGTTTCATCAGAGAGTCTCCGTCATACTGGAGTAGAACAGAACATTTCCTAACGATCTTGGTCTTCACCAGCTTCCAGAGCTTGCGATGATCCCCGTGCGTCAGGCGGAGGGTTTCGTGCCACTGGGCTGTCTTCCATTGTCTCATCAGGGTACGGATTTGGGTAGTCATGGAGTTGAGGGCAGGACGGAGGGCGGTATTGCGGGTCCGTTACCAGGAATTTTTAACGGTATTCCGCTGCTTAATCAAGTTTAAAATATGTTGTGGGGGGATTTTAAGGCCAGGGGGTTGTTTCACAAATTTGGGGATTGCGGCGTCAGCTGCATCCAAAATGATTTGAGTGAACTCCACTATTTTTGTTTCCAGTGTGTGGGCGTCACCGATTGACGCGAACGCCGGAGTTGATTCGTACATGAGCGACTTGTAGCGTTTCCAGTCCGCTTTATGAAACGAATAGGAGGTGGACTTGGGCTTGGGAGGCCACCCTCGCAGCTCATAGAGAAGTGGTCGATGATCGGAGACATAGTCCAGAGGTATGCACTTTGTCACGATATGTGGGATACGGGTCAAAAGGAGGTCTATAGTAGACAGTCTATCCGCGCATCTATAGGTATAATCATTTGGGTGCACGACGGTGAAGCCAGACCTCATTATCGCCGTGCCGTATTTGTTGGTTGAACAGTTGTTCCAGGAGACGTTCAGATCACCAACTACTAGATGATTCCTGTCGGTCACCGCTAGACTCAACAGGTGTTGGAGATGTTCATTCGGCACTAGACCGTCTATGCAGGCCGGTGAGAGTATAGGCCTGACTGGCTATGACAAATTTAATTGTGATGACATGTTGCTTCTTAGGAACTGATGGAGCTATGGGGTCGATGACTTTGAATAGAGTGCCGTGTCGCACCAGTACGGCCACTCCTCTGCTGTGTCGTCGAATCCATCTATGTCCTCTCTGATGACGCTATAGCCAGTCTTCCTATAGTCGACGTAGGGGGTAAGGCGGGTATCACATAGCACCGCTACAGTGGGGTTGAATTTTGCTAATAGAGCTTCAAGCTCGGACCTTCGGAGGACAGCAGAATTTACATTGAAATTAAGCAGGGAATATGGCCTGACCATTAATTGGCCTGTTGTTTAGCACCAAGGAGAAGGAGTAGGGAGTTCACAGTTTGCATGAGAGTTTTAATTGTTTCTTTCAGATCTAGTACCCATTCTGGGACGTTGTTGTGCATTTGTTGAGGTGGGTAGGTGGGGATATCTTGGGCAGCAGCGGCGGGAGATGGAGGGGGTAGGATGTGGGTAAGGGGGGTTGATGGGTGTAGGAAGGGGTGTGTTGGTTGTAGGTAGGAGGTTGGGATTGACGGGCAAACCAGGCATTTCGTGTGGGTGGTGCGGCAGGAGTGAAAGTGGGTTGGCGGTACTCGCGCGCGAGCTATTGGTAGTACCTCCTCTGTCTGAGTTGTTCCTCGAGCTGTACCATGTGGGTGCAGGCGCGGAAGGATGCAGGGTGGTTTCCTTCGCAGTTCACGCATTTGAGTGCGTTTGTCGCCCTGTCGCACTCTGCCACGAGATGGGGGCCTGCGCTTCGAACACACTTCAGTGGTAGGTGGCAGTAGGTCCTGGTGTGTCCGAATTGCTAGAAACGGAAGCATTGTGGGATCTGCTGTTGCGGATTGTACTCCTTTACCCTTACTACTTTATTGTCTTTCGCCTTGATACCTTTTAGATGGTCCGTGAAATTGTATGTGGGTTTGAAAGTGGCGAGGACGGGTTCTATGTCCGTTTTGTTGCCATCCGCGCCAGTGCGTCGTAGCCTCATGACGCTGATGAGGTCGTCGTGGCGCAGAGCATATTTGACGTTCTCCAAAGGGTGGTCCAGATCGAGTCCCAGGAGGAGGTACTTTTTGTTTCGCTTTGTACAGCGGGGGGCATGGTGGACATTTTCAGAAGGGGAGCGGTAGAGGGTAACAATGGCGGCATGGGTCTCAAGGGAGTCAGGGAAGATTTTAACTTGGGAAGGTGTGGTCTGATGTTGGCGAAGGTGTTTGGCTACGTCAGAGGCCTCGACGTAGGGTCGGGAGAGGATAATGGGTGGGGGGCGTACGGTGATTTCCTTGGGTTTGTCAGTGGACGGGAGGGGGTTGAAGGAGTTAGAGGTTGTGGTTGGGGCGGGAGGGGTGGCGTTTTTCTTACCCTTTTTAGCTGTTATTGTCGTAAATTCGTCTGTGTCGGTCGTATTTTTCCGTTTGAGGGTTATGTAGGTTTCGTCCATGTTAATGTCGTTGGTGTGAGCGGAAGTCGAGGGAGGAGGGGTGGGTGGGCGGTAATGGAGCAGTGGTGCGGAAATGGCGTCAGGGTGTATGATGATCGGGTTAGGTTGCGAGGCCGGAAGGGGGGGATAGTGGTCAGAGGTCATTGTATCGGTGGGGGGGGGGGTTGTGCGCTGGTGCGGAAGTAATGTAGACAGTGTTATTATTTTTTGCCTTACCCATATTGAGTGTGTAAATAGTACCTGAAGGGCGGGGGTCCTAAATGTACTCCTGGCCTAGGACATTGAGATAAGGAGAGGAACTAGGGTAGTTCATGTTATAACTCCCGTTTAGGAAATAGGTTTAACTATTCTCCTAACTACGTCAAGTTGAGCTGGATGGATACATGTGTACAGATTTGATTATGTTGACTTAACTATTTACAGTTTAAAGATTTTAATATGGACAAAAAACACATCGCAATAACATGTTGTTGCTGGGGACTTGGTGACGTAAAACGGGCTAGTCGTTACACGTATCATGCAGGTTCACAGGACATTCCAGATCTACTTCTAGTATCAGCCTTCTCGGGCCGGTTTTTCCCAGAGAATCTAATTCTCTCCTAGCGGATACGTCGGCATCGCAGACCCATACGAAATCCGATACTGGTAAATAAGCGACTCTCATAGCCGTCGAATAAAGGCTCCAAGTAGAGAAGGTAAGTAGTGTGATCCGAATCTATGTAGTCAGGACAGTGCTTGTTGTTCATAGTGTCGAATCGTATACAAAATACCTCCGCGTAAATTCTTCTCTAACGTGAGGTACATTTCCGGGTCAGTCAGTTGTTCGATTTTAACTTTCGTAATTTTCAACATGGCTTCGTAGGAAAAACCGGGTTGGTTGTAACTCCAGCAAGGGTCGAGTTTGTACGTCTCAATGGCCAACGAGCGAAAATTTTGAAATACGTCAGACAATATCAAAATATTTGTTTTTAAATAAATTATATAATAGTCATACAGGGTTTTACAATCGAATGCTTCCCAAACATTTTTTGCGTATCTGTATTCTTCGTCCGGAGTTCCAATGTTCGTTAAAATGTTAAAGAGTTTTTCTTTTGACGGAAGCCGACATTTCTCTAGCCTTGAGGGAGAATCTATGTAGTCGTAAGGGAAAATCCCCTTTCTTTTCACGAGACTAAATTGTTTTGGATCGGGAAAATGTGTTTTTAAAAGGGTAAAACTTTTACATTTTTCAGCTAATGCCTGTAGTTATTGAGGCAAAAATCTGTATTTATATATAACATTGATGTATATCCCCACACTTTTTCTTAAAGGCGATAAACTTTTCGGACGAGCTCCGAATTACCTCTTACCGGTTTCGAATCGTATCCCAGTTTTCTGATAATAAAGTGTTGGTCATATGATAAGTTGTGAAAGTAAACGTTAATCGCGTTAGGATATTTAAGTTCTAAGTTACATTGATTGTAAGCCACTCCTCTAATACGTCCGGTATCCTGTGAATGGTCGATGAAGGAAGAAATTTTTCCTCGCAAATATGGCATGTTTCACGGAGAAGTCGTACTTGATCGTCATCTTCTTCGTACGGAACGTTTCTGATGATATAGCATCTCAACGTCTTTGGCAACGTTTTTGAGAAATGCTAAAAACATTTCTATAGGATTTTTCCCTGCATAAGTCACAGGTCCTATTGCCTCGAATGCCGGGGTTCACGAGATAACATATGCCCCCAGGCTATTACTTCGTGATCGGAAGTGCGTTCCATTTTGTTTTTTACATTCCCCCCTTGTCTCGTCTGAAGAACTATGTTCGAGTGGCTTGAGAGCGCATTCTAAGTCTGCTAATGCTATTATAGAGTGTAATATTTTAAATTTATAACATAAATAAACATTATATGGCTGTTATCTTCCGTCATTACCATGCGACCCGCATCCGTTTTTTCACAAAGCCGCTTGTGCTCAATGAGACGGTCTACACTTAACGCATGATAAAAACACCTTTTGCATATGTGTCTTTTTGAACAATGCTTTCCTAATTGATCTGATAGAAATCTTGACATGCCTTTAATTAGGCAAAATGGTAATTATCCTCATCGTCGTTCTTTAATAAAAGAAGGTCGAAATGATCAGTTTTTTCGGAGGAAGAAATTCTCAGAGGATATTCGTTCTCTTGCTTAACCAGCGCGTATACGTTAACCTAAACGTTTTTATTTTGTTTTTCGAATACAATTATGTCTTTTAACGTGACAGCAAAATTTAAGTTTTCAAAAGAAATTGGAACATTTACTTGTTTGCATTCGCTAACGCGTTCGGGATGACGATTCGAAACGTATTTAGACAGTATCGCCCATTTAAAACAATAATCATCCTCGTTTTTTACATTAATAACTGCCTTCTTGTTTCTGATTTTGCGCGGAAGAGGAATATGACTTTTGGGCTTAATAGGAATGTATTTATTAATAAACCGTCGATTTTTTTTGTCCAGCCACTTGTCACCCACAGATTGGGTAACCAAACTGCCCCGCTCAGTGGAGAAGGGTGTGGGTTTTTAAATTTAATTTACCTAGCCTCATATCAATAGGCAGACATTAAAATAAAAAGGGCGCCACGTTGTTTGTTTCCTCAGGTAACAACGAAAACCAATATTCTACAAGCAAATCAGTTTATTTACAATAATAAATCAACTAAACTTATCTCTAATCTTAACTATAAAAATGATAACTAAATAAAAGATTAAACAATACTCCCCATGGGAACTTATCACTACAAATAAATAGGCCTTTTCTGTTTTAATTGTGTATACACAATAAGCATAGGTTTGGTACCTTTTGTGCAATGAAATAACTGCTATTCTGCAAGCCGGATTACACGCTGATCCGCCAAAGCGTTTATCGGGAGCACTAATCCTCACTGGGCCTCGAGGTGGACTCTGCTGTTTCCTGCTAGCTTCTCTCCCGCCGAATGCTTCCTGTCTTCGGCTCTCGCGCAGCCTGCCCCGCGCAGGAATCTCCCGCCTATCTTCTATCTCAATCACCCGTTTTTGGCGACGGTATAAATGGGCCGTAACACACTACCTACAAGTTCGGCCTCCGTTATTTCTTTTAAAATTTTTATTTTTTCAAATTCAGCGTTTAGGTCTCTTGAGCTGTCCAACTCTGGCATGGAAGTTTCCGTCCAAGTTTTCTTTTAAAATATTTTCTAATTTAGTTTCCAAAGTAATATTGAATTTTACGTTTTTCCACTTTTGTGCATACTTCTCGAGAATATTGAGAATATTTTATACGGCCAACATACTATGGTTTAAGTACGATTCGGGTTCTATTATTCCATCCGAATTTTTAATAAATATTTCAACTACTTGCTCATTTAGGGCTGTATGAACTATTTGGTAGTTTTCGTCCGGTTCTGCGTACAAACGGTAAGACTTGCTTTTTTCAATAGGTCTTTTTGTACATTTTGAAGAAGTACTACTAGTACAGGGTTTCACGAGAGTTAAATAAGCTTTTGACGGAAACCTCTTTTTAAAAAAGGTTTATTTGAATAATTACAAAATTATACAAAAGTATACAAAGTTATACAAAGATATGTCAAAGAGCACAAGAGCATGAACAGCGGATAGACAGGAGTGAGAAGACTGAAGAGCTGGTGCAGGAGGCCTGGTATATATAGGTGGTGGAAGAAGGTCACGATGAGAAGAAAGTGGGGCGGTGCATTTCTGCATATAACTTCCCCGTCACGAAGACTTAACCGTCCCGGTTAAGAGAAGAGTTGAAGAGGTATCCCATACTGAGGTGTTGTACGTGGAGGTGGTGATGAAGGAGGTAACTCTGGAGTAGTGTCATGAATGTCTTCTTCAGGAGGAGTTCTCCGTAAGAGAGTGTAGAAAGTAGGTAGAGTCTTGCGGATCTTGCAATAGAGAAGGGCTAAAACAATAATAGTTAGCAAACAAAGGATCATATATATGATAATAGATGAGTGTGGTGGATCGGAGACTTCGTCAAGCGTTTCAAGAAGTGCAGGTGGAATATCAATGTCATGGATCTCGTGGAAGGTGAAGTTCAGTGGAAGCGTGGTCACGTTTAACAGTGTATTAATATGGAGAGTTTCAGCTTCCCAATAATGATATGGAGGGGGAAAGTTCTCTATTGTTTCCTTTTCTTCTAAAGTGATGAGTGAAGTGGTGCTTAGTTTAACTGCGACAGTCTGTCTGTGTGGTTGTTTTATTGTTACAATAGGAATCTTATACGCTAAATATTTATTAACAATGTCTACATATTTAAAGAATGGTGGGGTTAGTGATCTTAATTCATAGGTAGTACAATTATTGTTAGTGTGGATGCTATTAACATAAAATGTTCGTCTAAATCTATGACATAGGAAATATTGGATAACAGTAGTTTCTTAATTTTTAAATTGTTATATTGGATGGTTTTGATATCATTATTAAATTCATTAATTAATTTTTTATTTATAGCAATTTGTTGTTCAACATTGTGTTGGAGGTGGTGGTCATTATTTTCTATGTGTGTCATAACCTTTTCATATCTCTCTTTATCATCTGCTGTCATTAAACCGGTAACCCAAGAGATGGCGTTACCTAAGCCATTAAATAGTCCTCGTTTTTGTCGTCTTGGTATGTGATTGATATATATATGGTTAAGTTTGTTTTGGGCATATTTTAACTGTGAGAGTAGTACATCTTTTTGTGATAGTAGTAAGTTGGCATGTATAGAGGAAAGGTAATTGTCGTGTTTCTTATCATTGTTATATAACGGGATAAATTGTTCTAGTTGTTTTAATTCAGTTTGTAATATCGAGAGATTAATCGAATGAACGTAAGTAAAGTATTTGTCGATTACATACGACTTTTGCGTTTGTACTGGAAGGATGCCGGGTCCTTTAGTCAAGTCAGTTATTTTATAAGCGGCTGGGGCCAGGTATTGGAGAGAGAGGAGGAGGTATATTGGAGTCCACATCATTTCTGAAATCAGAAGAAGGATCTTTAGTAGGTTTTGTATGTATTTCATATTTGCGGGGTCTTTTTAATTGACTAGGATGGATTTTAATATTTTTCTGGCTTTTGGTGGTTATTAGTTGTTTTTCTGGATCATAGAGTACCTTTTTATATTTATCTTTTGCCTTATTTCTGTTATATGTTTTAATAAATATTTCTCCATGTGGTATCCCGGTGGATTCGCGAGTTTCGTTTAGTTTGTTGGTCCTTTTTTGTTTTTCCGTTTCTATTTGTGTCTTTATGGCGTTATGTATTAGTGTCTTTTCTTTGTGGTACTCGGCCGTTTTCTGTTCTAGTATAGTTTGTTGGTTCGTTTCTGTGGGTTGTGTTATGCCGAACGTAATTTCGTTTGGTGTTAGTTTTAATTGGTAGTTAGGCATATTGTTGTAAGCAATGAGGGCAAGTTTAAGTATTTGTGATAGTGAAAGATTTTTGTCCTGTGTATGTATGACGTTCATGATTTCGATCAAGGTTGAGTGAGCGCGGTTTATCAGTCCGTTTGAATTATGATAATTTGGTGTGGTAAAGTAAGGTTGAATGTTATTGTATGTTAGGAAATTCTCAAGTCCTTTGTTAGTAAATTCCGTTCCATTGTCAGATTGGATCTCAGTAGGTGTCGGAAAATTGCTGAGGTAAGTTTTTAGTTTATTTATGATTTCGGTTCCGTTTGCTGATGTAATGGTGTATGCGTACAGTTTCTTTGAAAAACAGTCAATAAGTGTCAGTATTAATTTATTTTGGTAATGTAGTATGTCCATCTGGAGTTTTTCAAAGGGTTTTGAGGGTGTCGGTGTTATTTTGTATTCAGGTCTCGGTGGGTTTCTGTCATATTTAACTTTTTTGCATGTGTCGCAATTATTTATATATTTTGTAATATCTGTTAGCATGCCGGGCCAATAATAGCGTTTACGGAGTGTCATGTGTGTATCATTAATTCCGCGATGACAGGTTTTTCCTTCGTGTCGAGTCGCTATTAGGTTTAGTCGTTCGTCCGTAGAGTCTATGTCTTCTAAGAGTTTTTTATATCTTCGGATTTTTATTGTAGGGTAATGGTGTTCTATGATGTCAGTGAAATGTTTAAAAATTTCGTTAAGTATATCGTCCTCAATTTCCAGGTGTGGGTCTGAGCAATAAATTCCATATGTTTTTCCGGGTTCTAGAAATTCAAGACATTCTGTTTCGAGATCGTTTACGTAAGGCCAGGCAGTATGCCAAATCATTCGTTTTTTTGAATTAAATAATTTTATAAATTTATTATTTTTGGGATTTCCTCTTTTTATTATTATTTGATTTTTTTCGATATTAAGGCATTTATTAGGGTCATCTACTATTCCTATTTGGCTTGATGAACTTAGCTGTGAGTGTAGAGTTGCGATACTGTCATTGTCATCGTCTGGTGGTATTGGTTCATTATTGTCGATTTGTATGTCAAGAGCTTGTGCGAGCTGTTCTAAGTCGTCATTGTCAAGAGGAGGGTTGTCGCGAGAGTCTAGGAATCTATCTATTGCTTCTGAGGGATTAATTTCGATGTCTTCTAAAGCAGTGAGTTCTTGTGGGGGATTACGAGAGAGGGCGTCTGCTACATAATTTGTTTTACCATTGATATGTTGTATATCAAAGTTATAGTCAGAAAGTTGACATTTCCAACGGAGAATTTTTGCACTTGGTTCTTTCATGTTGTGTAAGTATTGAAGTGGTTTGTGGTCCGTATGTATAATGAATTTTCGTCCAAAAAGGTAAGGTCTGAAGTGTTTACAGGCCCATACTATGGCAAGTAATTCTTTTTCGATTGCACTGAGGTTTTCCTCGTGTGCGTTAAGTGTTCGAGATGCAAAGGAAATGGGGAGATCTTTTCCGTCTGTCTTTTGGGATAGGACTGCGCCTAATGCGAAATTAGAAGCGTCGGTTGTCAGAGTAAATGTTTTTGTGAAGTCGGGTAATTGTAAAATAGGGTTATTTTGTAATAGTGTTTTTAAAGTATTGATTGCGTCCAAGTATGCTATATTCGTTGGGTCAATTGTTGCATCTTTTCTTAACATTTGGGTAATTGGTTTAGCTATCTTAGCATAATTTTTTATCATTTTTCTATAATAGCCGGTGAGTCCTAGGAATTGTTTGACTTGCTTAGCTGTTTGTGGAATAGGAAAATTTTGAATTGCTTTTAGTTTCTCTGGATTAGGTTGAATACCTTTTTCAGAAATTATATGTCCCAGAAAAAGTAATTCGGGTTTACAAAATTCTGTTTTATCTAATTCTATTTTTAGGTTATGTTGTTTTAAAAGTGTGAATACGTTTCGCAAATGTTTAATGTGTTCATCCAAACTATCTGAGAAAATTATGAGGTCATCCATGTAGACAAGTACATTAGGTATTTTTGAAAAAATGGCGTTCATCATTCTTTGAAATGTTGGTGGGGCATTCTTTAAACCGAATGGCATACGGAGAAATTCGTAGTGGCCATCCTCAGTGCTGAAGGCAGTTTTGGGAATTGATTCAGGGTCCATTTGAATTTGATGGAAACCTGATGCGAGATCAAGAGCACTAAAGTAAGTTGCTCTTCCTATTTTTCCAAAGAGATCTTCTATGTTTGGTAAGGGAAATTTATCATCTATGGTTTTTTCATTTAATTTTCTATAATCAATAACCATACGGATTTTTCTTTTTCCGGAGGCGTCTAATTTTTTGGGAACTATCCATATTGGGGAATTGTAGGGGGAATTGGATGCCTGTATTATTTTGTTTTGTAAAAGTCTTTCTATTTCTAATTTAACATCGTTTTTGTAGATGTAAGGGTATCTGTAGTTTCTAGTGTAAACTGGGTTTTCGTCTTTTGTAATTATTTTGTGTTTTAGTAGGTCAGTTGAACTAAGTTCATCGTTTTCTCTTTTTATAATTTCCGGGAATTCAAAAAGTAATTCTATAATTTTTTCTCGTTCTTCTTCATTCATATGTGTAGTTCTAATTAATTTAGGGATATCTTCATATATGTTATTATCTTGATTATTATCTATAAAGCTATCTTCTATTGATACTTCATCGATTTCCATTGGCTCGGGACAAATGGTCATGAGTTCCTTCTGGGAATCGATCAAGCATGTAATTATATTATTATTAATTTTATATAATCCTTCTTTAATTATATAATCATTATATCTTTTTTCATTTATAAATCCTTCTTTGAGATTTTTTTCATTATTAATATATAAGTCTATTATGTTTAGACCTTTTTTTAAATATATTTCTTTATTATGATTATTATTATTCTTATTATTATTCCTATCCTTATCATCTATAGTATAGTGTAACTCCAATATAGTGTTGTTGAAGGTAAGGGTATTAGAGGGGAAATTTATTAAAATATTGAGGTCTCTCATGGACTCATGTCCAAGGAGAATGTTGTATTTTTCAGAAAAAGGAAATATATACATTTTTATAAGGGTGTCTGTTCCGAAATGATTTTGTAAGTTTAGAAGGACATATTCACTACCTTGACTCTTTCCTGTGGGGGTAGAGACGATAAAGTCTTCTTGAAATTTTTGAATGTTAGGTGAAAGTATGGAAGGGTTAATGTAATTGTGAGATGATCCGGTATCAATAAGCCATGTGTATCCTTTTTTATCAATGCAATAGGGGAGAGATTTGTGAACTATGTTGAGTTCGAATGTGGGGGTGGTCTTACGCGAGAGTCGCTGCCGTTCTCTAAAAAAGTTTCGTGGGTTTTTTCCAGTTGTGACATCTTTGTTTCCAATTGTTCAAATTTACTTAGAAGCTTATCTAGTTTGCTAGCTTCTTCTATTGCGGGGAGGTTTTTGATTTCTTCCTCATTTTGAGGAGGTTCTTCAGGTTCTTGGATGTAGGTGAGTTCGTAAGGGGAAATAAAGTTTTTCGGGTTAGGACGATTCCATGTCCTCATAGAAACAGTTTCAGGGTAACGTGGGTCTCTTGGTTTAGGCATAGGTGGAGGTCTTGAATTAAAAGGATGATTTGGATTATTTGGATGCATAAAATTGGGATGTTGTTTAAAGTTTCCAGAATTGGGTCGTCTAAAGTTGCCGGAATTAGGTCGAGTGTTATCAAAATATCTTTGCGGATATTGATTGAAGGGTTGATTATAATTTTGCTGATAGTATTGATTTTGATATGGATTTTGATATGTTGGGTAATTAGGAGGAAAGTATTGAGGGTTATGTTGTTGGTATTGAGGTTTATGTGGTGCATTATCATGTTTTTTAAAGAAATTATTTTGAGGAGGAGGGGGAGTTTTCTTAAAGGGATCAATGACGTATTTTCCTTTTGTCATCAGATTAATGCGGAATTCTTCTAATGCTGTGGAATCACAGGTTAACATTAGTGCTGTTAATTGAGGGGGTAAGACTGAATATAAGTGTTCGATTATCTCCTTTTCTACTTCTGTCATTACAATATTTGCTTCGGCAAGAGTTTTTCCTGAAGATACTAGTAAAGTAAAAATTTTATTTCTCATTTGTTCTACTCTTTCTAAGTAGTCTAATGGTGTTTCTTTAGGGTTTGGACGGGAACTAAAAATGTCCATTTTTAAGGATGCTAAAGAGCTTCTATCTGAAAATTTATTTCTTAGCAGTTGGATTAATTCGGTTATTGAAGTTACGTCAGTGTACATGATGGTTGTGAGAGCTGGTCCTATTAATTTGCCTTTTACTACATTTAATAACCTGAAATGATTTAATTTATGTAATTTATTTTTAGGTGCACATAAGTTACTATACACCTTTTCTACAGTAGATAGAAAGTATATAAGATGTTCCTGATTGCCATCAAATTGGGGAATGTGTTGATAATCGATAGATTTTAATTCTAGTTCGTATTCTTCTTGGGGTTGTGGTTGCTGGGGTTGTGGTTGCTCTGAAGGAGCTTGAAGTTGAGATGGTTTCAAAAGTGGATTAGTGGCCATTTTAAATAATTAATGAATTTTTACAATTACTGGAGTTATAGGGGTCGATACAAAATCGAAAAATAAAAATAAAATAAAAACAATATAAAATCTTAAATTTAACGAGACAGACCTTGTGTTCGTCTTGACTCAAAGATGTCTCGGAGTTTCTCGGTGCTCCCTTATGTGTCTCCGTATTGCTGTTCCTGGTTGCTGCTTGGCTGCCTCCTTGTAGAAGGGCTGGGTTGTGGACTTCCGGATGTCTCTGGTGTCCGGGATAAGAAGTCACGGCTGATAACGGCAGAAACGGGACAAAAGGTCACGTATACACAGAATACCGGGTTTTCAAGTCCACGATTCGGGCGCCAGTTAAATAAGCTTTTGACGGAAACCTCTTTTTAAAAAAGGTTTATTTGAATAATTACAAAATTATACAAAAGTATACAAAGTTATACAAAGATATGTCAAAGAGCACAAGAGCATGAACAGCGGATAGACAGGAGTGAGAAGACTGAAGAGCTGGTGCAGGAGGCCTGGTATATATAGGTGGTGGAAGAAGGTCACGATGAGAAGAAAGTGGGGCGGTGCATTTCTGCATATAACTCGAGACATATTTTTTCATGAGCTTTAAGTGAACCAAAATATTTTCTTCTACAATACGCGCATTCACGTTCACATCGTGTGAAATCATATCTGAGATGACATGTTAACTTACTTAAATTTTTAAACTTTTTTCCGCAATAAGAGCATTTATTAGTTTCCATTTCTTTTCTTTTTTAAATTAAACGGTACTGAAAGTGTTTTTTTTTTTGTTTTGTTTTTTTTGTTAATTACTATCCTTTGCTTATTTTAGATGATGATTTTTTCTTAGCGAACAGACTTGAAAGGAGATATTCTAATTTTGCTTGTCTCCTTCAAACTTGTCAAGCTCCTTAATATCTATATTGAATGCCCCACCCTTCTTTCCGAAAAATAATTAACCCTAATGTCGGTTCGGGGGAATTGTTCACTTCTTGAATCACTTCGTCATCTAGGATTCTGAGGTACCTCCTAGGTAGCCAAACTTTAACTGTCTCTTCCTTTTCCA
Source organism: Riptortus pedestris (assembly GCA_019009955.1). Lineage (NCBI taxonomy): Eukaryota > Metazoa > Arthropoda > Insecta > Hemiptera > Alydidae > Riptortus > Riptortus pedestris. The sequence continues at coordinate 9,776,029 of CM032228.1, forward strand.
ATAGGTATGCAATTATGGATTTCCCTACAAATTACAAATGTATACATTACATTTTTTTTTATTATTATTTGAATGTAAAAATACCTTCTATAATTTACCAAATTCGGTGTTTTCAATAATTTCAATTTTTTTTATTTTGTACAAATTATTGACTTTGAGCTTTGAGACAGAAATTGCATTTGTTATTTCTACTTGATCCAATTTGGAGAGAAAGCGTTGGATCTAAAAACCAAATCAAAAGGATACGTCCTTCGAGATAAATGAAGCTTAATGAAGGGATCGTATAAACATCTTGCTGATGAACAGGTATTCTGATTTCATCCGATTGATTAAAAGTATTTCCTGCATACGGTTGATGAGAGTGATATTGAAACTGTGCCAATGAGTTATCGAATATTACATCCAATGTGACGTTGAGTATGTTATCCATGTCCAAATCATAATAAAGACTAACTTTCAATTAGCAATGCAACTTCTTGAAAAGATGGTTAATAAATAATTAACTTACGTTGGTCATGTTGACTATGAGGCTCTTCGGAGAAGACTGGATTGACCCGGATGTGGATTTTGCTGCTTATATACGTCTCGAGCAGGAAGAAGAAGAAAAACTGCATTGCCAAATTTGGTTATATAAGACGTATAATTCGAGATACTCCCCTAGTGTGCGCTGGAGTCTTATGAACATACGTACGTGTGTACCACAAGTAGATATTTTTGTTTGAATAACATCAATTAACATTTTACATTACTTTTGGGAAATTTAAGGCTGGTGCACTATTTATTAAATTCATTGCATGATAACGATATTTTTCGTTCGCCTCTGACGTGTTACTCGTATAAGGTATCGGTCATTTTTTTTTCGTTTTATGATTTGCATTCATTTAATTTCTCTCTCTGTCTCTGTCTATCTCTCTCTCTCTCTCTCTCTCTCTCTCTCTCTCTCTCTCTCTCTCTCAATTTAATTTAATAAATTTAAAGGTTTTACTACTTCACGATTCACGTGCTTCACTTACACTTCTTGAACCTTTTCCATTAAAGCCAGGCAGTCGTCAATCCTTTCCATATCGGAGCAAAGTTTAGCGCATTCACTCTTGTTGAGGCAGACAGCAGGTGATGTAGTTGTTAATTATTAAGTGAGGGAATGGACTTTGGTTTATCGTTGCGAACCATGGGTAAGCATGCTCGAACCTAATTACTCTGTTTTTTCCACGTTTCGTAAAATTGAGTACAATGTTCTCATATCTAACCTGCTCTTCCCCAGTGACCTTTTTTCCCTTGGCGAAGTAGCTGCATAACCTCGAAGCAAGTTGTACTATGTTTTTCCATTCTAGTCTGTTTAAGTACATACATCTCTTCTTTTCTATTAAAGCGATGGTTGGTACACCGTCACAGAGACCAACTCGAATGAGCTTGGTGTTGGTGATTTTGAAGTCAGAGGTCAGATCCATTCCACAGACCGTCTTCATCGAGTGCGAATCGGAAACTAAGCTGAAAACCTCTGAATTAGGGGAGGGGGTAATATTCAATTAATCAAAATCATCATGTATATAATGCTGCTAATTTCTTATTTATGTCATGATGTCTATTTGCTACTATACAACATATACACGTAATAATCAAATTAAAAATGCAATAATAACAAAATCAAATTCAGCTTCAGTAGCATGTTCTCTGGCGGGTAATTTATCTTTTCTTTTTTTGCTCATACGCGAATTTTGCCATTTATTGGTGTGCATCCTTTTCAGCCAACAAGTTAGTTTTTTCTACCTCTGTAGCAACTTTGATTTTGGTTTCGAATAGATCACACTTATGGCAGGTATCCTGTTTGGGTTGTTTAAATGCGATACCCAGCTCATGAAAACATTGGTTACACAGTGATAGGCAAACAGGATTTTGCCGAGTCTCTTTGTATAAATCATACATGGGGGAAATTGTTAAATTTGATGGCAGAAACTTTTTGTTAGTCCTGTTCCGGCAGTAATGGCTTTCATATGTTGGAAATGATAAAATATGCAACATCTTGCAATTCTTCCTCTGTTTTTTTGTGTTTTGGTGGAGCCAATCCACGTGAATCTGTTTTGACAATACCAATTCCGGAACGAGTTTTCGATTGTAGCACTAATTGAACAAAACCCTTGGTTTCCCCAAAAATACATTGAAAGCATGATCTACAAACTGGAACCTTCTGCTTATTAATAATTAATTCATATGAACAACTGCAAGTCCTAATTCGTTTGGAATCAGAATTTATTGTCTGAGTTTTTTTCTCTTTAACTGTAATTAAAGAACCAATGTAACCAGCCCTTTTGTTCCTAGAACGTAAATTCTAAAAGTTTCTAATACAAAGCTCTCTATCTTCAAGTTTAATCCTTTCGCTGCATTCCATTCTACAAGATCTCAATGGCAACAATTTTCTTTCAAGAATAACTTTTCCTTTTTCAGTGAAGTACGATTTACCAGAATTTCTAAGTATTTTAGCTTCAGCACGTTTAATTGTTGATCTACCTTTTTTTTTTTCTTTCTTCGCCACATCTCCGTTTTCTTCATGGAAAGACAAGTTGTCGTCATCCGTTGAGCTGGAGTCTCCATGTATAGGTAGATAAGGCGGATCAACATCAGAATCGTCAGGAAGTGGGAGGTCTTCGGCCAAAGTCAGGGGCTCAATAGAAGATGGACCTGGTATCTCAACATCTGAATTTCTTTATAATTTTATTATTTTGATTATTTTTTGTTGTTGAATCAATATTTAAAAATTCGCAAGCACATTACCTTTTCGGACGCTTGGAGTACCAGGTTTCGCAGTTTGGGGTTCTGAACTTACAGTACCTACTTGGCAAGAGGCCACTATTTCTAAAATGAAATTTAATTTTAAAAATTAATTAATTTAGTTGATTAGTGGCCACATATGGTTTCATAATTCAAATAGTTCAAATTTAATATTCAACAATATTTGCCTATAACAAAATTAAAGATATAAAATAAATTAAAAAGGCTCTGAAATTTGGTTCTTGTTTTGCTAGACAGGTAAAATTGACTTGGATTGATATTTCACACTACTCATTTTTTATTTAGAAATTAAAAAATATCAGTTTCTTAAAAAAATTATATATACAGGGTCATTCAAAAAGAATGAAGTGATTTCAAACCTTTACAGTGCTTTACACCAGCATCACAACAGAACACGTTGCAAGTCAATGCTGGAAATGGTTCATGATGATGATGATGACACCATAAAACTTCAACACCGGTTAAATACATGTGTCTTTATTGCAATCTTACATTACTGTCTGTTAATAAGATATAGCTGAATGAAATCGGTTCATTCTTTTTGAAAGACCTTGTATATATGATCAAAGTAATATTGTTTTAATGAATTGAGAATTTTATTTTTTTGGTGTTTGTTTGTTTTATTTGTAATTTATCTTCTTGCTAAATGTACGTAAATTTCCCCATCCTTAAATTTAAGTATTCTACTCCCCTGTAAATATTTTGCAATGGAATGCAGTCAGAGCAAAATGACAAGGCTTGTTTGATGGCAAGGAAAGAGTTGTCATTTATGAAATAGTAACATTATAGAATGAATATGGTACTGCTTTGGAACAATCAGGGTTTTCAGTTGCCTCCACGTGTGGTGACAATGTTCGCTCTTTTACAGGTCATAGAAAAAATAAGATGAAATCAAAAATGAGCTACATTTTACATTTGTCAATTTCAGAAAGCGTAAGATAATGTGTCAAAATGTTTCTAGGCAGGTTCTGGAACCCTGGATTGTTTAATCAGAATAAATCCATGGCACAAAGAGTAAAAATCAGTAATGTATTTTGTGTTCCCTACTGAAATGTTACCTCGCTTCTCTGAGCTTATCTTATCTAAAAGCTTATTTTTTTTTAATACTTTAGCAATCATTGCATGCCTTTCTAATACCCTTATATTAAAAGAGCTTACTACTTTCTATGTAATTTAATTAAAATATATTTACAGTTCATTGTATTAGTATTGCAAATTGTATAATCTTAGAATAATTTAATCAAGAATAATTTAGTCTGTCCTTCATATAGTAACTTTATTTAATTTTTTTTTAATCCTAGTAATTTCTTAAATAATTATGCTTCTGTATTTAAGATTTTTGTATTTTTTATTTACCTGTAATGTTATTTTACATGCTCTTCATTGAGGAACTGGAATGAGTTCAACCAAACTACAAATACTTATTGTTTAATCTCAGTTCATTATTGTAAGTTGTATAAATATATAGCTAGCCATATCAATCTAAGAAGAGTTGATATTTGTCTAAATAGAAACAATGTCTATAAGTTAAAAAGGTAAATAATATATAATATTATACAGGTTGTTTACTGGGCACGAATGCTTTTGTATTAGGTATTACTTGTCAATTAGTCATGACGAGCAGGCCCTATTGTGTAGAGGGGAGCTGGAAGTTAAAGATACTGTTCGTTAGTTTTACTAATTAAAATATTTTTTATTTGTATCCATAGGTAGGTCTTGTAATTTGAACATAGTCATAAATGACTTTGCAGTTGGAATATTGATGTCATAAATTTCATGGAAGGTGAAGTTCAATGGGGGTGTGGTCATGTTGAGCACTGAATTAATATGTAAGGTTTCAGCTTCCCAGTACTGATATGGAGGGGGAAAGTCTTCTATTGTTTCTAAGTCTCCTAAATGTAATAAGTGCAGTAGGACTAAGTTTAACATCTACAGTCTGTCTGTTTTGTTCTTTTATATTAACAATAGGTATTTTATATTCTAGCTACTTATTAATTATGTTTAAATATTTTATAAAAGGAGGTATTAATAATCTTAATTCGTAAGTAATACAATTATTGTTAGTATTGGTATTAAATAGACTAAAGATACAAGAGCTATTGATGATTTGTGGGCTGGTACAATAATAATGTTGTACTATAAATTTACACGTAGCAGCTATGTATTGTATTCATTTGATTTTAGTACGAATGTAGGTAAGTGTTATCGTTTTTGTGGTATTATCGTGATCATAAGGATATGATAGGAAGTAGAATGTTTAAATAAGACGTGTTAGTAAGGAAAGAGAATAGAAGTAAGACCAGCCTAAGAGTGGTCACCCCAAGCCAGTCAATTAGGCTCAATGTGGTCGCTGTGAGCGAAGGAAGGAAGGAGACGCCCGAATGCATTAACTATACTAATTAAACCTAGCTAACCTAAATTACACTAACTTAAATAAGGCCTAAACTAACTAACCTAACCTAATGTAAAGAGCAATAGTTGTTGATGGTAATCTATGTGTTATGGTCAGTGGTACCGCGCCCGAGCAGTGCTACAACAGCCGGTGATGTCGACTAGGCGCTCTTCGTCGCCGACTGCCTTTCGGCAGCATACCAGCTGAAGAGGGGGTAATCCATATGCCGTAGGGAATCGAAAAATTTGATATGACGGCGGGAGATGGACTGGGAAATGGGTTCTAGGTTGAGGGATGGATTATCCGGTTTGGGCTCTTTGGAAGGCCTCTCTGCATGACAATCTTACGGACAAGCCCATTTTGGAAGAATTGGAGTTTGGATAGGGAGGATTTGGTGAGGTATCGGAGGGCGGGTTGGATGATACCTTTGAGGATGAGGATTTTCAGGTGGAGGCTGAGGACGGGAGAGGTGAGGAGGTAGTTGAGGGACCGGAACTTGTATCTGACGGATTTAATTTTGTGGTCTATGTGAGTGGAGAAGGTAAGGTGTTTGTCAAGGTGGACTCCTAGGTAACAGATGGAATGGGAGGTGTTGTTGAGCTGGAAGGTGTCGGGGTGGGTGCACGTTGTTTAAAGTATCTGTCTTCCTGGGATTCACGTGGATATTGATGGCTTTGAGGTTGTCGGCTATGGTTTGGCAGGCTGATTCTGCCTGGAGTAGGGCACGGGTGGGATTGAGGGAAGAGCTAACGATCGCCACGACATCTGCGTATGCTACTACCTCAGTGTTGTGAAACCGTTAACTTACCATGTTTTTATTATGCATTTCATATTTTCGGGGTCTCTTTAACCGACTTCTTTTTGTTCAAATATTGTTTGTTGGTTTGTTTCCGTTGGTTGGGTTATACCGAAGGTAATTCCATTGGGTATCAGTTTTAATTGACTGTTAGGTGTATTGTTATAAGCAATAAGGGGCGAGTGATGGTGGTAGATCACTATTTGTGATAGTGGTAGATTTTTATCTTGAGTGCGTATAACTTCATGCGTATGGTACCGCTGCATGGTATTTAGGCATATCCAGATCTGACTCCATCGGCGCCGGCTGAAGTCTCGTTCTTGAAGAAACGCATAGGTCCTCTCCTTATTGTTGACCAGCAAGTATTTCCCTTCCGGCCTTGCAACGACCATCTTTCCTGTCTGTAGCTCTTGAACTGGTCACGACACCACCTTAAACACCTCCATTCGTTGCTCCAGCGTAGTTAAGGGTAGGTACACCAAGCCTTCTACTCCATCCCTCATAGCAGCTACCTGAACGGACGCTGAGGCATAATGGACTTGGCTGTGTAGCCGGCCTCCCAGTGTCAAAAGGGCCAGTCCGGTGGGCAGGGCACCAGCTACATCTGTCAAAATAACCATTAACTCTTGTGGGGTGACTAGTTCTCTGCCAAACCTCCCGTCTATTAGTCCCTCTACCCCCTCTTGTATCCTTTGTAATCTCAAAAGAAACTCAGTCAAGCTTAAGGTCAGACACCGCAGGGTAGTGGAGAAACTTTGGAACAAAGATAATTGGGTCCTCAGGTGGGTGACATTGCTCCCGAGCTCTGCCAGCCTAATCCCAACCTCCGCCATATACTTACAACCCCTCTCTCTCGGTAGACACAACTAGATCCTGCTTTGCCGGTGGCCATCACTATTAGGAACAGGGCAACTACCAATCGTTTCTGACCGGTAACAAGATTAGGACCCATCATTCTGACGGTTAGCTCTCCTCCGAAGCTGATAGGAGGACCGCTGGTGCCCTAAACGCGGCGTTGAAGAGGGAATCATCACTCTCGGTTCCCACGTGACATCCTTTTGGTCCCCTACAGGCGACCCTCCCGAAGAACTATCGGTACCCAGGTCTTGGTCGAGGTCGCGCCTATCGTGTAAATGTCGAGCTCTCCTGGACAGCCTCTCTAGCATGCCTTAGAGGCTGGGGGGACGACTTCTGGGTGTTTCTTCCCAGGCCCTAGCCTCATCCAAAAGGCTCTGAGGGAGCCTCCGTGCTAACAGCATCCCCCCTTCTCCCTCACTGATTTCCTCCTGCCCTACTTGAATTTGTTCACCGACTAGGGTATCACTTCCTTCGGGTCTTCGCCACCTCCCTACTTAAGGCTAGCGGTTCGGCTTTGGTCCCCCGTTGACGGGTTCGCACCAGACAACAATCCCCTCATTTAGGTTGTACGCCACTCTCGGTTGTATAGCCTAAGTCCATTCCCCCCGAATCATCCTCCGAACCCTCATCCAGCTCTCTTGTCGGGACGACCCTGTTCTTGTCACTGAAACCTGTCCGCCTCCGATCGATCCTCTTCGGCGCGAATACCCTCCTCGTTAAGTGCCGCCCTTAAGACGGTGGATGTGAAAATTGGCTACTCCTCCCGTACACAGTTCTAGCTTATAGTTTACCCTCGACAACACCCTGGTGACCCGATGTGGGCCTGTCCAGGGACGATGAAACTTAGGGCAATGGCCAGGTTTCACCGCTGGTACATGTAAGTCCTCTACCTCGAATTTCCGATCCTTTCGTCGGTTTCTACGCCGCCCGGCTGGTGTACGCTCACTTTGACCTCTGCAAGGCATCTCTATACGCCTCAGTAAGTCGAGTCCGCAGTTTTTGTATATGGTCCCTTGGTTCAGCCTTGCCCACCTGTGTGGGTCTCAACCAACATTCAAACGGGGTTACCAGCTCCCGTCCGAACAATAGTCGATTAGGGGAGAACTCGGTGGATGAATGTGGTATGGCACGATACGCCATGAGTGCATGGGGAACCCAAGGATCCCAATCCCTACATTCTCTCCGCACAAAGTGTGCGATGGAATCAGTAAGCGTACGGTGCAGCCGTTCTACCATACCGTTGCACTCCGGGTGGTAAGCAGTGGTCTGCAGTTTCTTGATCTCTAAAGCCCGGACGGTATTCTTAAACAGGGACGACACAAAATTTCTCCCTTGATCGGTGAGTAGCCGCCTTGGGACCCCGTGTCTAGTGATAATAAAAGTTACCGCCGTCTCTTGCGAGGTTTGCTCTTGCAATGTGATGGCTTCAGTATAGCGGGTAAAGTTATCGATGAATGTCAGTAGATATCTATTCCCCCGTCTGGACCTTGGAATCGGCCTCGAAAGGGCCCGTCGCCAGATAGGGTTCTTCCAGCGGGAACTTAAGTGCAGTAGAACTTTTACGTTGAGCACATCAGTGACACCTACCAACAAATTCTTAACGTCTTGTTCGAGTTTTGGCCAGAAGAATGACCCTTTTAAAGTCGCTAAGCTACGGCCGACCCCTGGATGCCCAAGGTTTCGAATGGTAATACTCAATGAGCGTCAAGAAGAGGTTAGGGGACTAAAAGCCGACAGTCATTACCTACCACACCCTCCACAAAATACCAAAGTCCTCCGGCGTCTTCTTTTATCTCCCCTTTTCCATGATTAGATCTCCGAATCATTTCCTGGCACCACAAGTCTTTAGACTGAGCCTGACGTATACCCCCACGTGAGAGAGGATGGTGACTATGCATCTTGGCTACCGCACGACTGAGAGCGTCCCTTGGAATTTCCTGATCCCCATAATCGGAAAGTTTAACTGTGGGATTATCTCGCGTAGGAGCGGCCTCCAATCGTAGTCTTCCCCAGGTCATCACACCCATTCTTAACGCTAGGACTGGTCTCCTTGTCCACGATCTCTTTAGTACTCGCCACAAAAGGCGAGTAAACGATCGGGGAGTATCGTTCCTCCAACGCTTTAGTCACACGCACTACCTGTTCAATCCACCGCTTGCTCCTCCTCCTTTCGAGCCTCTAATCCGGAGACCTGTGCGGATGTTACTACATGGCACCAACTTCCCCTAATACTCAAAGTAGCCCCCATCTGGCCCAGAATGTCCCGGCCTGGGAGTTGACTTGAGCTATGGCACCTCGATGCTGGATTGTAACCCCATGTATCTCGATCTGTATCATCTGCTCTCCTTGCAGAGGTATCGCGTGATCGGTGGCCCCCGCACTGTAACCGCGATGGGTTTGACTGTGGCACCCCATGCCGGCCGGTTGATGACCGTTATGTCGGCTCCCGTGAGTTATATCACATATTCCCCTTGTTCCTCTCCTTATCTCAATAACCTTGTCCCTCTCCTTATCTCAATAACCTTGTCCAGAAGTATATATAGCACCTCCTATCCCCTCCCAAGTCAGTCCCAGTCCGTCAGTCTTGCATTACAGGTCATTACCCTGATCTTTTAGTGCCTCATAGTTTAACATTGTAGAGTATTATTGTAATCAACTATAAATCAGCAAAGCCTAAGTCTATCGGACCTCTCTTGGGTTTTACTCGTCCGAATTACCTTATTCAACCTTCGGAACGGTTTGTCGAATCGAATGACATAGTAAAAATACTTAATATGAACACTATTTCTGTTCAGTGTAATATTGCATCGGGTTCCTTCGTGAATGGTGAACTAGATCACAGTATCCGCCAATTCTTCCCAGCTGTAGAACCTGGATATAAGATAATCGTGACACCCAACCCAGTCATTTACTTTCCTACCCACGCCAAGACAATATTACTATTAGGTTAGTCGATCAAAACGGCGAGCTAATTGACTTTAGAGGGGAAACGATTACATTTAAAGAACAATGGGTATTGACTTGACTGGCAAGAGTTGTAGTGCAGAAAGGAATAAGCGTACTGACGATAGATCAGTAAGACGGATAACAACAGAAAACGCCAAGTTTTTAAAACGTTGTGGATTTAAGTTCATGTTTTAACTTTATTATGATTTGGACATGGATAACATACTCAACGTCACATTGGATGTAATATTTGATAACTCATTGGCACAGTTTCAATATCACTCTCATCAACTGCAGGAAATACTTTTAATCAATCGGATGAAATCAGAATACCTGTTCATCAGCAAGATGTTTATACGATCCATTCATTAAGCTTCATTTATCTCGAAGGACGTATCCTTTTGATTTGGTTTTTAGATCCAACGCTTTCTCTCCAAATTGGATCAAGTAGAAATTACAAATGCAATTTCCGTCTCAAAGCTCAAAGTCAATAATTTGTACAAAAATAAAAAAAATTGAAATTATTGAAAACACCGAATTTGGTAAATTATAGAAAGTATTTTTACATTCAAATAAAAAATAAATGTAATGTATATATTTGTAATTTGTAGGGAAATCCATAATTGGATACCTATTGGAAAAGGAAGAGACAGTTAAAGTTTGGGTACCTAGGAGGTACCTCAGAATCCTAGATGATGAAGTGATTCAAGAAGTGAACAATTCCCCCGAACCTACATTAGGGTTAATATTTTTCGGAAAGAAGGATGGGGCATTCAATATAGATATTAAGGAGCTTGACAGAGACAAGTAAAATTAGAATATCTCCGGTCGGTTCGCGGTACTCGCAGGCTAGTTGCTGGTAGTATCGCCTCTGGTTGATTTGTTGTTCGAGTTTGACCCTATGAACACAGGTGCGGAAGGAGGCTGGGTGATCTCCGCCACAGTACACACATTTAAGTGAGTTGGCTGCTCTAGCGCACTCTGCCACTAGGTGAGGGCCTGCTCACCTTACGCACTTGAGTGGCATGTGGCAGTAAGTTTTAGTGTGCCCAAACTGTCAGCACCTGTGACACTGCGGGATCTGCTGTTAGCGGTTATATTCCTTAACCCTTATGACTATGTTGTCAATCACCTTTATTTCTTTCAGGTGGTCGGAGTAGGGGTAGCTGGGCTTAAAAGTGGCGAGAGGGGCTCTATTTCCGTCTTATTCCCAGTAGTCACAGCATGTTTAAGTTCATTGAAATTGGATATTTGAGAATTATAGATAAATTTGGTGCCAGGGCTTTTAACTTTTGCTAGTATTGTGGATAAAAGATACTCATTCCGAAAATTTTTGGGATCATGATTGTAGAATTAAGTAAGACATTTTTGGGGAAACTGTCAAAAAGCGGGAAAGTAATTCTCTCAGGCTCTCAGAGAAATATGTGTATATAATACTTAACCTATAATACCTTACTGAGAGAGGAATGTTCGATGTCTAGGCACTGATGAGGCTTAGCGGTCTTGTAGTTGAGGCAGTTGGTGTATTTCAGTTCTATCAATGTACACTCACTGTAGTCATGCTCGCCACAAAAGTTTCCGCAAACTTGAACCTTGCTTTCACATTTGTGAGTGACATGATGTAAAGGTGAACATTTTCTGCAGCGCCTCACTGACAGAAAATCTGCTCTGCACATGGAGAAGCCCAGCTTTAGTCTTCCTTTTTGTAGTTTCGTTCTTGCATTTGGGGGTGGTTTCTATAATTGCATTTTACTTTTTTTCTTTCGAGTGGAATATTTTTATTAATTTCAAGTCAGCTGCTTGAATTTCTAATTCTTCGTTTTGGTTATGTAATGCCGAAATTAGGTTATCTTTATATATTTCTTTGGGTATATATTATTATGGTTGGGTTTAATTTCTTAATTTTCTTTATTTATGTCTTTACATTTTTTCATCAGTTCAGTTGAAATGATTTCGATGTCTTGTTAAAAATGTCTTATTAAAATATTAAATATAATATATTTGATATTAGTATAATGTCAATAATCCTTTTAAATTATAATTTAGAATCATAAAAAAAAAATCTTTGAAAATTCACTTACATAAAATTACTGTTAATAGTTTTAAAATATAACCTTACAAGAAGCAAAGGATTTTCCGTGTGACTTAATTTTCCTTCAAGCTGCTCTTCCTCGACCAGGTTGTAGTGTCCAGGCCATAGTTGTTGAAACAAAACTGGTCTAGTGTTCTTCAAAATCAGTCGACCCATCCTACTAGCGGTTAGGTAATTATGTATGTGATACATACGTCCTGGTTTTTTAAAAAATTATTTACTTCTTAATTACAATTGTACTTATGCTAAGATACAATGTGCTGGAACGGAGCCTGGAGGAAGACTGAATACAATGCTTTAACAATTTCCCAGAGTGGAAGGAGCAGTGCTGGCTTGCCAGCTAGCGACTACATAAACAGTTATTACTATATAACTTATATGAATTTCTGTTTTCTTTAACTAATTTAAAATGGTGTCATATGTTATATTCTTACTCCTTTTTGTAAGCTCTTACATGAAATGTTCGAATGTTAAATATGATTTCTGTAATTAAATGAGAAAATGAAATGCTATGTTTATCTTATTAAGAGCAACTGTTTGTAGGAAAAGCAAATCTTTTTGAGTTAATTATGTTAAAAAAGTGGTATCCATATTTTTATTTTTCAGTGCATAATGTTTAATAGTAAGTAGTAATATTCATGTTAATTAAGGTGTAATCATTTAATGGAACTTATTTAGTTAAAGACTAAATAAAATCCTTTGTCCCACCCTGGATAGAAAAGGGTGGTAATCTGAGATTAACCCTATGATTAGCTTTAGGTGGATGGTGATGAATAATTTTTCATTTTTTTCCATATTCAAGTGAGTGATTTCCATATTAAGTTTACTGTGTACTAATAAAGAACTTTTGCATAAAGAAATAGACTATTCATTTATTATACCTTACATGTTTTCTTTTTCCAGGTATGAAATTAATTCTATTAAAAGTTTTAAATCAGTGATAATGAAAAAAGTCTGTCACGCAGGGGCTGCGTAAACTAAACAGATTTCCCACGTGAAGTTTTACAATAGATAAATCTGCAAACTAGTAACAAGACTCTACCAACTTCACGGGAGCTGAACAGTTACAAAACCGGCCGAACTAGCTCTCGGCGAAGTCACGAATTGAACAGACATCAGCCGATCTCATCTCGTCAGTTATCCGCGCACAATTAACAAAAATGCAAATATCTCGGTTAATATTCAAGATAGAGAATAAATGTACATGACAATATTTATATTAAATTTAATTTGCAATAAGATTGGTTCTATACAAGTTTTCGATCCGGCTAGTAACGGAGATATTTAGAATTTTTGAAAATCCCCCTCCCACTGGTCCGAGTTATATATATATATATATATATATATATATATATATATATATATATATATATTTGAATGGACCTTATTTTCATCATCTCCTGTGTAGGATCGATGGACATTTGAAGAAATTTTTTGAAAATTGCATCATAAGTAGAACCTCAATAGCTGATTTCTCTTAAGGGAAACCTGCTAAAAATAAAAAGAAGGATTGATCAATATGTATTCTGGCTTATTTTAGTAGTTTCTTCTAACTCTATAATTTGATTTAAATAAAATCTTTATTCCCATCATGGCTAGAAAATTATGGTAACCTGTAGATAACATGTCCCAATTAGCCATAGTAGCAACAAGTGATTTTAATAATAATCAAATTTTAAAATTGAAGAAATCTTCAAATTTTGGATTTAAGCAACTTCTTCAACTGGAAATAACAGTGGCACATTCCCTAAAGAACTAATTCTTGCTATCTTGAATGAGTAAAGCTTTACTTTTAATACATTAGGTAAACCTAGTCATGCGATTAAATCCATCCGGTATGGGCAATAGAAATGTATATAGTGACCAAATCCTTCGTGTCATCAGGCTAGGAACGGGCAAGTAACCTGTAGATAATCCACACTAACTAGCTGTATTAACAAAAACTAAACATTAATAACTAACTTTTTTTTTTTGGCATAAAGAGAATCAGACCTATGAGAACCATTTCAGTATTAAAACTTATTTTAAAATCAAAATGTTTTTTTTTTACCCGTACATTATAGATACAACTGACAAGATAAACTGGATCAAATGCTCTACATGGATGAACAAATGGTTTAATAAAAATAAAGTCCGTCATGCAGGGGCTGCGTTAACTAAGCAGACTTCCCATGTGGGCCACATATTTGCATTTATCTCAAAGCTGATAAGTTCAATGAGAACAATATTTGGTATTTAGGAGTCGAATAAAGTGTTTCATAATATAAGAGCTTTTTAGCAGATTTCCCCTAAGGGAAATCAACTATTGAGGTCGTACTCATGACGCAATTTTTAAAAATTTTCATTCTAATGCCTATCGATCCTACCTAGGAGATGACGAAAAGAAGTCTGTTCAAAACTGAATGTATATGTCTTTTACTGATCTAGCAGTCGGAATTATTGTTTAATCGTTATTAAACTCGATATTTAGTCGTTTTATGTAAAAAAAAAAAGAAAGATCAAGTTCATTAACGACTGAAATCAGACCTGGGGAGGTGGGTTTAGAGGGGAGGAATTTCGAAATATCTGTTACTATACGTCAGATCAAAAAATTGTATAGAAACAATCTTATTGTAAATTAAATGTACTATAAATATTGTTCTATACATATTTTCCCTGAATGAATATTAACCGAGATATTCGGTTTTTTTTTAGTTTTACGCTTTCAGTGAACCCCCACTCCCACTAGTAATAATAAGCTGTTATATCATGAACCACTTCATTATAAGGCTAAATACCAAATATTGTTTTCATTGAACTTTTATTTTGTGAGATATATGCAATTACATTCTGTTGATCCCCCCCCCTTTTTTTTGTTCTTGAATGATTGAGATAAAACTGATTTTGATTCATTAAAAATTACAGCACTAGCTTTAGTAAATTGTTTTCAATAAAATTAATATGTTATATTGAGATATATTTTGTTAGTTGTTAGTTGTCTTTCCGGTCTATCTATCTATTCAGTGCTACGAGGTTAGCTGCCCTGTTTACAATTCAGCTGCTTTCTGTTGTAGAGATTATTAGCTTGTATTGTAAATTGACTGTAAAATTTCTCATTACCGTTTGTATTTATTCACTTAACATTCAAGGTAGTGTTACCTGTATGTATATTTATCTATTATAAATCTTCTTGTGGGAAATCTGCTTAGTTTACGCAGCCCCTGCATGACGGACTTATTTTAATATGAAATGAATAGGAGTGGGGGTTTACTAATGGCCGGAAACTAAAAAAAAATGCAAATTTTCTAATTTCTCCCTCCCACTGTTCGGATTTCAGCCATTAACAAACTTTATCTTTAGTTTTACATAAACCATTTAAATATAAATATATATAACATAAACCATTTGTTTGGTAACGATCAAATAAATATTGTGACTGCTAGAACATGAACATACACAAACACACACACACATATATATGTGTGTGTGTGTTGAACGGACCTCATTTTCGTCATCTCCTAGACATTTGAGGAAATCTGCCAAAAATGCCGGAGGAAAAAAGTTGTTGGCTTTCTTCTCTAGTTTTACCATAGAGCATTATTTTTCAACTTTGACGCACGACCAAATGTTGCTTCTGCAGATGACATCTATGATTTATTATGCTCTTTCTTCTTAAAGAACCAACAGACCTCATTTCGATATCTTTGAAATTAGAGGATCTACATCATTGTAAAATCTGGTATCGTGAGCTTCATTATAATTTTTTAAGGTGATTTATGATAATCTTCATTTTTAGGTATGTATAGAAACTGGGCATCCGCACGCTATCCATCTTTCCTCAAATTGTTTCTGCTACAACTCTTCTATCTTCCATTAAGTAATGTGTCAGGCACTTATCTTCTTGCAGCTATGTTGTTCTTCTATGTTGAAAGAATACATCCTCCAATAAGACTGGCTAATCCATCCACAAAAAGTTGTTATAGGCACCGTTATTCCTGTTTAAGGGACCTTACAACATTTTCAAAAGCAATTACTTGTTTCAGTTAAAGTTTTTAATGTTTTCTTTTTTCCTCATCAATACTGATCTTAATCTGTATATTTTGGCTTTAAATTTAAAGAAATATTGTAAAATACTGGTGTGTAGTTTTACAATTGAAAAATCCTGTAAAACGTTATTTTAAAAAATGTTTTTTTTTTAAACACGTCTTATTATGTAGCACCTACACGTTCAAAGATATTTTGAAATGATTGAATAGAAAAAAATACAGAAGAATGAAGCATTAGATATCCAAGATTGCAACTCTCTAAGTTGCGTGAAAAATTATAATGATGTTGAGGATACCAGATTTTACAATAATGCAGATCCCTAATTTTCAAAAATATTGAAATGTGATTTGTTGGTTTTTTTCACTTTCTTTTTGAGGATTTTGAAAGGGTTTCATAAAAAATAACTGTCGCTGCAACATTTGGATGTGTCGAAGTTTGGGATTACAAAGTTCTATTAATAAGGAAGCATTAAAAAAAAAAAAGTTCTTCAATTCTTTAAACTTTTTTGTTGCAGTTTGAACCCTGAAGTCTGGTATACCTTTTTAGCAGATTTCCCTTAAGGGCAATTAGCTATTGAGGTTGTACTCATGATGAGATTTTTGGAAAATTTCCTCAAATGTCCATCGATCCCATCTATGACGAAAAAGAGGACCGTTCAAAATTTATATTTGTATGTGTGTATAGTATTTACAGGCTATACCTGGGCAATTGGTCTCCTGAACAGTTAAACCTGATTTTCAAACAATGGAGTAAGAGGGTCTGAGGACTTGCAGTGGTTCCCCATTACCTTCTTACAGACCATACAACAATAAAGGCATCATGAGGGAAATTTCAGTCACACCAGTAAATATATAAATCAAGAAAATTCTATTCAAAGCCAGAGTTGTTAGATAGCCATTCCTCTGTAGCCTGCATAAGTGGTAGGCATTAGCCAGTATTAGTAAGACTACAAGTTTTATCGGTACATGACGAAAATGAGGTCCTTTCGAAATTTTATATATTTATGTATATGTTTATTTGTCTGTTACCACTCTAGGGGTCAAATTTTTTTTTTTTATTCGAAACCAAATATATGTATAAACGTCATACATAAAAAGAAAGATCAAGTTAACAGCTGAAATCTGGACAGTGGGGAGGGGGATTTAGAGGGGAGGAACTTTTAAATATCTTTATTATACGTCGGATCGAAAAAGTGAATATTACTAATGTTATTCCAAATTTCTTATCCTATAAATGTTATTTTATACATGTTTTCTTTATTATGAATATTAACGGAGATATTTGGATTTTTTTAGTTTTCAGCCTTCAGTAAACCCCCATTCAAGTCTTATCTACAATAAGCTGTTATACTGTGAAGCACTTTCTTTGTAGCCTAAATACCACATATTGTTGTAATTGAACTTTTACACGTTTTGTGATAAATGCAAATACATGACGCACTTGGGAAATCTGCTTAGTCAATGCAGCCCCTACGTGACAGACATTTTAGTATGTAGAACTGTATAGTTAGGTGATCCTGAGAAATTAAGAATAGCGTTATTGGAACACTGAATGAACTAAATTGCAATATTCAAACATTTTTTTACTCTTAGGAATCAAAATATATATGGCAGTCGCAGGCCGTGTTTTCATCAATGTTTTGTTACGTGACTTAGAAATGAATATTTACCTTACATTTTTCACCTTGTCGGGAACTTTGTTTCTCCTTTGTTTGATAATTTTGGTGATCAAGGAAGGATTTTAATTTTTGTTATACATTAAAATGGGTGAATATGAATTAACTTTAAATTACGACACATTACAATTAAAATTTATTAGTTTATAAAGATAAAATTAGAAAACGAGAAAAACAAACTGGGAACTAGGAGTTTAGTTTAAACAAATAATTATTACCAGAATGAACAATTCTTCATTATCACAATGGTTAGGACATAGATTTATGGCAGTTGTTGAAGCATTGTAGACAAAGTGACTTCATGCTGCACTCTTCACAATACGTTCTAACTTTTTTGTATGCTTCTTTAGAGGACAATGTTTTTCTTAATTTTTCGTAACACTTTTTTAATAAAGCTGAATCCACTAATTGTAGGTCACGTGATTTGCACATTATACAGATTAATGTTTCAAAACTACAGCAAAAACTGAAATGGGAGGGACGCGTTTAAAATTTATTAAACGCAAATTATTTAATTTACAAGGCTTATGTAAATAACAGAACAAGCGGTTCAGATGAAAATCACGGGAAATAACACGGGGCTATATGAGCCTGTGCCGGATTAGAGCCGAAATACCACTCTCCAGGCAGGCACGGAGTCATAAAGCCCCGTGCATTTTTCAATGATATACGACGTATTTTTTGGATTTAAAATACATAAACGTACTATTTTTAATTATATTTACTAGTAAAAAGCAAAAACTGTCAAAGTATTTTTTGAACATTTATCTTCAAAACCGACCTGTACTGGGAGACAGTTACGTACGGGGTCATTTGACCCCGTGCCGTACTGAACGTGTTAATAGTAGGTGAGGGGAACAAGATTTTTAAATAATATAATTAAAAAAGGATTCCCCTTTTTAAAATAAATGTTTTATTTAACACAAGAAAAGAAGACAATGTGTACAAACAAAAATGTTTGACTCTTCAAATGTGGCTTTGAATAATGTAGTTTATTATATAATACGTAGAGTATTGTTTATGTAACATGAGTAGAAGTGGGGGTTTCTGAAGGCTGAAAACTGCAAATACCTCGGTTAACATTCAAGATAATAAATGTATATAACAATAATTATAGTACATTCAATTTGCAATAAAATTGGTTCTAATCATTTTTCGATCCGACACATAGTAACAGAGAAATTTCGAAAATCCTTCCCTCTAAACCCCCCCCCCCTTTCCCCTAGTCCTTTATTATTTATTTATTATTATTTATTAACGTCCACTTTTTGCAATCCCCTAGTCCTATTTCAGCCATTAACGAACTTGATCTTTCTTTTTACATAAAACGACTAAATATCGAGATTGGTAACGATTAAACAATAATTGCAGCCGCTAGAGCGGTAACAGACAAATATATATATATATATATATATACAGTTTTGAACGGACCTCATTTTCATCATCTCCTGGGTAGGATCGATGGACATTTGAAGAAAAAAATTGAAAATCCCGTCATGAGTATGACCTCAATAGCTGATTTCCCTTAAGGGAAATCTGCTAAAAAAAAGAAACTTAGATAAGCCCAACCATATTTGAACAAAGGTGAAGCTGCTTTATCATAATCAACAATGTGGCTTGCCGCCATAACCTTTGGTCCTCAACGGTGTTCCAATAATAGTGATTATTTTCCTCACCCTGTCTCTCATGACATACCTGATCTCGGTATCCAGTCTAATTTATAGTAAATGGCTGTTCAGGACTGTAGGGATTTATTTCAGAGGGAAAGAAAAATAGCTTTGAAACAAACTATTTTGAAGATAGCCAAAACATCAAATCATAAAAAAAAGTAAGTAAATCATACAGGAAATCTGAGAAGTTTGTAGAATTGTTATTCAGGAGCTTATCAAGAAGAATATGATCACATGTTCTAGTATTGAGTACAAGAAAGTCAAAACACTCTCCAGGTATATATTCAGGATGAAGATATAAAATGAGTTTAATCATAGAATAATATGTTTTGGGATATAATAGCTAATTGTTAATGTGAGATGAGGAGTAATGGATTATAGGATGAAAAGTACAACACACTCCATTAACATATTAATGAGTTATAAACACTATACAGAATAGCAACTTTAGAATGTAAATATTTTCATAAGATTGGTAAGTAACATTTTACGATCCAACTTATAATAATATAGATATTTGATTTTTAGATATTATTGCTCTATAAACTCAGACTCCTACTAGCCCAATTTCAGCCATTAGCAAACTCCATCTTTAATTTTAGATATAATGTTTAAATATTGAATTTGCTGCTGATCAAATAAAAATTATGACTCCTAGAGCATTATCAGGCAGATATGAAACTTCTAAGCAACCCAATACTTAATCTAAAAATTATAAGACAAAAGATAATTTCAGCTCTGCATTTTCAAGAAATAGGTATTGAGAGAAATAAAACACTAGAGAACAGGAAAAAACAATTTAAAAATGTAATATTATTTACATTATTTACAATCGTTTAGGAAAAATATCTACTTTCTTTATTTATATACAAAATAATATTAATATATATATTACATAAAAGATTTTATTGGCTGTGGATTTACTTCTATATCCAAACCCAATTTACAAGTTGTTTTCATCAGTCTCCAATTTTATTTGAGGTGGTGTAACAAATAGTTCCTTTGGTGTTTGCCCTTGATTAGCCTAAAAATATTTAAATTAATTATTAAAACTTGCAAATAAAGAGTATTCTACTCAATTCAAGCAGAAAACTAAATATGGATTTCTGCATATAATAAGATAACATTTATAAGACAAATCAAAATGTATTCAAAATCATAGCCACTTAAATTATGATATTGTAATAATGATTCAATCTTTCTTAAATGAGGATTGAATAGCACAATATCAGGATGTTTGAAAGTACAAAAACTATTCAGAAGGAGACTAAAATAAATAAATTACAATTTAATTGGAATCCAATCTTATAAAATGTAATATTTTATTAATGAATTGTGCATGCATTATTTTAGTTTCACCATAAACAAATGCTAATCTATAAGTAATTATAAAATAAAAAACGATACGAATCTTCCATTATATATAATTCGTAAAATGCTATAGTCTATAGTACGACAAATGGAGTCATTCAGAACTACCTATCAACTTGTGTTTTACAATATTTTGTGCTGTTAAAGAATAAAACCATTGCAAAAATTTTGCATCAATAACTTATAATTTTGCATTTCTTATCCTACATTTAAAAATCATTTAGAGAATTTTAATTGGTAAATAGGAATTATTGCTTGACAGTTTATGAAAGGTTAAAACCTTTAATAAAACTGATTTATCAGCTGCGATAACACTAAAATGTAACAAGGAATATTTGTATCTAATTTCTCAATTTGCATTATAAAATATAAACAAAAAGCAACAGGCTTCTAAATAATTCAGCTTGAAACCAGCATTAAAAGAAAGCAATATCTTCATAATTTCTATACTGGAACAAATACAGTTGATGAGGAAATTCTTGAATAACAAAAGTGTGTGTATTACTAGTTAGTTTCCCCCTAAGCAGTTAATATTTTGAAACTCATTATTTGTGTAGTGGAAAACAAAACTAAATTGTTATTTAATATTTAAGTCATTTTGCCTTTGGTTTTGTATTAGCAGATTTCCCTCAAGGAAAATCAACTTATTTTATTATTGATAGATTGTATTTTTACTAAGTGGATTTGCAACATGATATATCTTCAATAGAACTTTCATTTATAGCTCCTTGAAAAATTACAATATTCAACTATATTTTTTGCTCCTATGATTGAACTCTTTTATACATATGCCCTTTGTTAAAATTTGAAGTAGCATGAATACATTTTTTTCTTTTACAATTTACCGCAAACTCTAAGGTATATGAGTATTACTGTAATAGCCGAAAACAGTTTGAAAATATGAATGCTCAAAATTTAAAGAGTAATAATTTCATTGAAATTTTCAGAAAAAGTGAAATATAAGATGTGAAATGAACAAAATTAACCTACTAAACCCAACTCTTTCTGCATTCTAAACACAATACACACGTTTAAAATTTTTAAAAATAATTAGAATGGTACAAATATATGAAATATGTACTTTCATCACAGGAATTTAATTTTAATCACATTAATTGAAGAGAAAATTTCTTACAAAAATGCTTTAATTAATTCATTACAACGAATAATTTGTTCATTAATTCGTAAATACTAAATATCATAATTGAAAGAAAATGTTCTTTTCTAAACATGTCCATGAGTGTTGGGGCAGAGATAGGTGGTATTTATATCATTTCTATGAAATATTATGCTCGCCTAATTTCCTTAAAGAAGGAATAGAAAGAGACCAGATAACAGTGGACATATTACTTGGAGGACAAAAGAACAGATTATCAAACAGAAGAAATCTAGTTGCAACAGAAACGAGCAGTTTAAAATGGTGTCAAATTCTAAAGGTATGTACCAACAAAGTAACTACTTTATTGGGGTTGTTAGAAGAAGGTGTTAGACCTATGTGAATTAGTTCATGAGCAGAAATTTTAGATTTATTTTAAATAATATATTTAAGTAAACAAATGTTAGCCCATGTGCCAAGATTGTACATGGGAAACCAGAGATTTCCTGCTAAAAGAGGGAGGGGGGAAGCCACCGGGACCTCATTCACTTTTTAGTTAGATGAACAAAAAAACACAGAATGTTTTTTGAGGTTATAGTACATACACAACCTAACGATGTTCTGCAAAATATGAATTTCTCCTGCCCTCCTTGATAGATAGAATCACACTACAATACACAAAATTTAGGCTTCTCCTTGATTTACTTAAAAAATGGAAATTTATCTAAAAACCTAATGTTACATTTTTTTTTTTTAAATCCAGGAATCAGCTTAATCATTCGTCAGAAAATGTATCACTACTGTTCTTATATGACAAACAAACTATTAATGTTGCAGGCCCTTTAGGAAAAAGGGCTGGCATACAAAGAGCATAAATGCACCTAGTGTGTTTTGCACTCTAGAACTATTTAACTCTCACCTACAAACTGCATAACTCCAAAAAATATATAAAAAAAAAAAATCAATACGACTAAACACACATAAATGAGACAAGTATATACTGATGCAGCACCCAACTGGGATATCGAAAACATGTTTTCACTCGTTCCATCAGACGCATAAGTCAAATGTCCCATCTCATATGTTTAGCCCGAAATTAAACATTTGATCATAAAATTGGAAAAATTAATTTGATAAGTTGAGGAGGGAAAGAGAAGTGGTATAAAACCAAGAACTACCACCTAAATAAAGAGAGTTGACAAGCGTGAGTTAATAAGCTAACTAAATTCTGGCCATAGAAATTTTTTAAAAGAATAAATTAATCATTTGACCATTTTTCTAGAGCGTCTATAACTCCTTTATACACACTCTTACTCACTTCGATGAGCACACATATCTTCATATTTAACACATTGAAGCACACTAGTTTCATTTAATTGAATATACTGTTTCATAACTTGAGGAGATTGAGAACCACTTAAAATGGTTTAAAATTAAATCATATAAAAGGACAATCCTAAATTAGCCATTAAGCTACTTTAATTCCTGAATTAGTGTAAACTGCAGCAAAAGTTTCACTATCGAAAATAGTAAAAAGTAGCTTAATAAAAGTTGATGTTTTAAGGGAACTTGAATAAATGAAAAAAGTTGTTCTTTATAGAGCAGTGTAATTTGTATATTTAATCAACTTTCAGATAGAATTCCAACTTTGAACTGGGACTAATTATAGCCTTTCAAACTTTTATCAAGAAAACATATCTTCTTTCTTCAAACTCATCAAAATGTTTACATTACCTGCCGTGAAATTTAAATTATAAAACTTGGTCCTGAACTAACTTGATTAGGAACCCTCCTAGTCGTAGCGTTATTCTATCCCAAGCAGACTTTATAGGTCTTTATCAAATATTCATTATTGAGATTAAGAATCAATGTCAGTAGTTCAAACATCAGGGCACCCTACTGTGACTAGGGGAGAAGATCGAAATCTGGCAGGGTCATCTGTTAAAAAAATAAACTGATTATTGAATAATGTCAAGAAAGTGAGAAGAAGGAATAACATGTTAGAATAATATATAAATTAAAAATCATGCAGTGAAAAAATAAAAAAAAATCAATCAAAGCCCCTTATCTTACACTCAGTGAGGAAAAGTAGAATTAAATGCAGTAAGGAAAGATAGATGGAGATTAGTAATTACTTGCTGGGTAATTAGAGGAGTCTTGGGATAAAAGGTGCAGCCTCAGGAATTCGAAACACAGTCTGCAATCAACAAATAATGCATTTGCAAATAGTCTTTTATAATCTACACTTCATATATCTACATTGAAACTTTAACACTCTGAGTTTTTTCAACATATGTTTAGGATGAAATCTAGGGGGGGGGGGGTATTTGAGAGCTATAGATTTAGTGATGTCTTCAGGTGAAGCTAAATAAAGTAGTGGTCAAGGGAGCATTTACTGGGGGGGGGGGTTACTGAAGGCTGAAAACAGTAAAGCATGAGTAACTCCCTTAATATTTGAGTTATGAGAAATTGTATAGAACAATATTTGTAGAGCATCGATAGTTTAATAAGATTGGTTCTATAACATTTCACAATCCTACTCATAATAACTGAAATATTTTGAATTTTCTAATTCCTCCCCCCTCTGTACTCCCACTATTCCATGTCCAATTTCTGTCAGTAACGGATATGATCTTTAGTGTTAACTGAAACAGTTAAATGCCGAGTATAGTATAGATCAAATAAACTATTTTGAAACAAGAACTTAAAATCTTAATTGATGACATCACCAAAAAACAAATTTGCATGTATCTCATGTAATAAAGGTCTCTTGAAAATAATATTTGGCATTTACGCTTAGAATAAGATGGCGGTTTACTGAAGGCAGAAAACCGAAAAATGCAAATATCTTGGTTAATATTCAAGATACAGAATAGATGTATATAACAACATTTAATATCAAATGTAATGATAAGATTGTTTCTATACAAGTTTTCGATCTGACTCATAATAACAGAGATATTTTGAATTTTTGAAAATTCCCCATCTAAACCCCCCCCCTCCTTCCAATGGTCTGATTTCAGCCAATAACGAATTTGAGCTTTAGTTTTGCATGAAACTTATATATCGAGTTTGGTTACAATCAAACAAAAATTGTTAGTGCTGCAGCAGTAACAGATAAGTGTATTTATGTAATTGTGAAAGGACTTCATTTTCATCATCTAGTAGGTAGGATAAATGGACATTTGAGCAAATTATTTGAAAATTTTGCCATGAGTGTCACAAATAGCTGATTTCCCTTAAGCAATATCTGCTAAAAGAATTAATAACTCCTCAATATCTGGGTTATGAGAAAATGTATAGAACAATTGTAAAGCATCAGTAGTTTTACAAGGTTAGTTCTATAACATTTTTCGATCTGACTCATAATAACAGGATATTTTGAATTTTCGAATTCCCTCTTCCTTTAAACCCACCCCCCCCCCTCTCCCTGATCAATTTCAGCGTGTTAAAGAACTTGATTCTTAGCATGGAATAAAATGGTATAGATAACATAAACATTTTCGAATAAATAAAAACATATTGAAAATAATATTTGGTATTTAAGCTTGTGATAAGACATTTCATGGCATAGTGGCTTATTGTTGACGTGCGACGACTAAAAGGGAGGGGGGAGGTTACTAAAGGCTGAAAATTAAAAAATGCAAAAATCTCGGTTAATATTGAGATAGAGAAAAGGTGTAAAGAACAACATTTATAGAAATTTAAGTTCTACATGATTGGTTATATACAATTTCTCAATCCAACTCATAATAAGACATATTTTGAATTTTGTGCGATATTCACTCCCTCTAAACCCCCACTCCTCCCAAAGCCTGATTTCAGAAGTAAATCTTGATCTTTAGCCCGATCTTGATCTTTAGTATTTGAAACAAATTTTTAAAAAATCATGAGTACATGCCATATGAGCTGAGGAGTGACCATGTCTAATGTTTTCACTTATAATATTCAAAGGGAAGCATTTTCCAATATGACCCCATATTGAAAAGGTTTATCCTAGTAATGAATTGTCAGAATGTGAAATAATCTTATGTTCCCCTACCATAAGGAGAGTAATACAACATAGTTATTTGTTGTGAACATATGTTTAGGGCCTACATTATGTAAGTAAAAGTTAGTATATAACACAAAAGACAGGTCAGGCACCGGCAATAATAGGGCCAATTAATATCAAAATATTCATTTGCTCACTCAGAATGCCAAAGTATAATTAAGTTAGAAATAAATAGCCATAACCAAAAAATAAGTTAATAATTAAAAACAATAAAACAAGTGGCACACCAAAAGCTAGAAGTTATTAAAGCCAACACATAGCTGTTAGTAAGTATACCATAAAATAAATAGATAAAATTAAAATGAGATAGTAATAAAAGCTTTCACTGGGATATTAATGAGATCTGACAATGTTCAATAATATTTCTACATTACAAGTGAGATATTACATTAAGTGCTGTAGCAGGAACTCTTTAGTTATGCCGCAAATGTGACTTCAAAAAATATAAAATAAAAAAAACAACCTAATAATGGTTCACAAATGCACACACTGTACATTTATATTAATATTATATTTTAATTAAATAATAAATACATGAGATTTCATACCTTCCAGGATGAATATTAAATTTAAACAAATAAATTTGATTTATGTTGCAAAAAGAAACACTGAAGTATAAGGTTTGTAACATGGATATCAGGTAGGAATAAAGAGATTCAATCTATGTGAAAATTAAATAGGCCAAAATGAATAAAGGAAATAATTCGACAGGAATAAATTTCCTGGATCACAAAAAAATTTGGGTTCATAAAAAACATCAGTATCTTCACTTTATAGTTGTTTTTTCGGCTCAGTACTTTGAGAGCCTAATCCTATCGTCAGTGCTCTAAAGACAATTTGAATCCCTAAGATAAACCATCATAGGATAGCAATTTTTGGTGAAGCTTTAAACAATTTTTTACTAACAATTTTAAACAATTACTACCGTTATATGGACATTTTCCAATTATTTTAACTAAAAAAATTATAAATTACAATATATATAGTTACTAGGTTTCATACACCTCATTTTAAAATGCTCTCATGAAAAGGGGATTAATCTCTTTGAATTTTCTAAATGTTCATATGTACTTAATGATTTCTTTTAAGTAAAAAATAGCTTCTCACTCATGGGTTTTTGAAATCAGATGTAAACATTTTTAGGGAGAATGAGATATATTAGGATGAAGATATCTCAATAGAAAATCCATCACGCAGGAGCTGTGAAAACTATGCAGATTTCCAATGTGCTGGAATCATACGTCTGACATATGTTTTATTCTCTATTTCTCTCTTAAAATTAGAACCCCAAGTAAATAAAACTAAAGTTTAAGCTAGGCATAAAATGTGTATTGATTTAATATGAATAGCCTTAAGTGAAAATCACAAGTGTAGGAGTACAGGTATAAAGAGGGCTGAAAATACGAGTATAAAATAACAAACTGTATGGAATAAGTTGTTTAATGTTTTTTTGTCTGCCTTGAAAAACAATTACAGATTTGGCCTTTTCTTCAAATCGCTACCTCTCTTAGCCCCATGTTAGTCACTAAGAAACTTGATTTTAAGTTTTACACAAAATGTATAATTATTGAGTTTAGTAATGATCAAACAAGAATTCATCTGATAGAACATTAACACAGACATACAAGTTTGTGTACATTCATGCGCATGTGCACACACACATCTATGTAATTTTTTTTTATTTTTTTTTGAACAGGCCCCATTTTTGTAACTAATTAGGCACAAGTTCAATGGATATTTGAATATATTATTTGAAAATTCTGCCATTAGTAGCTGATTTCCCTTAAGTGAAATAACAGGAAATATTCTAGGGAAGCTTGTCTTATTCCACCTTCTCTTACAATCCAAAAAAACTAGCTTTCAATAACTTCCTAGAAGTAGTTCATAAACAGGAAATGAGATCGACTTCCCAAGGTATATCCTTAAAAATTCTTTCCCTATATAAATGGCACACTATTGTTTTCTATTACTTAATATACTACCAAATTATCTAAGAAAATGAACGTTATCTAGCCTAAAAACTTGGAAAAATTTCCTACCAAATCTAAAACCCAATAACAAAACTACATAAAGATATTTAAGTGTAGTGAAAAATACTTAAGAAATGATCTCACCTGTGTTGTGAGATTTTTAAAATATAATATCTAATAGGGACAAAACTAGAAAGGGACACAAAAATATGAACATGAAAAATATGAGCTACCTAGAGTTTGAAATTTAAAAATCCAAAAGCTGTTACTTTTTTTAAAGATTATAAACGAAGCAAGAATGACCCTTAGATGTTAATAAATAGCTAATGTGAGCATGGTTGTGTTATGTACCACCTCAAATGCATTGGTTGGGACAAACTGAAAGAATGATAGCCATCAGACTGCCCAAGTAAGTATTCCAGGAGGAAGAAGGATGAGTTATCTTTGTGTAATGGTCGTTTCATAACCTGGAGGACATATAGATGTCAGGCATCCAGAATTAGATAAGTCCAACTGGGAACCATAAGACATGACAAAAACCGGTGATGGCAGTGCCTCTAGTCCTTTCAGGCCTGTGGTGCTGGGAAAGTAAATTTATGCAGGGTGAGTCATAATATTAACGAGCGATTTGTAAAAGCGCGCGAGCCAAGCTGCATTGGATGGAGGTGGGGGGGGATAGCGTCAGTTACGTTTGGAGCGAAATAGCATTTAGTCACAATGGAGCGCTGGACCACACAGCATCGTGCGTACGCTGTCAAAGCATTTTATCAAGACGTTTCAATATTAATCGGAATTTGCCGGTGCCGTCTGCATGTGCGATTAAAAAGTGGGTTGAGAACTTTGAAGAACTCCATGACAGTTGGTCAAATCCCACTGGCAATTCTACGCAATGTGATGAGTCACTTCAAGGTCCGGCTCGAGGAATGTGTGCGTCTAAACGGACGCCATCTTACTGGAGTTATTTTCAAAAAATAACAGACATTTTACTGTTGCAGAAAATGCTTTTGTGATTTTATATTGTGATATAAACATATTTTTGTAACAAAATGTTTTTATTTAACAGTCTTTTAAAAATCTCTCGTTATTATGCCTCACTCTGTATATTAAAGGAGTAGGGACTTGTGTGTGCATGTGTATATTCTTCATATTTTATGGCAAAGGTCTCCAATAAAAAACATTTTTTTCGGTGCAAACTTTATTGAAACTGCCCTACATGTTTCGTGGCTTACTTGCCACCTCTTCAGGGGCTATCCATTTCTGAAGTGCTCGTTTCCCTTTTACATTCGTTGCGACTGTCCTCATAGAGGAGGTAGTTGATACTTACTTATGAAGTAACTTCTCTGTGAGGACAGTCGCAATAAATGTAAAAGGGGAATGAGCACTTCAGAAATGGATAGCCCCTGAAGAGGTGGCAAGTAAGACACGAAACATGCAGGGCAGTTTCAATGAAGTTTGCACTGAAAAAAATGTTTTTTATTGGAGACCCTTGCAATAAAATATGAATATACAATTAATATTGGGTCCAGAATAAGAATATATATATACTAGCTCAGATACCCGGCTTGGCCCGAGAATTGATTTGAGGCTGAATGGTGATGGTATTTTTTTTGGCAAGGCTTTACTTTGCACACTATTTTGACATTTACCCATCCCGATGTTTAGGGTTTATACCCGTTGTTCACATTTGTTAATAATAAAATTAATTTTTTATGTAAGACTTCACTGTCCTCCATATTGTCATATTTCCCATCTCCTATGCATTATGCATAGATTTCAGCATATTTGCCGAAAAACAAATAGAAAATGAAATACCGCTATTTTTAAATTCAGGCCTCCCTTACAACCACCAGTCCTGCCCGTCCATAGAAATGTTGGTAAGGCTTGTTATAATGAAAGCATTAGTGCTAATACACATACCAAGTTTTATTTATTTCGGTTGGGTCTTTTGTCCCAAATAAAATTGTTCAATTCCGCTATAGGTTTTAGTGTATATCTTGTTTATAATTTGGTACACGAAAAAAGTGTATATAACAAAAGTTACTCTAAATAACAAAATAAACAACTTTTGTTATGTTCATATTTGCCAAAAAACCAATAGGAAACGAAATATTAGAGAATATTAATATAGCCTAAAGTCTAAGTAGGGCTAGTAGTAATATACATACCAAATTTCATAAAATTCGGTTCAGCCGTTTATGCGTGAAAAGGTAACAAACAAACACCCACGAAAGAAACAAAATGCAGTTATGGTGTCTATGACATGTTAAGCGAAAAGTTATCGTGAAATTTCGCGAAAAAAATCAATGTACAGACAGAGGTTACAATTTTATATATATATATATATATATATATATATATATATAAAATTGTAAACCTCTGTCTGTACATTGATTTTTTTCCCGAAATTTCACGATAACTTTTTCGTTTCACATGTCATAGACACCATAACTGCATTTTGTTTCTTTGGTGTCTGTTTGTTTGTTTGTTTGTTTGTTTGTTTGTTTGTTTATTTGTTTGTTTGTTTGTTTACCTTTTTTTCACGCATAAAACGGCTGAACCGAATTTTATGAAACTTGTATGTATATTACTACTAACCCAACTTAGACTTTAGGCTATATTAAAATTCTCTGAGACGAACAGGAGTGGGGGTTATAAGGGAAGCCAGAATTAAAAATAGCGATATTTCGTTTCCTATTAGTTTTTCGGCAAATATGAACATAATAAAAGTTGTTTATTTTGTTATTTAGAGTAACTTTTGTTATATACACTTTTTTCGTAATACCGAATTATAAACGAGATATACGCTAAAAACCTATAGCGGCGGAAGTGAACAATTTAATTTGGGACAAAAGATCCTAACCCAAAATTAACATAAAACTCGGCATATGTAATAGCACTAACGCTTTCATCATAACAAGCCATACCAACATTTCTAGGGACGGGCAAGAGTGGGGGTTATGAGGGATGCCCAGAAATTAAAAATAGCGATATTTCGTTTCGTATTGGTTTCTTGGCAAATATGAACATACCAAAAGTTGTTTATTTTGTTATTTAGAGTAACTTTTGTTATATACACTTTTCTTTTTATAACAAAGTATAAACGAGATATACGCTAAAAACTAAAGCGGGGGCAACTATTTTATTGGGCACTAGCGGTAGAACCGAAACTTAACAACACTCGGTATGTAAATTAGCATTAATTCTTCCATGATTATAAGCTATACTAAAAATTTTAGGTTCCAAGGGGAATGGGGGTTATGCGGGAGGCCTGAAATAAAAATTCGCGATATTTCATCGTCTATTTGGTTTTTGGCAATTGTGCACATAACATAAGTTAATTACTTTTTTAATTAGTGTAAATTTTGTTTTATAATTATTTTTTTTGTAAAATAAGGTATGAAGCAAGTAATTTGCTTAGAAATATTGATTATGGCTCAACAATACATTCCAATATGAACTACCCAGGTATCTCACCTGGATAAGTTAATTCAAATCCATGTTAGAATTTTATCCTTAATAATTCAATACTATGTTATTTTTTAACGCCAGTAACAGTTTGCACCAAATAAGGTATACTGTCCCCACCCTTCTCTAAGTGTATTTAATACATTATTTTAATTAAAACGTGAAAAATATTTGAAACAGTTTTAGAATTGTGAAGATAATGTAATATGATTTTTTAATATATTTGAATGTATTAGAGGATAGCTATCCAAAATGCATTGCAGGTTGGCAGCACTGAGGCTATGTAAGTGTCGAGCTACTTCCTTATCCTATTAGTTCTGCCGCTTCCCTTCCGACCTCATATTGGTCTATGTTTACATGTTAATTGATGCTTATAGCAATGTATTATTATTCTCAGGAATGTGAATTTCTTTAATTATCATAAATAAATAATTTACTAGAATAAACGCTAGGGAGGTGCACTCAGGTATTTCTGGTATTTATTAACTCTGCTCCGTTAATGTATTATGATATACTTTACTGAAAACCAATATGAATACACAGTTTACAATCGAGACTTATGAAAGAGTGTTTTAACAGAGGCTATGACGTACCTAAAACAGCTGTCACCGTTGGACATTGTACCGCATCAAGGGAAAGGAACTTATTCATACGTGGTTTGGAAGATAGAATACATTCTAGGATTATGAATTATATGGTCCATCACTTTATAAAAAGAAACTACATACACAGAGGACGGGAAATATAAAAATATTGAGGACAATGAAGTCTTAAATAACAAATAATTTTATTATTAACAAATCCACAGTAACGACGGGTATAAATTCTAAACACTAGGATAGGGAAATAAAAAAAATATTGTGGAAAGTAAAGCCTTGCCAAAAATATACCATCTCCATTCAGCCTCAAATGAATTCCCGGGCGAAGACGGGTACCTTTGCTAGTATATATATAATTTTAATAGCTTCAGAACTTGGTAAAGTAGAATAAAATACAACTCATAACTGCAATATCTACAGAGATATTCCTTTATTTTATGCAATTTATAAAGGCCAACTTTATACTTCTAAGGCTTGAGATGGGTTATCACCCAATCAATATCTGCAGTTCCTAGAAAAGCATTAAAGACTGAAAAATATATTCTAAACATAATTTCTTATTGTATTTATATTTCTTTTTTATTATTGGTTTTGAAGGCTCGGGTTGGCCATGTGAATTAAAGTGTTGATCTTAAAAAACATCACATGGGGCTGGGTAAACTAAGCAGATCTCCCAAGTGCTGGTTTAACACTTGTGATCTCACCACGTATTATATAATATAATATATAAATGTATTTTACATATAAATATTCTCTATTTATATGGAAAAAACTGATCAGTAGAAGGGGTGGGATTACTGAACGTAGAAAATCAGAATGTACGAATAACTTGCTTAATACTTGAGTTACTAAAAAATTTATAGAACAACAACTGTAGAAAATCAAAAGTTTAATAAGATTGGTTCTATAACATTTTATGATCTGACTCATAATCACAAAGATATTTTGAATTTTCTAATCCCTCCCCCTCTAAACAACATCTATTCCAGGTCCAACTTCAGCCAATAACAAATATGACCTTTAGTCTTGACTGAAATGGCTCAATAAACATTAACTATAGATTAAATAAATATTTTCGAGTAATAAACCAAAAATCTTGATTGATGGCATTAAATGACGTATTTGCATATGTCTCACAAAATCATAGTTCAATGAAAACCATATTTGGGATATAACCTTGGAATGAAGTGGTTCATGATATAACAGCTAATAGTTAATATGACATGAGTAGGAGTGGGGGTTTACTGAAAGCTGAAAACCATAAAATCAAAATATCTCTGTTAATATTCATGATACAGAAAATATGTATAAAACAACATTTATAGAACATTACATTTGCAATAAGATTGATTCTATCGAATTTTTCGATCTGAAGCATAACAGAGATATTTCAAAATTCTCTTCCTCTAAACCACCCCTCCCAGTGGTCCAATTTTAGCCGTTAACGAACTTGATCTTCATTTTTATATTAAATGTTTAAATATCAAGTTTGGTAACGATCAGACAAAATTAAATGCTAAATTAGTTTTGTTTTATTTTAAATATGTTTAGAGTATATTTTTCAGAATTAAAAGCTGTTTTTAAAACTCAACATCTTAATCTTTGTATTCTAAATACAGAAAGCACCAGATATCTTAGTGGTATCCCAAGAGAGCAACGCAACAGAATTAGGAACTGCTCAATACATTTTTAAACAAAAATAGTATGAGTAATATCCATTACATTCTATTTTGTTGGCATTAAAGGAGAAGTGATTTATTCCGAAGTCAAATTTTTAGACTAAATGAAAAATTAATTTTTAAGTGATTTAGACTTAAAAGTGAAATATAAAGAACAATTTCCAAACCAATGCTAACTTATAGAGATTTATAGACTTCCACAAATTTCATCAAAAAGAAGCTTAATTAGAACCCATAGGATTGACAAACACAAAAATACACAACATCCAACTCCAAAAATCAAATCCAAACAAAAATCTTAATCTTAATCCAATTTCATTTTTAAATTCGATCTTATCCTAAATAAGTCAATATCAGTCTATAATAGAAGTGGAGATAGTTAACAGACAGTAGTCTCCAGATTGGAGGGATTGCCAGGAATCAGCTAGGATAGTAGAGAACTGGGACTATTATGGGAATGTTTTGGTTACAGAGCATTTCGATTGCTCAGCTCGACAACAAATAAAAATAATTCAAGGATATATTGTATTAAAAGTTAAATGATAAAACAGTTCTTCAACGTCCTAGCCTACTCTCAACAATCCTTCCACCAAATACCATTATCATTCCAAACTACCAAAAAGGATACCACAGTGTGCAACAAAATAAAGTGGTTCGAGAAAGAGTAACAATACACAGAAGTTTCATTTTTACTTCCTATATAAACTTCTCAAAATAATATTATAAAAGTACCAGTCAAGCAGAAATTAGAAAACTTTATCCACTCATAAAAGCTTATAAGTTTATAAAGGGCTACAACTTTACAAAAGCATGTGATAAAGTGAAATATCTTTACTCTACTAAAAAACCAAATGTCAAGTCTTAGGAACTTGTGTGTTAATGAAGAATTTAATTCAAATTAAATAGAAACGCATGCATTTGAATAAATGTGTATATGTCACAAATCATAATCTATTAACAAAAACAGGGTGACAAAAGGGATTGTAAAAACAAAATGAAAATATTCTGATATGGGGCTCCATAAAATTTGATAACATTTTTTACCTGTGAAGATGGTGACTGTGAAGGTTGTGGCCTTGTAACTAAGAGATATTTGTGCTGCTGAGTGGAGGTATTCTGTGAATTCTGGTTTTGTATTTGGAGTTGAGGCCTTTGAACATTTCCAACAACTATAGTGCGGCTTGTATTCGACTGGCTCAGCAATAAATCAGCAGCACTATCTATTAACAAGAAAACGTCATAAAGTAAATCGATATTGCCTAGCTCTCACTTACTGACAAAAAAAAATCAGTAAAAGGCAGCTTATTGATGGTCACTCTTTTTATAAATATGATTATCTATATCAGAAAGTCATGTGGATGATGTTTAAAAAAGTCAGTCACGCAGGGGCTGAGTAAACCAACAGATTCCCCTTATGAGTATAACACACTATTGGCCTCAGCTCAATATATATTTTACATTTCTAAGTCAAGTTCCGATGAGTAGAACTGTGTTTACTGAAGGCTGAACACAAGAAAGCACAAATAACTCGCTTAATATATGAGGTACAAAAAGATGTACAAACCAACAATTACATCAATAGATTAACAAGATTGGTTTTATAACATTTTTCAATACAACTCAGAATAACCAAAACATTTTGAATTCCCCCCCTCCCCTCATTCATGGTCCATTTTCAGTTATTAACGATGATGAACTTTAGTTTCGAATGAAACTATTACATATCAAGTATAATATGGATCAAATAAATAATTTTGAGTTCAGAACATAAAATCTTAAATGATGACATCACAGAAATTGTTATAGAAGCTACAATCAAAGCCGATATGTGGCATTGGGCTCTTCTCATTTTTTAGCAGATTTCCCTTCAGGGAAATCAGCTATTGAGGTAGTACTTATGACGCGATTTTCAAAACTTTTCGTCAAATGTCCATCGATCCTGCCCAGAGATGATGAAAATGGGGTCCGTTCAAAATTATATATATATATATATATATATATATATATATATATATATAATATATATCTATATATTTGTCTGTTAACGCTCTAGCGGTCGTAATTTTTGCTTGATCGTTACCAAACTCAGTATTTAAACGTTTTATGTAAAAATAAAGGTCAAGTTCGTTAATGGCTGAAACCAGACCAATGGGAGGGGGGTTCAGAGGGTTTTTTTTTTTTCGAAATATCTCTGTTTACTGAAAAATTGTATAGAACCAACCTTCTTGCAAATTAAATTTACTTTAAACATGGTTATATACATTTATTCCCTATCTTGAATATTAACCGAGATATTTGCATTTTATTGAGTGTAACGAACGTGATGAGATCGGCTAACTTCGGTTGCAGTCGTGAGCTTCTGGCTAGCTAGTTTGGCCATTTCAGTAACTGTTCGTTTCACGTGAAATTTCTCTATTCTAAAACTTCACGTGGGAAATCTGCTTAGTTTACGTTTTTCTGCGAGACGGACTTTTGCTTCTCTATACTGGGATTCCCTATTCCTGCTCTGACCCTTATTCAATCTCAAGTACTATAACTTATTCGCAGTTGCATATTTATTCAGTATATTTTCTGCTTTTCAAATGAACAGTTGAGTACTTCAAAATGTCTGGAAAAAAAAAATTTCTGATGAGAAAATTTTGTAGGTGTGAGTAAAAGTGAAGGGGATTCTCCTTCAGATTTCGTTTAGGACCCTGACGATAGACATCGAAGTGTGTCTATTGCTGAAATGTGCTGGAACAAGTTACTGTATCATAATTAAAACATGGTTCGTGCTAGAACGTAAAAAGTATTCAGTATATAGAGCTATCCCGCACTGCACTAGTACTATGCAGCTGAGGGAGGGTTAAGGAATGGTTTTGTGATGAATTTGTCCTATTAGTGAACCCCCCCCCCCACTGCTGAAATTAGTTCATAATAATGAGAGCATGCTGTAATTATGAAATAAAGCTTGAATAGGAGAGAAATAATTACTGGACTGTATAATGGTGGGTTGGTTAACTGTTAGCGTGTTTGAAGATGCCTGCTGTTGAATGAGTGCCTTGACTACAGACTGGTGCAAAGCAGTTCCCAAGCTTCCAAACTCTGCTCGATATTCTTCAACTGAGTCTAGTCCTTGCCGAGTAGCTGTTAATACAGGACTGACAATTTTCTGCAAACAATTTTAAAAAATATTGTATTTATACGATAAGAAAAAATGACAAAATTGAAAGGCTATTTGTTTCAAGTAACATTTCTGGTAATTCAGAGCTATATACATATATTAAGTTAAAGTAACATTTCTGGCGATTCAGAAAAGTTAGAAAATTTTTAGAACCATATTGGTGCAATTTAGAGGCTTTTCCCCCCTGGTTGAAATCAAAACCCCTTCTAGGCTTATTTTAAAAACATTCTTAATTCAAATGACTTAAGTTTTATTATATAAGGGTTTAACATTATAAAGTATTTCAAAAATATAAGGGATTCGTATACAAAAGTTATAAACGAATAACGTTTTATCTTTTCATTTTTGTATTCAATGTCCAAGTCTATATAAATGGTATTCTTGTTAATATCAATGACATTAAGCAATTCAGCCCTCGATATGGCATTAAAAAAAATTAATTATTTAACATCCCTCTAACACCCCCCCCCCTTAGACGATTTCAATCAAAATGGGAGGTGCAATATCAACATTCTAACGCTAGCTGTTATCAGGTTATGTGAGATACTTACGCCAAATATTATTACTTAGTTAAATCAACACAAATTGTCTGGTATTGAGCTCATTAGTATTTTATATATGTGTCTGAGTGTTTGAACCTATTAATCTTTTCTGAATAAATATAAAACAGAGGGAAATTCTACTTTTTTATAAATCAGAAGAATGAATAGTAAGTTATAAAAATGTATATGCACACACCAAAGATGTATTCATTCAATACTAGTTCACAATATTTTTTTTCTTACTTACAATTATTAAATGCTTGATATGGCCAACAGCAATTTTATCACTGCTACTGGTACAATTTTCTATCCGATCACCTATAGCCTTTACCTTTGGAATAATAAAAACTTTGACAACTTCAGCACCAAGCTCAGAAAGACCTATGCAAAAAATAAATTATGTTTAAATAAAGGAATATAATTAGTATAATATAATAATATGATATACTAATAATATTTCAGAATTTCGACAAAACAAGGCCAAAGCTCCACAACAATGTACAGTAAGAATTTGGTATCTTATAACTACATGGTATCCCTTAATGCCACATTTCATTTTTCCAGGCTCTTGAAATGCATTATTGGTAAAGACGCAGAAGAACGAACGAAGCACAAAAATGAAAGCTCAGGAGCATGTGTTGGAGATAATTTGCAAAATAATGAGGAAAATACTTAAGGATATATCCCTCAAAAGATCACCAGAAGACTTTAACCATATGGAAGGAGACGATGAGGACAGCCAATCATGATATGCATATAGGGCATCTAAATACACACACACACGCACACATATATATATATGTGCGTGTGTGTGTGTGTGTGTATGTATATGGCCTCATTTATGTCATCTCCTAGATAGGATCGATGGACATTTGACGAAAGCTTTTATAGATCGAGTCATAAGTACAATCTCAATATTGTGTTTCCCTCACAATTCAGGAGAATCAGCTGAAATGGCCTTAAGTATTAAAAAATCAATTATAAATTTATAGTGAAATATTATAAACAGTACTAACGATTCATAAAAATGTCATAAAGAAAATTAATCACATAATGATTACTTCATAATTGCAACTTTCATGTGAGAGATGTTCCTGTTTCATTCATTTATTTACTCCTCATCTCTTGTGACTGAGTAGTAGTTACAGATATTTTAAATTAAAATTCAATTCCTGTAGTATCTTTTCATTTAGCTAAATTCGCACCTCAGTAGTACTTTATTCAATCATTGGATATTGAAGTTGGGCAAGGCTAGATAAGTCATTGAATTCAATTATTTCTTACAACTATTCAACTACACTCATTAATTCTTTGTGAAGTTTCTGGTCATATTTCTTAGGTGATTGATGACCTTGTTATACATTTATAACTTTTAATTGCTGTGGGCTTTGGAAATTTATTTAGTTACGAATTCACTAAATAAAATCTGGAATCCCAACTTAGATATAGATAACCCACCCCATTTGATAATAATAGCATAAAGTGGGTATTAATTTAAAAAAATAGAAATGCATTATTTTATATAGGAATCCATAATACAAGACAAAATTAATCATATAAATTCATTTAGAAAGTATAATCAACCAATACAGAGACTATTAACTAATACATATCACATAAGACAATATTTATAAGATGGGTTAGATTCAATGACTGACAGGAATTGAGCTAATCCATGAATTGAGTGTCATAACTAAACAATAATTGTAATGTTTCCTGTGTTATATTATTTCACTTATTAATTTTTGGCTTGCTCCAGGAGTGTTACTTTTCTCTATAATGTTACCCCAACTTCGCAACCACTTTCTTCAGGAGTGCACATTTCTGACAAAGCTTGCAGCAGCTACAAATAATCTAACCACCTATATATTATGCCTGCCTGAGAAAGGGGGAAGGATTTCATAACCTCAACGGCCGACCCCTTTGGCTTTGTGCTCTGGAGTCAACCAATCGTATCACGGTTTGGGGATAGAAGAGGTCTCTAAATAGTGGATTAAGCAAAACCATTGTCACAGTTAAATTTTTGTTTATTTTGTATATTCCAATGATTTCTCTCATGACCTTCATTATATATTATTTCCAGGACAATATCGAGACCTTGACAAAAAGTATTTTGCCACTCCACATGCTACCATGGGCAATGACAAGGATGGTAGATTGACTTACCACTAAAGCTAAGACCGAATCAAGAGTACATAACCAGAGAGGCCAGCCATTGGTAGAAAGAAAACTAAATCATCACCCAGACAGGTCAAGTGGCTGTTCCTACCATCCCTATCTACTTCCGAAAGCTCCAGATCTGAGTGTGAGCACCTGAAGAAAAACTATGCCAGCAACCATAGACACACAGGCACCTAGACAATTTTTCAACAATAATAAATGGAAATAAAAGTAATTGGAGCTTTCAATTCCACATGGACAACTTAGTGATCAACTCTGAAAATTTCTGAAAGTTCCAACCTGGCTAAAGAAAGGTGATGAGCAATAGATGGCCCATTCGAGTAACCCATAGTTGCATAAAGTTGTTATTAAATTAAAAAATGAAATATTCTATATGAGGATACAATCCAAGAACTAATAATACCTTCTATGGCTCCGTAAAGGGAAGATAAATGTGTTTTATCATTATTAATGGCAGTAGCGAACATTCGAGTGACTCTAGTTTGTATATTATTTGTAGAGGTATTAAAATTCTTGCATATTTGAGCCATTAATCGTGCAGCAAAGTCCCTCAGTGCCCAATGGTTATCAAGCTCTGGCCGAGCACAAAGCTGCTTGCTCACTATGCAAGTACTCACAGAAGGAATCAGCTCATGTAACTGAAATCATTTTGAATTGTAATTAACTATGAAACAAGCTAAATGTAACTAAATAGTAAACATTTATAATAAAATAACTAATATCGGTGATCTTTTTGAAAGTATGTTAAACCTAACATAGCTTTGAAGACTGATTTTATTATATATTAGGAGTATTCATGCAAACTGTGCTAAATGCTACATGTCATATTATACTATCTGAGTTTCAAATGAATAAACATAAGCCCTCTATGCTAAAATGCCAGTTGCTAAAGGAATAATATTATCCTTGTTTTTTAGGAATGAGAATAACAAGGGTAACCTTCCTTCAGAGTTTAGCAAATACTTACATAAAAGACTGTAGACTAAGTTATAATGAGTGTGTTATTGGGTTTAAAATAGTGAATTGATCAAAGGTTTTTTTCGGAAACTCTTATTATCTTCAAGTTTATCAAGAACAAAACTTTGTGGCTCTTCACATTATATTTATAAGGACCTAGTAATTTCAACAATTCAGAAATAGAACTCTCCCGATGTAATCTACTCTCATTAAGTTACCCCTAAGACAAGATTAGTTAAAAATGTATCGGAGAGATTGCTAATTTACAAAAAAAGGTAGCAATGATTTTAGTTTTGCAATTTCTTAATACCTTTCAATCAGAAATTCCACAAAGAAGATTGTAACCATGCCTTGATTCATAAATAATTTTTTTAGTGTCCAGCAAACTTACTTGATAGAATAATTAGTAAATTTTTCGTGTGTGACAGGGCTCATACCTGCAGATTAGTAGGCAGAGTATAGGGCTAGGATTTGCATAATAGGACTTCAGACCATAGAGCCCTTTCTGACAGAGAGGGAGGACAAAGCCATTAAATAACTATAGGGCTAGGATACCAAGAATGTCTGGGAGGATCCTCAGCAGGAGTAAAAAATGGTTCCTGAAATAAAAAGTCTGTCATGCATGTACTAAGCAGACTATCCACCTGTTGCAATATAAGTGGGCAGGAACTAACTAATGAGTGAATACAAAATAAAGTAAAAAATACAAAAAATTTTGTTAATATCGAGTTAGAGAAAAAAAGAATATATATATATATATATATATATATATATATATATATATATATATATATAATTTATTCCACACAAAACACCTCTTCACAATCATAAATGTTAAAACTTTCATAACGCTGTACCAGCATAAGATATGCACTGTGATTTGAATATCCGTTATATGGATGGATAAAATGATCCTGATCTTTCTTAGTTAATAAAAGGGGCAACAATTAGTCATACTTTCTTTAAATTGTTGCAACATTAAAGAATTATAGGGTAATAGGTTTGGTTTAATGTCACAAAGGTAATAAAACATGAAAAGTTGTTGGATTCTGATTTATATAAATTTAATGTACCGCTTTAAGACAAGATCATTTTTTTATTTGGATTTACTGAATGGTAAAATAGGAGCAAGGGCCTTCACTATAATGTCAGATGCAACTTACCTAACTCCTTGAAAGCGGAGGGTGGGATTTAAATAATTATGAGAATTTTACTGTTAGCAGCCTAAATAATTCTTCAGGAAATTTAGTGGATATCTTTATTCTTTTAAAATAGATTTGTAAATTAATCCATTTTTCTTGGAAATGGGTCTTGATTTAAAGAAAGAAAAATAAATCAATGTATAAAACAAATATATAAATAAAACAAAAACCAAATTATCCATATGGCTGACCATTAAGGCAAATTAAGTATGAAAATTAAATAACTTATTCCAATTGAAAAGAATAAATTTTAAAAATTTCAACCACAATTACATTCAACTTATTGCCTTGAGCTAAGACCAAAATTGGTCAGTCATCAGGATAGACCAGTTTTTCTTCTTCTCTGCTATACATGAGAATTCTGATGTTCGTCCTTTTCCAGGTTGAGTTAAGGATCCGAATAACTCAGACTTGAGAGTCTATAATATAAAATCAAATATTTAAACAAATAAGATAATAATAACCAAATTTTCATTGAAGCCCGCTATCACAATTTCAAGAAATAAAGTTAGTCAACCACTAATGTGAACAATCTGTCCAGGAAGGAAGAGAAATTCTATTTTTCCTTCTTTTTGTTTCATAATTATTAAACTAAAAATAATAAGTGGAAATCAAAGGAAGGAACTCACATATTTTTCTAAGAATAAAGATGAATTGTCAAGGAGAGCTTTAACCATCCTCATAAGATAAATTAATAAAGCAAGATTGTGTTGAACAACATTAACTTTGACTCCTTCAGCAATAAAGGTACACATCCGGGGCAGCATCTCATGAAGTCCAGGGTCTGATGCAAGACTTTGAAGTGCTTCCTTAACAAGAAAGTGAAAAACAATTGTGAGACAAGCTAGTAAATTCATGAGTAGAAAAAAAATGATGAATCAAAGAATATTTTAATTTGATAAATATAATAAATGCTATTATTATATATTAATAAAATGGATTGTTTACAATAATGTTGAATGAAAGTCATCATTGGGTCATTCCAGTGAGCCGCCACCAACTACTTCAAAGGCTCATATCAATGCCCAAAAAGAAATGTTTTTTTGCTGGTGGGATTAGAAGAGTGTTGTGCTCTATGAACTACTGCCTAGTAAATAAATAACAAACCCTGGTAAATACTGTAGTGAGTTAAACAGATTAAAGAAAGCAATTGACCCAAACTGACTAGAGTTACCATATCGGAGAGGTGTTGTTTTCTCCC
Source organism: Riptortus pedestris (assembly GCA_019009955.1). Lineage (NCBI taxonomy): Eukaryota > Metazoa > Arthropoda > Insecta > Hemiptera > Alydidae > Riptortus > Riptortus pedestris. The sequence goes on from CM032228.1 coordinate 9,818,751, forward strand.
ATGATAACACCAGACTTCATACATCTTTCGCCATGTGGGAAAAAATGTTGGGTTATGGCTGAGAAGTTGTTCCTTGCCCTCAGTCAAGGTAGCCCATCAAACTATAATTTTTTTCATTCCCTCAAAAATTCTATTATTATTATTTATTAACATCCACTTTTTGCAACTTAGGCTAATTGCGGCGGGTTATCTACAGGTTACCACCCTTTTCTAGCCAGGATGGGACTTCGGATGTTATTTAATAAATTCTGTCACTAAATAATTTCCTTTGCCCAGGCGAGAACCGAACTCGCCACTCTAGGTGTACCATGTGAGATTAAGGTCAACGCTTTAACTCACATGGCTAACCTGAGCCCCTAAAAATTCTGTTAAAGGTGTCAATTTTGATTCTTTAAAGGACTGCAAAAAGCACCTGGGTCAGTTTTTCAACAATAAGTCTAAGATGTTTTATGAAAATGAAGTTATGAAACTTCCCAAAAGATGGGAACTGGCTATCAAACGAAATGGTAATTATACTGTAGATTAAACTTGGTCAATGGTATTCTTTGTATTTTTCTTCATTTCCTCTGAAAATCATCAGAAACTTTCTGAACAGCCCAATATCTAGATTTTACCTATTTAAGGTATAAAAAGTTTAAAAGAAATAAACTATATGCTTACAGCTCTCCTTGCTTCATCCGATCCAACACATGCCTCAGTTATTTCTTTGTAATAAAGTTGTTGTTCAACAGATAGCTCATGTGTCGCTAGTTGTTTCACATGAACTGTTTCAACATTACGGAGTTTGTGGAATTTTCTATAACAATAATGTAGAGCTCATTATTATTAACAAAAAAAAATCATTTGATATAAAATGGACAAAGTAAAGCACTCCACATAAGGATAAGTAAAAGAAGATATGTTTTGAATAGTTTTCTGTACTGCCAGTCTTAATGAATTCCTCAATCAAAAAACGTATGTTACAATTAAATGTAATAGGCGTCAATTTAAAATATCATCTATCGTCATAGTACTCTAAAGTTCAGTCACTAGCTCAGACCATATAGGGGTCCTGATTTCCAGGTAAACCTACTTTCTATAGTGAGATCTCGTATTCAGTAAAATTTCTATATAACTTGAATATTAAAATCTATTCTTGGTAGTAACTGATTTCAGCAGAACTAAATACATATGGGAATGGTTAAGAAGAATTCTACGTTATTTAATGAAAGCATGTAAAAAGATAATGACAGGTATGCAAAAAGATAGAACTCTTATTCCAATATTTTCAAATGTTAAATATAACTAATTAACTTTTGGATAAATGAATACTCACCCTGAGGATGGTTTTCCGGAAATATCAGCCTTTTCTTTGGTAGTTTTATTTAATTTAGTAATTGGATCAATAGCCTCTAATTTTTGTAAGTCTTTTGAAACGGGTGGGGGATTTTCTGGAATTGTTGGCTGGACACCATCGATTACCAACCAATGAGCTAAAAGTAGATATTTTGTTATAATAATTATTAGTACATCTATACTTGTATAAATATAACTTAAAGCTATGGTTAAAAACTATGAAGTCCTGGCAAGAGTTTAGGTGATGCATTTGATCATTTGTTACTTCTGTGTTTGCTGCAATAGAACCCATGTTATTCAGGCAGATATTCAAATGCTACACAGTACTGAGTAGGTACAGAGGGAATCGCTGATTAAATAGCTAGATTTAAATATGGTTCTTCTATAAAAATCCAGCAAGCTATCAAGAGCTATTATCAACCTGATACAATGATTATGATATAGATGAATTGTTCAAACGATAAACAAGATTATGAGATCTAATGATCAATAAAGACAGAGAACTGCAGAGAGCTCTACTAGATATGTAATTTTAAAATTGTATTATACCAAATTAAAACATTTCAATCAAAAGAATTAAATGCCTATATAATTTATTCTTTAACATGTTGGTCAGCTAATGATTTCATAAATAACTAACTAGTAAGGGGTCCATCATTATATATAATGATCAAAATATCCCGTACCGGTCGAAGAAAAGATATTTTTCTGACTAAACTGCCTAAATTTCTCAAAACTGAGTTCTCCTTTCTAAAAGGGGAATAACTGTAACTAAAATAATTAAGAACCAATAAAACAATACACTTAGATATCATTGACATGGCATTAAAAGTTCTATATGGCATGTAGATTACTGTAGTTTGGGAGAACATTATAGATGGGAAAGTATTACTCACACAAATCAGAAAATGAATTATTTTTATGAAAATAGACCAATTATTGAAGAATTTGGCAACACTATTCTCAATTTCAGCACAAAAAAATAAAAGCTAGCCTAAAAGGTATTGTATAGTAAGCATTTATATTGAATTTATAATAATTTTATCCAACTGAATTATTTTCTAGCAAGACCATAACCACATAGTAAACACTACGTTTTCCTTTATCACACAATTTTGAACAAAACAATACTTATAACATTAAAAGGTTGAAATATTTAACCAATAATATGAAATATAAAAAAAATTAAACACAATTGTAGAAAAATAAATGGGATACCTCTTAAACTAACGTCCAATGGTAACTTAGCGGCAGGGGCTGATATAATTTCTGAGAGATCATACTCTTTTTCTTCATTAAAGTAAAGCTCTCGACCTCCACCAGAAGCAAATCTGAATGGAATGTGATCGGCGGAAGTACAACCATAAAGAGGCTGAAATGATAACACGCAATATTCAAATCAAAATTCGAGCCAAAGAAGGTGACAAATTTATATTTAAAAAAGTTAAATACCTCAATATTTTTAATTTTTAAGGCACTATCTACATCTGCGGGTTGAAGTTTCTGTCTTTTCGCATGATTCATGAATTTAGCTGCATCCTGAAATGTCTTCACTTTATAAATTGCCAATTGATTTGATCAAGAAAAACAGTTAGTGTGGAGTATAAAGAAATAATACATCATAGATGCAAATCACAGCTTTTACCTGAATCACAAGCTTCAACCTGTAAGAGATATCATCTGCTAGCTCTTTGGCTGCATCATCTGACAGATTACTAATCCCTATGCTTTCAGCAATAACTTTAATAGACTCCAGAGGAATATTCGTACTATGAAATGTGTCAGAATCTCCCATGTCTTCACTCTGAACAAATGGGAGGTTAAGATACGATCATAGTAACATCTTAATAAAACGGCCGAAGGTAAAGAGACCTATATAAAAAGTTGACAGGAAAATATTACGCGCGCACATTATCACAATTAAATTGAAGTGCAGGCACGAGCTTCGACATTGTGAAGAGAAACATTAGTTCCTAGTCGAGCAGTGCCGCAACAACGACTGAAATATGGCAGTTATGGAAACCGTGAACTAACGAATTAAGGAGCGCTAGTGTCGCTCTCATACGGACTCTCTCTTTTGAATGTAAAATGATATTTTATTATCAAATGAATTCTTAATATACGACAGAATTAAAGGAAAGAAAAAACAACAAACCTCCTTTTTATTGCCTTGCATCAAGTAAGTAACTCATTTAAAAAGTAATACTAAATTGTCAATTAAAAAATATTTAGTATATTAATTTAGCATTAATCATACGTGTCCAAATCTTTAAATTTAAATCATACATTTTTATTAGTCACAGACTCACCAAATAAAATAAGTAATCTTAGCTTGAATAACTGAGGTAGCGTGTAGAGAACCCTTTTAATGGGTAAAATGATAATTTTAGCCTTTAGATGATAATCGGTATTGAAGCATATTTCACATTTGCCGATAACGTTCTCTCCAATTCTATTCTCCATTTCTCCCTTATGAGAATCCTATGCAAATGTATGTAAATTTATCTCATCTAATTAATTAGTATAATAAAGGCCTTTTTAAATTTTGGCCAGGTGCAGCGTAAACAAAATTTATTTTTCTCTTAGTGAACAGTAAAATTGAGTTAAATGTGAGGTTATGTAACATAACAGATTAAAGTGAAAATCTCGTGTGTTGTCTGAAAATGAAAAACTCTGTTTTCCAAATAAATAACTTATAGGGGCCCAAGTTAGCCATGTGAGTTAAAGCGTTGGCCTTAATCTCACATGTAAATAAAGTCCGTCACGCAGGGGCTGCGTAAACTAAGCAGATTTCCCAAGCAAAGGTTTACAATAGATAAATAAACATACAGGTAACACTACCGTGAATGCTGAGTAAACTTACAATACATGTTAATAATCTATACAACAGAAAGCGGTTGAATTGTAAACAAAAAGGCTATCCACCCTTGAAGCGCTGCATAGATAGGCCCGAAAGACAAACAATTAATGAAATACATCTGAATATAACATATTAATTTTATTGAAAGCTATTTACTAAAGCTAGTGCTGTAATTAGTAATGAATCAGAATCAGTTTTATCTCAATCACTCAAATTTTAGTAATCTAAAAAAAAATGCTATAACAAAATAAGGGGGGGGGGGGAGGTCAACAGAACGCATTTGCATATATCTCACAAATTAAAGGTTCAATGAAAACAATGTTTGGTATTTAGGCTTCGAATAATGTGGTTTATTATATAACAGATTATTGTTTATGTAACACTAGTAGTAGTGGGGGTTTACTGAAGGCTGAAAACTGAAAAATGCAAATATCTCGTTTAATATTCAAGATAGAGAATAAATGTACATAAAAATATTAATAGTACATTAAATGTGCAATAAGATTTATTCTACACAATTTTTCGATCAGACATATTGTAACGGAGATATTTCGAATTTTCAAAATTCTCCCCCTCTAAACACCCCCTCCCTCTGGTCCGATTTCCGTTTACGAACTTGATCTGTCTTTTTACAAAAAACGACTAAATATCGAGTTTGGTAACGATCAAAGAAAAATTGCGACCGCTAGAGCGGTAACAGACAAATATATATATATATATATATATATATATATATAAAATTGTAACCTCTGTCTGTACATTGATTTTTTTTCGCGAAATTTCACGATACCTTGTCGTTTCACATGTCATAGACAACCATACACTGCATTTTGTTTCTTTTCTTCGTGTATGTTGTTGTTTGTTTGGTTATTTTTGTTTGGGTTACCATTTTCACGCATAAACGGCTGTACCAGAATTTTATGAAACTTGGTATGTATATTACTACTAACCCAACTTAGACTTTAGGCTATACTAATATTCTCTAAGACGATACTGAATGGGGGTTATAAAGGTAGGCCTAAAAATTAAAATAGCGAATTTTCGTTTCCTATTGGTTTTTCGGCAAATATGCACATAACAAAAGTTATTATTTTTATTATTTAGAGTAAACTTTTGTTATGTACACTTCGTCGTATACCTAAATATAAAGGATTATACACTAAAAATTATAGCGGAAGTCATCAAATTAATTTGCAACAAAAGAATCAACCGAACTAAATACAACTCGGTACGTGTATTAGCACTAATGCCTTTTATTATAACAAGCCAAACAACAATTCTAGGGACGGGCAGGATTGGGTGTTTATAAGGGAGGTCTGAAATTAAATATATCGGTATTTCGTTTCCTATTGTTTTTTTGGCAAATAAAACATAACAAAAATTGTTTATTTTGTTATTAATAGTAACTTTTGTGATAAACACTTTTTTTTTAACGGGGGGGACCGAATTAATAAACGAGATATACTCTAAAACCTATAGCCGAAGTGAAGATAAGGTGGTCTGAAATTAAAAATAGGATATTCGTTTTTTTTTCAGCAAATATGCTTATAACAAAAGTTGTTTATTTTGTAATTTAGAGTAACTTTTGTTATATGCACTTTTGCCGTATACGGATGTATAAATGAGCTATACGCTAAAAACTATAGCGGGAGTCCACCATATTCTTTGGTACAAAAGACCAAACCAAAATAAAAAAAACTCGGTATGTGTATTAGCACTCACGCTTTCATTGATAACCCAAAAGCCATAACCATCTTTCTGATCTAAGGACGGGCAGGATTGGGGGTTGTAAGGGATGGCCTGAATTTAAAAATAGCGGTATTTCGTTTCTCTATTGTTTTTCCGGCAAATATAACCTAACAAAAGTTTTTTATTTTGTTATTTAGAGTAACATTTTCATATTCATTTTTGTCTTTTAACCAAGTATAAACGAGATAATACACTAAAAACTAAAGCGGAAGTAAACTGAAATCTAAAAGGGATGCCTGAAATAAAGCACAAGATTTACATGTATAAGAGACGGAAAATAGGACGAATATTGGAGACCGTGAAGACTTAATAAAAAAATAATTTTAATATTAACAAATCCACGCCAACAACGCGTATTAATCCTAAACTCTTGGGACGGGTAAATGTCAAAATATTGTGCAAATTAAAGCCTGACAAAAAAATACCATCACCATTCAGCCTCAACTCAATTTCCCGGCGAAGCCGGGTAATATGAGCTAGTAAATATATATATACTATAAAAATATATATAAATAAATATATAAATATATATAAATATCTACTAGCACAGATACCCGGCTTCGCCCGGTGATTGAAATTGAGGCTGAATGGTGATGGTATTTTTTTTTGGCCAAGGCTTAACTTTGCACAATAATTTGGGACATTTACCCGGCCCAGTGTTTAGGGTTAATACCCGTTCGTCCACGAGTGGAATTGTTAATAATAAAAATTATCTGTTTATTTAAGTCTTTTCAATCTCCTCAATAGTTTTTTATATTTCCCGTCCTCCTGTGCAATGTAGTTTTTTGTTTATAAACCATAATGAAAAGTATAATTCATATAATCGTAGAATGTCTTCTGTCTTCCAAACCATGTCTGAATAAAAGTTTCCTTTCGTCATTGATGCGGGTACAAAAGCTTAATGGTGACAGCGGTTTAGTACGTCCATAACCGCTATTAAAAATACTCTTTTTTGTAAACTGTATATTGATGTTCAGTATAGTATATCAGCAACATTAACCGTGGCAGAGGTTCATAAATAACCAGAAAGTAACAGGGTGCAATCTCCCCTGCGTTCATGTCCTTTTAAATTATTTACTTATGATTAATTAAAGAAATTCACATTCCGGAGAATAACACAACCATTGCTATAAGCATCAATTAACATGTAAACATAGACCAATATGAGGTCTGGCAGGGAAAGAAAGCGGCAGAACCTGATAGGACAAATGTAGTAGCTTGACCGTGGAGACACCTCCCTATAAGATGGGCCCAGTGCTGCCAACACATTATAGAATATCAATCCTGTAAGTACATGAAAGTTATATGAACAAAATCAGATTACATTTTCTTCACAAAACTACTTCAAAACTGTTTGTTTCAAAATATTTTTACCACGTTCTAATTAAAATAAAGTATTAAATGCACATAGGGAAAAAACCGGGGAGGGCGTTTCTCATGACCTAAAGTTTTGGGATATGAAGAAGGGGGGGGGGGGGAGTGTCCTGGTAATACTTTAACACAACATTGTGCAATCTGTTGTTAGCGTTAAATAAATTAACATAGATTTTGTCATTATTTAAGGATAAAATTTTAAAAAATAGCTCAAATACCAAATATACCCGGCTTTCGGCTCGGGAATTCATTTGAGGCTGAATGGTGATGGTATATTTTTTTTGGCCAAGGCTTTTTTTAATTTTGCAACCAATATTTTGACATTTACCCTTCCCAGTGTTTAGGGGTAGAAACCCGTCGTTCTCTTTCAGGGGAATTTGTTAAAATAATAATCAAAATATTAAAATATTTTCTTTAATGTAAGACTTCAACTGTCCTGCATATTGTCATAGCACCGTTTCCGTGTGCATTATGCATAGATTAGAATTATTAAGGAGAAAATAATTGACATACTATTTGAATAAATATTTTCAGGTGTAGTACCAGGTAGTTTCATATAGAAAATAAGTGTTGAGGCAAACTTCTCTAAATAAACAAATAAACAACCTTTGTTATGTGCATATTTGCCGAAACCACCAATAGGAAATCACTATTATTAATTTCCAGGCCCTGCCTTATAAACCCCCACTCTCCTGCCCGTCCCTAGAAATGATAGTATGGCTTATTATAAGGAAGGCTTTAGTGCTAATACACATAACAGAGTGTTTTATTTAGTTCGGTTGAGTCTTTTGTGCCAAATAAAATTGTTGACTCCCTGCTATAATTTTTAGCGTATAACGCCTTTATACTTCCGTATACGGCAAAAGTTCAGTATAACAAAAGTTATGTCTTTAAAATAACAAAATAAACAACTTTTGTTTATGTGCAATATTTGCCTGAAAAAGCAAAGTAGGAAACGAAATAGCGCTATTTTTAATTTCAGGCCTCCCCCTTGGTAACCCCCACTCCCTGCCCGTCCCTAGAAATGTTAGTAATGGCTTTATTATAAGGAAGGCGTTAGTACTAATTCACATACCGAGTTTGGTTTAGATCGGTTGAGTCTTTTGTGCCAAATAATATTGTGGACTCCCGCAATAGTTTTTTAAGCGTATAACGCATTTATACTTCCGTATAATGGCAAAAGTGCATATAATAAAAGTAACTCTCAATTACAAAATAAACAACTTTTTGTTATGTGCATATTTGCTCAAAAAAGCAATAGGAAACGCAATAATCGTTATTTTTAATTTCAAGGCCTCCCTTATAACCCCCACCTCCTGTTTTGTCTTAACAGAATAATAATATAGCCTAAAGTCTAAGTTTGGATAGTATTAAAAAACATACCAATTTCCATAAAAATCTGTTCAGCCTATTATGCGTGAAAAGGTAACAAACAAACAAACAAACAAATAAACAAAAAAACAAATAAACAAACAAACAAACAAACAGACCACCAAATAAACAAAATGCAGTTATGGTGTCTATGACATGTGAAACGAAAAGTTATCGTGAAATTTCGCGAAAAAAATCAATGTACAAACAGAGGTTACAATTTTATATATATATATATATATAATTGTGTTGATGTTTTCGACCAGGTTATATTTATATATGGTGTTGTTATTCTTTTTGGAGTTTTGGTCAATATTGGTGAAAAAATCTTAGTTTATGCCGATATTTCCAGAATCTTTATTTTCTCTTCTTCAGGGCAAGACTAAAGATACCTAAAAACTATTACACATGACTATTGCACTTAGGACGAGGGTTATAGTAACCTCTCTTGTTTTTGTTATTTGCAATATATATATATATATATACTAGCTCAGAAACCCGGCTTCGCCCGGGAATTCATTTGAAGCTGGATGATGATGGAATTTTTTTTGCAAAGGCTTTACTTTGCACAATATTTTGACATTTACCCATTCCAGTGTTTAGGGTTTATACCCGTCGTTCTGTGGATTTGTTAATAGTAAAATTAATTTTTTATGTAAAACTTCACTGTCCTCCATATTGTCATATTCCCCGTTATGTTCCGACTTAAATTATTAATGACAACATATTATAATAATACATTATAATTTGAATTAATTTTAGTTCATATTGAAAAGAATTGTTGAGCAAATTTCTCTATATAACTAAATAAACAACTTGTTTTATGGGCATGTTTGCCGAAACCCCAATAGGAAACGAAATATCACTATTTTTAATTTCCGGCCTCCTTCATAACCCCCACTCCTGCCCGTCCCTAGAAATGTTTGTATGGCTTATTATAAGGAAGGCGTTTTAGTGCTTAAGACCACATACCGAGTGTGGTTTTATATTAGTTAGGTTGCGATTTTTGTGAAAAAATAACATTGTTTTGACTCTCGCTATAATTTTTGGCGAATAATAACGCATTTATACCCGTACTTCGGTATTACCGACGGATAGTGTATTATAGACAAAAAGTTTCTCTATAAATATCAAAATAAACAACTTTTGTTATGTGCATATTTACGAAAAAATAAGAAACGAAATATTGCTATTTTCTTTTCAGGCCGCCTCTACAACCCCCACTCCTGTTTGAACCTAAAAATTTTAATATAGCTTATAATCTTGGAAGAATTAATGATAATTTACATACCGAGTTTTTTTTTAAGTTCGGTTCAATCGTTAGTGCCAAACAAAATTGTTGACTCCGTCCTAGTTTTAAGTGTATATCTCGTTTATACTACATTATAAGACGATAGTGTATATAATAAAGGTTTCTCTAAATAACAAAATAAAACAACTTTTGTTATGCTCATATTTGCCGAAAACCGAATAGAAAACGAAATACCGCTATTTTTAAAATTAGGCCTCCCTTACAACCCCCACTCCTGCCCGTCCCTAGAAAGTTGGTAATGGCTTGTTATAATGAAAGCGTTAGTGCTAATACATATACCGAGTTTTATTTATTTTCGGTTGGGTCTTTTGTCCCAAATAAAATTGTTTATTCCCGCTATAGGTTTTAGCGTATATCTCGTTTATAATTCGGTATACGAAAAAAGTGTATATAACAAAAGTTACACTAAAATAATAAAATAAATAAACTTTTGTATGTACATATTTGCCGAAAAAACCAATAGGAAACGAAATATTGCTATTTTTTAATTTCAGCTCTCCCTTATAACCCCCACTCCTGTTAGTCTCAGAGAATTTTAATATAGCCTAAAGTCTAAGTTTGGTTAAGTTGGGTTAGTAATATACATACCAAGTTTCATAAAATTCGGTTCAGCCGTTTATGCGTGAAAAAGGTAACAAACAAACATACACGCTAAAGAAACAAAATGCAGTTATGGTGTCTATGACATGTGAAACGAAAAGTTATCGTGAAATTTTGAGAACAAAATCAATGTACAGACAGAGGTTACAATTTTATATAGATATAGATAACCCGGCAAAAGTTGTTTTGCCATATAAATTATTTCTAGTTTCTAGATAAATTCTAGTGTAGACAAAAAGTAACTTACTTATTATAAGTGTGTATGTGGTATACGCATGAGATAAGCAAGGAGCGCTATGAACGATAAGGGAATATAAAACTAACAAACGCCAAACAATATTATTTTTAAGTTATTATAGTTTATTTCTTAAAATTACATATCACATATTAATTACGACAGTAACACTAACAAACAACATCAATCTTTTAATACTATGCGTGAACAATATATTTTGTTAGCTCATCTTTAGCGAGCACAAACAAACTGGATGGTTTACCCACTCGAGAGCATGCTATGTACAATTGCCCGTGTGTAAAACATGGTGTACTCAAATCTAAGCCACAAATAGACATTGTTTGGCCTTGGGATTTGTTGATTGTCATTGCAAATTGAAATTTTAATCGAAGTACAGTTAAAAACACTATAATTGATCAGTTATCGAGCGGGATGATAATGATAAAATTACTAAAAGGGCTATAAAAAATAGGGGTTGGTGATAAAAAAGTAAAAATTTAGGGTTGTATGTATTTTTTAATGCCACATTATAAAAACATAAAAACAAAATATTTCGTCCAATAATTTAAAAAAAAATGTTAAAGATGAACAACCCTTATCAATTAGGGGTATGAAAAATAGATAGTAGCCGATTCTCAGACTTACTGAATACGCATATAAAATTTGGTAAAAATCGGTAAAGCCGTTTCGGAGGAGTACGCTAACTAACATTGTGACATGGAAATTTTATATATTAGATATTATTACAGTTTTGAACGGACCTCATTTAGCAGATTTCCCTTAAGGGAAATGAGTTATTGAGGTTATACTCATGTTGCGATTTTCGAAGAAAAAAAATCCTTAGTCCCACCCTGCCTAGAAAAGGGTGGTAACCTGTAGATAACCCGTCCCAATTAACCTTGGCTGCAAAAAGTGGACTTTAGTATAAATAAATAAAAAAGTCCGTCACGCAGGGGCTGCGTAAACTAAGCAGATTTCCCACGTGAAGTAATACAATAGAGAAATCTCCATACAAGAGCCCAACACTTACGGCAAAGGGCCGAACTAGGTTTTGGCGGGAAACTCAAAAATCCGTTACCGGCCCAAATTTAATAAAAATGCAAATATCTCGGGTAATATTCAAGATAAGGAATAAATGTATAGAACAATATTTATAGTACACTTAATTTACAATAAGATTGATTCTATACAATTTTTCGATCCGACGCATAATAACGGAGATATTTCGAATTTTCCGAAAATCCCCCCTCTAAACCCCCCCTCCCACTGGACCGATTTCAGCCATTAACGAACTTGATCTTCCTTTTTACATAAAACGATTAAATTCCGAGTTTGGTAACGATCAAACAAAAATTGCGACCGCTAGAGCGTTAACAGACAAATATATATATATATATATAATATATATAATTTTGTCTTATAAAAAATATAAAATTATATATATATAATTTTGAACGGACCTCATTTTCGTCATCTCCTGGGTAGGATCGATGGACATTTGAAGAAATTTTTCGAAACTCGCGTCATGAGTACGACCTCAATAGCTGATTTCCCTGAAGGGAAATCTGCTAAAAAAAAAACTGATTAGGATAATTTATAATTTAGAGAAATATGTATAAAACAATAATTGTTTCATCAAAAGTTGCTGTATGAAATTTTTCGACAAGACACTTACCAAAGTTTTTTAAAGAATTTACATTTTACCAGCTATTGAGGTTATACTCGCGGCACGATTTTCAAAAACATTTCTTCATAAGATATTACGAAAATGAGGTCCTTTCAAAATTTACGTATATGTACGTATGTAAATATAAATACATATATATAATTTGTCTGTTGCCGCTCTAGCGGTCGCAATTGATCAAATTCGTTAACGGCTAAAATCGGAAAAGTTGGAGTGGGAGGGGGGGGGGTGTTAAAGGGGGAAATTTTGGAAATTCAAAATATCTTCGTTATCACAAATTCGTAAATGGAGGAATTTGGCTCAAAACCATTTGGAGGAAGAGAAACCAAAAGGAGTAAACCATGTGTATTGTAGATATCTCCGTTATTAGCAGATTCCCCTTTAGAGAAATCAGCAATTGAGATGACGCGATTTTTGAAAAAAAAAAAATTCAAATGAGCATTGATTCTACCAAGGAGATGACGAAAATGTGGTCCGCACACGTAACATAAAATATATACTGTGTTATAGTTATAAAAGTCCGTCACGCAGGGGCTGCGTAAACTAAGCAGATTTCCCACGTGAAGTTATACAATAGAGAAATCTCCATACGAGAGCCGGCAAAGGGCAGAACTAGCTTTTGACGAAAAATTCAAAAATCCGTTTATCGACCCAAATTTAATACATATGCAAATATCTCGGTTAATATTCAAGATAGGGAATAAATGTATAGAACAATATTTATAGTAAATTTAATTTGCATAAGATTGATTCTGTACAATTTTTCGATGCGACGTATAGTATATATATATATATATATATATATATATATATATATATATATATATATATATATATATATATTCTGAATTTTCAAAAATCCTCCCCTCTAAACCCCCCCCCTCCCAATGGTCGGATTTCAGCCGTTAACGAACTTGATATTTCTTTTTACATAAAACGACAAAATATCGAGTTTGGTATCGATCAAACAAACATTGCGACCGCTAGAGCGGTAACAGACAAATATATATATAGATATATATATATATATATATATATATATATATATATATATATATATATACAGTTTTGAACGGACCTCATTTTCGTCATCTACTAGGTAGGATCGATGGACATTTGAAGAAAAATTTCGAAAATTCCGTCATGAGTACGACCTCAAAAACTGATTTCCCTTGAGGGGAAATCTGCTAATAAAAAAAATATACGAAACCAGACAAAGAATCACAAAAAAAGGGATTCTCAGGTAGGTAAATATTGCCGCGTAAAAAAAAAAAAAAAAAAAAAAAAAAAAAAAAAAAAAAAAAAAAAAATTGGTAGGCTCTGTTGAGCTCAGATAGCGAAAAATGGCATAAGTACACTATATTAACAAAAAAAAAATATTACAATAAATCAGACTTACCTCAGAAGCATTTAACACAGTGATAATCAGCACCGAAGGGTGAGATAGAGGGGGAAGGGAAGAAGGATAAGGTGTAAGGGAATAAGGAAACTCAGCCATCACCTTCTTGACTCGCCTGAAAGAGTAACAAACTGGAAAATTTTAGTTTGTAAAATCGAAGGGAAACGGATTCCCACAGAGGAGGAGATAAGGGCTCTGCACGCGACGGCAACAAGATGGACGGGAGGCCTGAAAACTGAGAAACACAATAAAACCAAGCTCTCCCAACTGAAAACTATAGGAAAGTCCGTCGCGCAGGGATTGCGTAAACTAAGCAGATTTCCCTCGTGAAGTTTAGTAATAGATAAATCTATATACTGGTAACACAACACCACCGTGAATAAATACAAACGGAAATAAGAAATGTTTCGGCCAGTTTCAATAACCTGCCGACAGGAAGCGTTAGGTTTGAAATGTAAACAAACAGGTCTGCCGGCCTCACACCGGAAAAAAAACATTGCTGAAATATATCAGAATATAATCTATTAATTTCATTAATAACTATTTACTATATCTAGTACTGTAATTAATAATGAGTCAGAATAATTGTTATCCCTATCAATCAAATTTCAGTAGTCAAAAACCATAAGACGGGGGGGGGGGGGCGCCAGAACATATTTGCATGTAACTCGGAGAATAAAGGTATCTTGAATACAATTTTTAGTATTTAAACTTGGAATAATGTGATTTCTTATATAGCAGAGTATTGCTTATGTAACATGAGTAGAAGTGACGGTTTGCTGATGGCTGAAAACTGAAAAATGCCAATATCTCGGTTAATATTAAAGAAAATGAATTAATGTATATTTATTACAATATTTATATTAAAGTTAATGTTCAATTAGATTTTTTCTATACAAGTTTTCGATCCGACGTATAGTAACGGAGGTATTTCGAATTTTCGAAAAATCCTCCCCACTAGAGCCCCCCCTCCCCGATTTCAGCCGTTAACGAAACTTGATCTTTCTTTTTACATAAAACGACTAAATATCGAGTTTGGTAACGATTAAACAATAATTGCGACGCTAGAGCGGTAACAGACAAATATATATATATATATATATATATATATATATATATATATTAGGTATTAGAGTTTCCTTCGGTGGCCGGTAGGGGTAGGCTAGATCGCAAAACCGGCGCCAAAGTCAAATTTAAATTATAGACGCATTACAAGGAATCTATTATCTATTAATCTATTAAATATAATTATTTTACCAATAGATACTAATGAAAAATATTTTAATTAGCAAAAAATAATGAGCTTATACTCTTGACTGTAGCCGAACTAGTGAACGCAATTTTTGTTTGATCGTTACCAAACTCGGTTGGAGAGTGACATGAGTACAAGTGGGGGTTTGCTGAAGGCTGAAAACCGAAAAATGCGAATATCTCGGTTAATACTGAAGATAGAGAATGCATGTATATAACAATATTTTTAGTACATTTAATTTGCTATAAGATTGATTCTATACACGTTTTCGATCCTAAGTATAGTAACGGAGATATTTCGAATTTTCAAAATAACCCCCCTCTAAACCCACCCCCAAGTCCGATTTCGGCTTGAGAACTTGATCTTTCTTTTCAAATAAAACGACTAAATAACGAGTTTGGTAACGATTAAACAATAATTGCGACCACTAGAGCGGTAACAGACAAATATATATATATATATATATATATATATATATATATATATATATATATATATACAATTTGGAACGGACCACATTTTCGTCATCTACAAGGTAGGATTGATGAACATTTGAAGAAAAATTTTGAAAATCGCGTCAGGAGTACGACCTCAATAGCTGATTTCCCTTAAGGGAAATATGCTAAAATGCAAATATCTCGGTTAATATTCAAAATAGAGAATACATGTAAAAAACAACATTTATAGTACATTTAATTTGCAATAATATTGGTTCTAAACAATTTTTCGAATTTCCAACCCCCCTCCCTCTCCCACTAGTCCGATTTTAGCCATTATATATATATATAATTTTGAACGGACCTCATTTTCGTCGTCTCCTAGGTAGGATCGATAGACATTTGAAGAAATGTTTCGAAAATCTCGTCATGAGTACGACCTCAATAGCTAATTTCCCTCGAGGGAAATCTACTAAAACTTACGGAACAACATATATAGAAAATTAAATTTGCAAGAAGATTGATACAATACAATATTTCGATTATACTCGTAGTAAGGGATGTATTTATTTTGAATCTTTGATCCCCTCCCCCTAGTCTGATTTCAGATATTAACGAGTTAACGAACGGTCTTCAGATTTACATGAAATGCTTAGGTATCAATTTTGGTAATGATCAAACTAAAATTAAAGGAGTGGGAGAGGGAGAAGGAGAGAGAGAGTTATAGTTTTGAATGTACCTCATTTTCGTTAACTCTGTACTGTCAATGAACATGAAGAAAGTTATTGAAAAATCGCGTCATGAGTACAACTTCTATAGCTGATTTATCTTAAGAGAAACCCGCTAAAATGTGTGAGTCTCAGAATACAAATGGATGACTGGAAGTTTTTTTTTTAATTTCAAAAATATTGAACTTTCATTTAGGTTGAATTTGTCTCAATATTTACTGATTTATAATTTTCACATTTTTCAGAACACAAATATTTTAGAAAAAAAATATGACGAGCCAACAAATTGTCCATATGGTGATTTGCCCTTCCCCTAAAATGAACGATAAAGACCATAACACGCCAAATTATGTGCTGCGAAGAAGTAATAAGAAGCAAGATTATTCTAATTTTCTAAAAAAAATTAACGAAGAAAAAAAACTGACTGAGCTAGCAAAGCGCAATGCTAAAAAACCCTTAGGTATAGAAAGTTATGATACTTTGTTGACCAAATTAATTAAACGTAACCAAAAGTATTTTACACAAGAATATGGAAAAAATGAAATGGATTTCAATAATTATGTCCAGAACACGACAAATATGTGAGTAAAACCTGAGCACTTTTTTTTTCATCATTGTATTAATGTATTAATTCAATTAATAATGTATTAATTATAGAGCCTATCCAAAATTATATTTAAATTCGGCGGGTATTCATTTTCACGTTTCAGATCATCCTGAGCACAATAGGATCAAAATTAAAGTTTTTGTCTGTCTATATGGTCCCGTTTGTTACTTGTCAATTAATAGCGGCTGTAAGGATTTCGACTAAGAATAAGTTTTATATTTGTAAGTTTCAAAGATACAACACTGCTTATACGAGAATTTGATTTGTTACAATGAGGGACGGAAGGGGGGGGGGTAACCGCAAAACATGTACGTGAATATCATTGTTAATATTTTTTTAAATCCGAAAAAATGAATGACAAAATTGAGTATAGAATGTGTTTTTCAGTCCTAAAGCGTAACGTAAATTAATGAATTTAAAACATTTCACTTCTGACTTCTTGGCCCGAAATAAAATTTATTGAGTACCTATATCTCAATAAATCTGTTTTCATTTATTTATTAAGAAAATACATATTTTCAATATGTTAAATTTTATTCTTACTACCACTGACAGGAGTTGGGCTTCATTTCACGCCAGAACGTATATTCATTAATAAATATTGTTAATTATTGTTGTTAGTTTTATCAGAAAAATATAAAGAACAAGTAGCGATAAGAATTTCTTTGATCCTAAAAGGGTTAAATTTATTTAAATTTGATTTCAGACTGTCACTCGCCACCTATTTCTCTGACATTATATCTGAAGCAGACTTTGGTCATATTTTTCCTTTGATGCTTAGATGATACAGTGTTTATTATTTGTCGGGAATCGATAATTATTGAACGCATGCACGAGCATAAATTCGTCAATATTCATCCAATAACCATCCTATGTTTCACGCGTGAAGGAACGATTCTTCACGATTCTTCATTTCTTCTTCTTGCATGTTATGGAAATGTGGGGATTGTTTAGCGATAAAGTTAAACCAATCTTTATATATCTAAGGGAAACTCTTTTGTGTTATTTTTTCACAACCTGTGTCAAGAGCTGCTCTAAACAATGTCCAACATCACATTTTACTTGTTTCCAGTCCATGGAAGATGCCTTCCCAAAAGCCAAAATTTTTTATACCCTTGACATTATAAGAGTCATCATATACTGATTGCCTGAATATCGAAAAACTGGCGGTTATAACGCCGTTTGGCTTATATGAATTTGTACGAATATTTGAGAAATGCCCCCGAGAAACGCTGCTCAGACCTTCCGGCGCTCCCTTAATGCAATGTTGCAGGACTTTTCTTATGCATTTCCTTACTTGGATGACTTTAATGTGGTTTCCAAGAGAAAGGAAGAGAGATCTTCAAGCCTCTAGAGGGACATTGTTTTGTCCTTTAACCAGTCGACATGACCCAAGTCAAACCCAAGTGCATTTCGTTAGATATAGAGTAACCACACAAAGAATTCAGCTCATCCGGATCTGGATTCAGGAAATTTCTGAGTTTCCCTGGCCTACCGTGATCTGTGGACTTAGACGATCTTTGGGGGGGGGGGTCGTCGCATTCCAAGGACGGCAAGCATTCAGAGGCCACTGAACATACTTCTCCACAAAACGAAGAAAACCCCTATACACTGGGATGCAGAGAACATCATAGCTTTCGACACAAACAAGGATAGTCTAGCCAAAGACATTCTTCTTGAAAACCTGCCAACTGACGGCAAATTTTCATTAGCTCGTGATATTTCTGACATTGGTATTGGAGGTGTTCTCCAACAGAAGAAAGAGGATGGGATATGACAGCTCTTGGGATTCTTCTCCAAAGCTTTAAGGGAGGCGCAAAGAAAATGTGGAATGTGAAATGGGGAAATTCCCACCATTTACGAAACCATCAAGGACTTCTGACCAGTCGCCAAAAAACGAAATTTGAACTGCATTAGCCAATGCTCGGCTACCATCCATTACAAGTCTGGATATGGCATTGTGGTCAACGCTCTGTCCAGGTTGGAAGAGATGGAGATGCCAGAAAACTTTGTCATTGCACTTTGATGGGTATCTGAGAACAACCGTATACCATCCACAATCTAATAGTTGTGTGGGAAGGGGTGGAATTGTAGCCTAAAAGTTGTTTACATGTATCATCTGAACTTCGAGACTTTGGCACAGGTTTTGCCGACAGTACTTCTTGGCTTGAGGCCGGTGTTCCGAGACAGTGCCGCAGAAATGGTATACGGAGAGCCTCTTCCATTCCTCGACAATGCAAGAAACCTTATCCAACTTGCAACACCTTCAAGACGACAGTAGCAGAATGTTGCCTACTTGCTCCCAAATTTTCCAACGGAAAGTCGTGGTTCGGAAGGCTTGGTCCCTCCGTATACACTTGCCAGAGTGATTGGTAGGAGCAAAAAAGTTATTATTATTCAAATCGGCCAGAATGGAGTTAGTTTTCGTTGACCAAATTAAGCCGGCATAAATTTTGGATGAACACTCTACTGAAGATCGCTCGGTATGGAGAGAGGGGGGAAAAATAAGTCGACAGAAAAAAAAAGTCCGTCACGCAGGGGCAGCGTAAACTAAGCAGATTTCCCACGTGAAGATTTACAAAAGAGAAATTTCACGAGAGCCGAGGCAGTGAAGGAAACGGCCGAACTAGCTTTTGGCGGGAAAGTAACTCTCGTCCGTTAGGCACCCCGATTTAATAAAAATGCAAATATCTCGGTTAATATTCAAGATAGAGAAAAATAGTTATTTATTATACAAGTGACGAAAGTAGATCATTTTACAACTCGAGTGAAACGTTTACCCACACGAGCGAAGCGAGTGTGGTAATTTCACGAGAGTTGTAAATTCTACTTTCGTCACGAGTGTAATATTAATTTTTTTCTGTAATCGTGTAATACATGATCAGATCTAACCAGAATATGAACAAAATTAGGATGTTGTGAAGATTATGGTATGTTGTTGGTAGGTTATAAGCATGGTTGTGAAAGGTTATAAGCATAGTTATAAAACAACTAGTGATGATTGTGAAGTAATGCAGTTATAAACAAGTGCAGGTTATAAACAAGGAAGGTAATTATTATTATATTTAAATTTTAAAATATATTGATTATTTCCACCAATAATTCATTCACATTTCAATTTATTTTGTTAAAATAAATTCTTACAATGTTAAGAAACATTTAAAAGCATTTAATTTCCAACTTCAAATTATTTTTTAATTTATACTTATTACTAATTAAGAAGGCAATTCACAAGGACTCTTCACTCTATTGCAAAATGTTTCACTTTCTTCACTCATTTCAGTTTAGTAATGTTACCATTATTCAACGATTTTAGAAACAACTTTTATTTAAGTACAATTTCTTTTGTTTCATTACTTATTATCATTATTGTTAGAGGCATTTTTATTTAAGCGGTCTTTTATTTTTAGCTGGAAGCCTTACTTAGCCAACAACTCCTTTTATTCCTTTCCTCGCCACTTCCTCTCTTCATGAAAAATTCGTTTAGTTTGAATGGCGGTAAAAGTATCAATATACCAAAGCATTCCGTGGCCCCAGACAATCATTGAGCCAATATCTCTTACAGTAGTTCGTATTTTAAGGGCTGGTGGCTTTATGAAAACTCTATGAAGGAAACAGTAAATAACCTATTATATTACAGAGGACGGAACAAAAGTTTTGCCGGTTTTAGTACAATAAAATAAAACGTTATTAGAATATTAACTTAATAATAGCCGTACTGCCTTGAGCCACCTATCAGACACATCTTGAAGGCCTTGCTGGTACCAGTATTTATTCATTAAACCGAATAACTCGCGAACACCGTTTTCGCCTTCCTCCATAATTGACCTGTCTTCCCAGAAGAAAATGTTCCAGTTCTTTACTCGTAGAGCTTTCTGCAGGGTCATGGAAGCATCCGGACCCTGCAACCGCTCTTGTTCTAACTTCTGTGTTACCGCTCCCCTCGGTTTCTAAATGATCTAAAAAAAGGTAACGTGCACTACCCTAAAACATTATTCCATTTCGCACATTGGTACTGTTCAACAATTAACATTTCTATACCCATTCAATGTGGATGGCCGATCTTGTAACTCCAATCGTGAACTCTTATTATTTTATAACCAAATGGTATGTTTGTCTGTTAATGCTGTTTATTTTCATAATACGTACTTCTTATGAACGTCTATAACGTCTCTGAAGTTTACAGTGGTACATAAGTAAATAAATCCCATCTATTTTATTTTTTCACTAATTGTACCAGTTTTACCTTTTTTCTAATAATTCCTTTTTATCATGTTTTTTAGATATAAATTAAAAGATATAAATTGGATTTCGGATGTAGAGAAGCCGTTTGATCTGAAGGACGAAATCAAAGCATTCTTTGCAAAAGTAAGATTTGAAATGATTTATAAATACATTTTTATTTAATATTAAACCTAATTAATTGGGAAAATTATATTTTTGAAGTTATTCTCTCTTATGTAGTTTACTCTTAATGAGTGCCATGTTTTTATCATAGTTTTATTATCAGGTAGTAATAAGTAAAATTTAAATACGAAATTGAACCACCTTGAAATTACTTCGATTATGAAAATGATTCAGTACATCTGACAAATCTGACGTGGATACCACATGACTTCCTTATGCTCACATTAAATTAAATGATTTGTGTGTGTGTGTGTGTGTGTGTGTGTGTTCTTCTCTCGGCAACTTTCAAACTACTCGCCTTAGAATATTTTAATTTCATATTTAGGAGTTTTGTTTCATGTACTAGCACACTCGGTTAGCTAGAATACTATTCAGGAGGAGGGGGGGGGGGAGGATCGAAAATAAAAATAATAAAAATTCATCCGCATTTCGCATAACTCAAAGTCGACTTCGACTGATGAATTTTCATATTTAGGCCTGTTGTATCATCTAGTTGTACCCTTTTGATAGAAATCAACTCAGGGGAAGGGGAGTTTAGATTGGGCGGAAATAAAAAAATACAAAGTTTTGCTAACGAATTAATGATGCAGAAGATTTCTTATAGAACCTTTTTGGTTTTATCTTAAAAAGACTTATAAATTATTATATATGCCATTTATTGCCCTCTGTATTGGAATGGAGGTATTATATTACTTTCCAATCAAACTATTTTAATGAAGCTCGGCAATAATACCTTTAGATCATTGTATGGGATGTTGAATGTAGAAATTAAAAGCCGATTTAAAACCACCATAGATCCCATTTTTACCGGTTGGCTTAATAACCACTACGAAACAGCAAAATGTGTCAATAAAAAATGGTCTATTAGTCCAGTATGTTAATTTCCACTTCAACTGCAGGTCTGAAGGCGTATTGACAGCGCGTTGCATACCTTGGGAAATGCATCAGGACAAAGTAATTACATACTTTGTCGGTTAAATAAATAAAATAATAAGTAATAAATATCTGACTTACAAAAATACGTAAAACCCAGAAAACAATTACAAGAAAAGAAATCCTCTGTTGTATGTCAAGTAAATGAAAAATAATAAATACATAATGAAAAAATGCACTAGAATCTGAAGAGCTCAGGTAATGAAAGAAATGGAAGTAAACACATTTGAAGAAAAGAAAAATATTATAATAAAATTGCAATATATTAAAATAAAATTTGGAATCTCGCCATTCTCCAAGAATAGACAGTTCCAGCTGTATCCGCAGAAGGGCGAATTCCCAGAGGGTAGAAGAACTGTTGCCAAATAACTTCATAAGATATATAGGAAGCATAATGGACTAATAAGTTAACTGCCCCATTTTTAGTAAGGTCCTTTATTGTTACAACTTATGTCGTTAAGGAGACGGATTCCCACAGAACGAGAGATGGCCACTGCGAACAGCAGAAACAAGCATGAACGCACTGAGGTAGCAACGTAATGCCACCTCATCGACCAACGTTCGTGGTTAGAATGAATAGTTGGCGGACCACCGATAGAGAGCAGTAGATCTGAGGTTACCTAAGACCCTCTAAGACTACATGAGAAATGTCTAAGCAGCGACCAAATGCTTGAGCTTCAAAAACAGCCTTTCCTAACGTATTAATGCGCATTCTTGTACACGCAAATAAATTTGATGTTCTTGAAGATTAGATGACCCTTTGACTATACTTTTCTGCTAATTACTAACTCCACCGTGGCTGGATTGTACAACATTTCCAGCATGAACGTATCAATTTGTGGATTCAGCATCAACTTACTGTAAGGGCCTGTTTGAGGTCACTGAGGCTAGCCCTGAAACAGACCCTAAAAAAATGGTTTTTCTCCCTGGAAACATTACAGGGTTTACTATTAGGGGGACATAGAGTTACTTTTCGGTGATTGTGACGCCCACCCATCAGCGGAGCTGTTCTATCTCGAATTAGAATCGCAAAAGGCTGAGCTTTTTTGACCAGCGCACACTGGAGCGAGTGATAAGGTACGCCGGACATTCATATCATATCATATAATATCTCCGTTTCTACGGGTCCAAGAATATTGATTCTGGTGTCATTTTAAAGCACATCCAATACACTATTGAACTACCTCATCAGCAATTTTTTAAGCAATTTTGCCAGTTTCGATATAACGATAGGATGAATTTTAAATGTTTACATACAGATTATGTATCGATTACTAAGTAGAGAATTGTGATTTGTAGACACATAATATCAACATATAAAATATTTAGACAAGAAAAAAACGTATTTGACTATTTCTTCGAACGTGAATGGCGGCGTCAATTGCGTAGAGGAGGCGTTTTACACCGTACGTAGTTGGGAAAGGTCCACGGGAGGTATAATACGTCTTCCGCACCGAAAGCGTTAACACTAAAAGTAAAATATTTAATGAATAGGCAAGTTTAGGCAAGATCTGACGACGTTGTAAATAAGACAATATACTCCTAAAAGCATGCCAAGTGGTATTTTTTTCATGCAAATACAAGTGATTTGCGAATTCAATTAAATAAAATTATTTTCAGCTCGATGTAAAAAAAAAAAAAATTAGTGGAATTTTAAAAACCGTTTGTGCCAGTTTTTGATTTGTTATAATACCCTTAATGTGTACTGGAAGCAACAATAATTTATAAAATGAAATAAGAGTTCACGACAAATTAAATAAACCAAGGCTTTTTTTAACATAGCAATTATAACCAGGCATTACGTAAAAACCATTGCAATAATATTTCTAAAAATCAATCTGCTCAATTGAAAAGGGTTTATGTGGTAGTAACAATACAATCAAAATCCCAAATTAAAACTTTTATTTTTTCCCCCAATGTCCAACATTACTGAAGGATCGCTCCAGTGTGCAGCGTGTTGCACTAGAAAGATCTAAAAGCTATGTGAACATTATTCTATACTCTTCTGTGTTTTGATCAGCTTGCTCAAGAACTACTCCAGTCTCTTCTCCGTCTCTAAGAGTCTTATTTGCCTTAGTAGTTCTTTTAGACAATCCGAGATATTTTTTTCCGAAAAGCAGTTGATCGAGAAATCGCTCGTCAATCGATGTCTCGAATTGGCGATGACCTTTGAAAGTTCAGAATGACCCTACGTACTAACTTATTGACCCTCCTTCCTGCCTGTACACCTTCCGAAAGTGACCAGTTGGCCCAGAATACTGTGGTGAGTTTGATAATAAGACGGTGACTCTGCAACTGCAGTATATGTCTGCGATAATACAGAAAGAAATTTTTAACAAGTAGCTTGAATGGTTTGGGTCCAATTCCATAACGTGAAAGGTGCTTACAAACCTCATCAGATCTAAAATAGTTTATAGTAACTTCAATTTCTTCACCCTCAGGATTAAAATGATCAAACGAAAATATCTCTTTAGGAAAACGAGGTGCATCTTCATATTGTCGAGAATAGAATTTTTATCTCTTTGGCATATCTGCAGCTTCACAATGTAAACTATATAGTAATTAACACTCTGAATAAATGAAAATATCTTGCATTGTTAGAGTTCGTAACTCAACAAACAAGTGAGGTTATTGAGAAAAAACATATGGCATAAATCATACATCCTTAATAAATAAAACATACGGAATATGTAAATCAATCATATGACATTAATAAATAAAACATATGCCATATGAACCATAGAGCATTTATAAATAAAACATATGGCACATATAAATAAACGTATCATATTAAAATTACTAGAATTTTATAACATCACATGAACATAAGGTCGTTGTATATAAATGTTTATCCTCGAAATAGTCTAAATATAGGCTGAATTCCGGAGGTTCCAACTTCTGAAAGTCAAATAGATAATAAAGAAATAAAGTCCGTCACGCAGGCGCTGCGTAAACTAAGCAGATTTCGCACGTGAAGTTTTAGAATAGAGAAATTTCATGAGAAACGAACAGTTACTGAAACGGCCGAACTAGCTAGCCGGGTAACTCACGACTGCAGCCGATAAAATCCAATAAAATGCAAATATCTCGTTTAATATTCAAGATACAGAATAAATGTATAGAACAATATTTATAGTAAATTTAATTTGCAATAAGATTGATTCTATACAATTTGTTGATCCGACGCATAATGACGGAGATATTTCGAATTTTCGAAAATCCTCCCCTCTAAACCTCCCCCCCCCCCCCGCCTCCCACTAGTCCGATTTCAGTCATTAACGAACTTGATTATTTTTTTTACATAAAAGTATCGAGTTTGGTAACGATCAAACAAAAATTGCGACCGCTAGAGCGTTAACAGACAAATATATATATATATATATATATATATATATATATATATATATATATATATATAGTTTTGAACGGACCTCATCCCCTAGATAGGATCGATGGACATTTGAAGAAATTTTTCGAAATCGCGTCATGAGTATGACCTCAATAGCTGATTTCCCTTAAGGGATATCTGCTAAAATTCATGCCATTTCACCACATTCTATCCTCTATTTCTCCTGCAATAAAAAACCTGAAATTAAACTTAAAACTGGAAATGAGATGATGTAGTCATTCAGTTGCTTTAAGAGAAAATCGCATGAGCAGGAGTACAAATAACTCTTTATTCGTCAAATTACATCGCTGGGAAAGGCTAACACTTTTAATTAAAAATTTTTTCCAGCTGTCTGCTCCATTGGGCAACGCCTCGCTTTGAATATTCAATGACTATACCATCTTCCTGAACAACTTGTTTTTCAAGGAAGTTTATTACGGGAAACCAAATGTGTGCTGCTGCTTCTTGCTGGTTCGTCCTGATTAGATTGGCAAGGCACACAATGCCGCATATCTGTCTCGTTAATATATGTAGCTTTCCACACTTTTGGATGATTAATGCTGAATTTAAATTACTTCCGGTATTAGTATTTTTCCTAAATAGCGTCCTTTACGCAAAGCTTAAGATTCCTCTGTCTAAATTTGACGGCGACAGAAACTATTCTGGTGGGCATTTATTTACCAGTGTGTCTTACGTAGATTTTACCAGATTTCTCTGGGGGGGGGGGGGTCGAAAATTCGACTTATGTCAGTTACTATACGTAGGATAGAAAAAGTATGTAGAACCAATCATATTGAAAATTGAATGCACTATAAATATTGTTATATTCATTTAATCTCTATCTTGAAATTAAACGAGATATGTGCATTTTTATGAAGTGTTTGTGGATAACGGACGAGATTGTCGGTTCTGGTCGTAAGTTTCCGGATTAGTTTGGCCGTTTCCGTAACTATTCTGCTGAAATTGGTTTAGAGACTCGTTACTACTACTGTTAGTAGTATGGAGATTTTTCTATTGTAAAACTTCACGTGGGAAATATGCTTAGTTTATCCAGACCCTTCGTGACGGACGTTTTCAGTTATCAACCTTCAATGAACCCCCAGTTATACTCAACCTATTTTCACTTTGAGTAAATGGGTCGTAAAGAATGCTAACTGGAAACTCATCTCCTCTAATACTTGTTTACATAGGCTTCTTCGTTGGGGAGAAATTGAGAATACACGGCGAGATGAGATCACCTTGAGTCATTCCAGCAAGTGGGAAATCATCATAGTTTATATGCAGTCCCTGAGTGACGAGCTCTTTAATGTTTACCGTCACTTTAACTAAACAAGACGGGGGTGTGATAAAATGCAACTAAATGTGAAATATAGAAATCTAAAAAAAAAAAAAAAAAATCCCTACAATACAAAATTTCAGAGCTGCATGAATTCAAAGAGTTTTAGTTTAGTTTTAGTAGGTGGGAGATCTTAAGTCAGAATATGGCACATTGGCTGTATAAGCTGTAATACGTTACTGGAGTGAACGAGATAAGAGGCAAGATAAAGACTGATATAATGGTAAACAAGACACGCAGATAACTTAGAGATTCTACCTCTCACATAAATAAAAAGTCCGTCACGCAGGGGCTGCGTAAACTAAGCAGATTTCCCACGTAAAGTTTAATAACAATAGATAAATCTACATAGCGGTAACACAACATCACCGTGAATATTAAGTTAATAAATACAATCGATAATAAGAAACCTTCTGAGGGGAAGCATTTGAAATGTAAACAAACAGTTCTGCCAACTTCCTACCGGAAAGAAAAACGATTACTGTAATATATCTGAATATAACGTATTAATTTGATTGAAAACTATTTACTATATCCAGTACTGTAATTTATAATGAATCAGAATAATTTTTAACTCAATCAATCAAATATAAGTAGAAACTCAAAAATCTCTCGTATAATAAATGTCTCTTGAAAACAATATTTGGTATTTAAGCTTCAAATGTTTTGGTTTATTACATAACCGAGTATTATGTAACATGAGTAGAAGTGGTGGTTTGCTGAAGGCTGAAAAATGCAAATATCTCGGTTAATATTCAAGATAGAGAATAAATGTATATAACAATATTTATAGTACATTTAATTTTCTATAAGATTAATTCTATACATTTTTTTTCGATCCGACGTATAGTAATGAAGATATTTCGAATTTTTGAAATTCTCCCCCCTCTAACCCCCTCCCCCTCCCCCTGGTCCTATTTCAGCCGTTAACGAACTTGATCTTTCTTTTTACATAAAACGACTAAATATAGAGTTTGTTAGCGATCAAACAATAATTGCGACCGCTAGAGGGGTAACAGACAAATAATATATATATATATATATATATATATATATATATATATATATATAGACTAAATAATCTATAAACTATTGTACATTCTTATTGCACTATGACTAGGGTTATAGTAACCTTCCTTGTTTTGTTTACATAGCAGGAGGTCCACAGCCTTTTGTATGTTTTATATATTTATAGTCATGGTGTATTTGTTTGTTAAACTATATTATTAATTGTTGTACTGTGGTTCTTATATTTATTTTACAAATGGTTATTGTTATGCACTATTTTTAATTATTGCTATGTTTTGTTAAATCTATGTTATTGCCACTTACCACTATGTTATTGCAACTTATATTATTTTACAATAATTTATTGCTATGCACTATTACAATCATTGTCATGTTATTTTAAATTATAATTAATTGTTGTGTTATGTTAAAAGTTATTCCTATGTTGTATTTATGTTGCTATTTTTATTCTTATATTTATTATGTTATAACAACCATTCTGGTGTTACTAAATTCCTTGTATGCTATATTAAGCTATTTTCTTATGTTGCATTTATTTTTTTATTTTATTATTCCTAATTTATGTATCTACAGTATTTTATTATATTATGTTATCTTCAGTATTATTATTTCTATTTGGTTTCTACAGTTATTATTATTCTATTATGAATTCTTACAGTATTATTATTCTATTATGTTTACAGTTACTGTGTGTTACTAAATTCATTGTTAATGCCTATAAAAAGCTATTCTTATGTTGCATTATTATTATTATTATTATTATTCTATTATGTATCTACAGTATTATTATTCTATGAGTATCTACAGTATTATTATTCTATTATGTTTCCTACAGTATTGTAATCTACAGTATATTTTAATTGCTGTTTGTAGTTATATTTTTTATTAGAGCCCAACTTCTTGATGTATTACATCTATTAAGTTATAATATGTTACAGCTGTTATAGTGTTTTATATAAGGAAAAAACACCCCTTTTTATAACAATGTATAACAAACAATGTGCAATATTATAATGTAGTACATGTAATTTTTACAGCCCTGAGGAAGAGAAAATAAAGATTCTCGAAATATCGGCATAAACTAAGATTCATTTCACCAACATTGACCAAAACTCCGACAAAGAACAGCACAACCACATATAAATACAACCTGGTCGAAAACATCAGCACAATTTATATGTTATAAATATATATATATATATTATAAAATATATATAAATATTATTATATATATATATATAATATATATATATATATAGGTATAAACAGTTTTGAACGGACCTCATTTTTGTCATCTCCTGGTAGGATCATGGACATTAGACGAAAAATATCGAAAATCGCGCCATGAGTACGACCTCAATAGCTGATTTCCCCTAAGGGAAATCTGCTAATAACAGAGGGGATTGTGCGTGTTAGATAGTGGTCCAGCGGTCAAACATACTGGTAGATATTTGCTATTATCTACGCCAGAGCTTCTCTAGCTGTATGATCATATAGCTCTAGAACCCGATAAATACTTTCCACAATAATTCAACAGAAGGAGAGTGAGAAATCTAGGAGTGGAATGAAATGGCACAGTGATCGATGAAGAACACTTTGGTTAGTTAGTCAAACCTCGAAACTTTTTGGACCACCCGAATTCCTAATTATCTCAGAAACTCCATACCGCAGGCCGGTGCGGTGCGGCCTTTGGAAAATACAAACCGCAGTACGCAGGTTCGGATTTTCCAAAGGGCACTTCAGTTAATTCAAAATAAACATGGAACATTAGGTGATCAATAAAAACACAATTACGTTCGTTTTAATAGTCAGCTATTGAGGTCGTACGCATGACGCGAGTTTCGAAAAAATTTCTTCAAATGTCCATCGATCCTACCCAGGAGATGACGAAATAATGAGGTCCGTTCAAAATTTATATATTTTTTTATATATATTTATATATATATATATATATATATATATATATATATATGTCTGTTAACGCTCTAGCGGTCGCAATTGTTGTTTGATCGTTACGAAACTCGCAATTTAATCGGTTTATGTAAAAAGGAAGATCAAGATTGTTAATGGCTGAAATCGGACTAGGGGAAGGGGGGGTTTAGAGGGGGGGATTTTCGGAAAATTCGAAATATCTCCGTTATTATGCGTCGGATCGAAAAATTGTATAGAATCAATCTTATTGCAAATTAAATTTACTATAAATATTGTTCTATACATTTATTCTGTATCTTGAATGTTAACCGAGATATTTGCATTTGTATTCTGCATTGGTCGGCAGGAGTGAGCCGTTTGGTACTTTCCGAAGAGAGCTCTGGCGGCCGTTTTCGTAACTATTCGTCCCTCGTGTATAAGTTTAGTGATCCCTTACTACTTACTACACTTGTTATTGGGCAGATTTCTCTATTGTAAAACCACGTGGGAAATCTGCTTAGTTTACGCAGCCCCTGCGTGACGGACGTTTTTTTTTAATTCCTCCGTCCTCAACTCTTCCTGAAACGATTTCAGTCATGAACTAACATAATCTAACAATTGCATCTCCGGGCGAGTTGGGGTTGATGTATACATCCTTGGTTGAAAAATGTCCGCCACACAGGGGTTCTCCAAAGTAAGACTGTTGGACATTGGAGAAAAGTTTTTAAAAATCGCGTCATAAATACAAACTCAATAGCTGATTTCCCTTTAGGGAAATCTGCTAAATAGATGGCACCTTTTTCATTAATGTTTCTTTTAATATTTCATGTTATAGAAAAAAATTCCCATAATGCAATTAAAGAAACCAAAACTGATTAAGAAAAAGCAAAGTTTATTTATTTATGACAGTAAACCAAGTACTTTGAGCAAGGAATCTTCGGGCTCCGTTGATAACGCACAATATGCTTTAACATATGCATGTAAATGTAAGTTGTTATACCCAATACTTTGTACTATAGTGTGTTAAAAGGTTTTACATATTTAAGTAAACCTCTTATTATTATTTCAGTGGAACCTTTCGTTTACAAATTGTCAGATCCAGAAATGATGAAGAGAGGAATAACTGTCCAACCTTCAACAATGATGCCAATCAAGTTGTTTGTATTTGAAACATTTTTAACGAATCCTGAAATTTCATGGTAAGAGCTCACTTTGGTGAAAGGGAGCAAGCACGATATATTAACACGGTGTAGACCAATGTATTGGTTTATTGTAGTTTAAGGGGTCTTAATTTTGATAATGCCCGATTGCTGGTGGGTAGCAATTAATAAGTTAGTGGTATAATAGTTGGGGGTTTTCTATAATTATTTTGAATCACAAAATGCAAGTTTTGAACAATGGTTTATTTCCTACTCGTTCAAAACGGAAAATTCCACTCCCTCTATCTCTAATCTTATAATTTTCCCTATTAGGTAATCAAATTTCATTATTTAATTCTACTTTGATCTAAGCCAGGGGTCTCCAAACTTACCAGCCTTAGGGCCATACTGATTACTCCAGTAAGTTCCGAGGGCCAAAACCTCGTGCTCGTGGGCTGTTTTCTGTTTTTGGTACTACTTATTTGTGTGAGAAGACCTTCTCCAAAATGAAGTACACAAAAAATGTTCACAGATCTAAATTAACTGATGAGCATCTTAAATCTCTTTTAATAATTGGTACAAGTAAAATTAGTCCACTACAAACTATTGTCAGTGGAAAATCTCAATTACATAAATCTCATTAGTATTTCATACGTCATTGTGCTTGTTATAAGTTATGTTTTTATTTAAAATGTATAAAATGTTAGTTGGATTCATTTCAATAATTTGTTAGTTATTATATACTGAAGTTAAATTTTCTGCATATTATACATGTCTTTACTCATTACAATTCTGTGTTTCTTTATCCAACTTATCACAAATAAAAAGTCCGTCACGCAGGGGCTGCGTAAACTAAGCAGATTTCCCACGTGAAGTTTTACAATAGAGAAATCTGCCTAATAACAACTGTAGTAGTAAGAAACCTCTAAACCTAAAACATTATTTAGGGCGTAATAACCCAGTAGTTTCTAACAGTTAACCTAACCTCTAAACCGATTCACGAGAGACGATAGTTATAGAAACGGCCACCAGATCTCTCGTGGGAATCTCCGAACATAGCCTATTGGTGACACTCAGAATACAAATGCAAATATCACTGTTAAATATTCAAGATATAAATTAATGTATAGAACAATATATTTATAGTAAATGTAATTTGCAATAAGAATTGGTTCTATACACTCTTTTGATCCGACGTATAGTAACGGAGATATTTCGATTTTCGAAAATCCTCCCTCTAAAAACCCCCCCGTCCCACTGATCCGATTTCAGCCGTTAACGAACTTGATCTTTCTTTTTACATAAAACGCTTAAATATGAAGTTTGGTAAGGATCAAACAAAAATTGCGACCGCTAGAGCGGTAACAGACAAATATATAGATATATATATATATATATATACTAGCAAAGGTACCCGGCTTCGCCCGGGAATTCATTTGAGGCTGAATGAAGATGTAGATATGTGAGATATTTTTGGCAAGGCTTTACTTTCCACAATATTTTTTTTATTTCTCTGTCCCAGTGTTTAGAATTTATACCCGTCGTTACTGTGGATTTGTTAATAATAAAATTATTTGTTATTTAAGACTTCATTGTCCTCAATATTCTTATATTTCCCGTCGTCTGTGTATGTAGTTTTTTTTTTTTAAAGTGATGAGGACCATATAATTCATAATCCTAGAATGTATTCTATATCTTCGAAACAATGTAAGAATAAGTTTCTTTCCCTTCATGCGGTACAATGTCCAATGGTGAAAGCTGTTTTAGGTACGTCCATAGCCTCTATTAAAACACTCGTTCATAAGTCTAGATTGTAAACTGTGTATTCATATTGGTTTTCAGTAAAGTATATCATATACATTAACGGGAGCAGAGTTAATAAATACCAGAAATACCTGAGTGCACCTCCCTAGCGTTTATTCTAGTAAATTATTTATTTATGATAATTAAAGAAATTCACATTCCTGAGAATAATAATACATTGCTATAGCAAGCATCAATTAACATGTAAACATAGAACCAATATGAGGTCGGAAGGGAAGCGGCAGAAACTGATAGGACCAAAGGAAGTAGCTCGACAACTTACATAGCCACAGTGCTGGCCAACCTGCAATGCATTTTGGATAGCTAATCCTCTAATACAATTCAAATATATTAAAAAATCATAATTACATTATCTTCACAATTCTCAAAAACTGTTTCAAATATTTTTCACGTTTTAATTAAATAATGTATTAAATACACTTAGAGAAGGTGGGGCAGTATAACCTTATTTGGTGCAAACTGTTACTGGCGTTAAAAAATAACATAGTTTTGAATTATTAAGGATAAAATTCTAACATGGATTTGAATTAACTTTATCCAGGTGAGATATACCTGGGTAGTTCATATTGGTATGTATTGTTGAGCATATCAATATTTCTAAGCAAATTACTTGCTTCATACCTTATTTTACAAAAAAAAATAATTTATAAAACATAATTTTACACTAATAAAAAAAAGTAAACAACTTATGTTATGAGCACAATTTGCCAAAAACCAAATAGACGATGAAATATCGCGAATTTTTATTTCAGGCCTCCCGCATAACCCTCATTTCCCCTTGGAACCTAAAATTTTTAGTATAGCTTATAATCATGGAAGAATTAATGCTAATTTACATACCGAGTGTTGTTTAAGTTCGGTTCTACCGCTAGTGCCCAATAAAATAGTTGCCCCCGCTTTAGTTATTTTAGCGTATATCTCGTTTATACTTTGTTATAAAAGAAAAATGTATATAACAAAAGTTACTCTAAATAACAAAATAAACAACTTTTGTTTATGTTCATATTTGCCAAGAAACCAATACGAAACGAAATATCGCTATTTTTAATTTCTGGCATCCCTCATAACCCCCAACTCTTGACCGTCCCTAGAAATGTTGGTATGGCTTGTTATAATGAAAGCGTTAGTGCTAATTACATATGCCGAGTTTTATTTTATTTCGGTTGGATCTTTTTGTCCCAAATAAAATTGTTCACTTCCGCTATAAGGTTTTTAGCGTATATCTCGTCTTTATAATTCGGTATACGCAAAAGTTATTTTAAATAACAAAATAAACAACTTTTGTTATGTTCATATTTGCCAAAGAAGCAATAGGAAACGAAATATCGCTATTTTTAAACCTCGGCTTCCCTTATAACCCCCACTCCTGTTCATCTCAGAGAATTTTAATATAGCCTAAAGTCTAAGTTGGTTTAGTAGTAATATACATACCAAGTTTCATAAAATTCGGTTCAGCCGTTTATGCGTGAAAAGGTAACAAACAAACAAACAAACAAATAAACAAACAAACAAATAAACAAACAAACAAACAAACAGACACCAAAGAAACAAAATGCAGTTATGGTGTCTATGACATGTGAAACGAAAAGTTATCGTGAAATTTCGCGAAAAAAATCAATGTACAGACAGAGGTTACAATTTTATATATATATAGATATATATATATATATATATAGATATATATATATATATATATATAATATTATAAAATATAGATATATATAAATACCAGTTTTTGAACGGACCTCATTTTCGTCATCTACTAGGTAGGATCGATGGACATTTGAAGAAAAATGTCGAAAATTCCGTCATGAGTACAACCTCAATAGCTGATTTCCCTTAAGGGAAATCTGCTAAAACAATAACAATAAGCCTACAACAATGTTATGAGTAGTTAGCCCATGACCATATCAATGTAGATGTCATATTAATAATTATTCAACATAAAATTAGGATACTTCAGTAAACTAAATTTAATTTGCTATAAAAAATATGTTCTCTAAAAAGAGTTTTCAAGTATATTAGCTCTCCGCGGGCCGGACAAAATCTGTCCGCGGGCCGGATGTGGCCCTCGGGCCGTAGTTTGGAGACCCCTGATCTAAGCCATTGTACTTCTTGATTATATTACCTTCAATAATTGTTCTAAACGCACATAAAGTCCTTATCTTAGTGCATTATTGTAATAGGATGTGAAAAAAGTAAGTTAGAAAAAGGACGTCGGTTTCTACGTTATTATGATTCTTATTATTATAGACGAATTGTTAAATGTCCACCAAGAAAAACATATATATTGCCTTAATGCAGGAACCATCTCATACCGCACCGAAGGAAACTTAAAAAAAAAAAAACACTTAGCGAAGAGAAGGCCTTATGAAATCATATAACGATTGAGGTCCCTGAAACTTTAAAAATTAAAGTAATAACGCTCAAAATGATTCTTTGAAAAATTGATTGAAGAAGAATGCAAAACTTATCCAAGGGCAGCACTTGTCTCCATAGCGAACTGCCAAATCGAAAAACTCCCTCAGCAAAATATATCACTCTGTTAAATTCGATTCTCGGTACGCTAGAAGTGCTGCCGAAACTTCAACAAATTCTTAATTCTTTGTTCCATCATTAAGACCCTTCCTAAGGCAGTCAGGCCTAAGTTCTCCGACCTGTCAGTGGCCAAAACTTAATACTAGTTATATAGAATCATCTAGACATAGAAATGGCTATAAGGTTAAATCTTCAAAACCACCAGATTTGGATGAGCTTGAAAACGCGGTTATCAAAAAGTGAAAAATTACTTCTGAGTACTCTTCTTGAATTTTATAATAGGCTCAGGCTAGCCTTGTGAGTTAGGACGTTGGTCTCAATCTGACTTGGTAAACCATGAGTGGTGGGTTCGAATTCCTTTCCTGGGCAACAGGAATTTATTTAGTGACGGACTCAATAAATAAAATCCTTAGACCCACTCCGGCTAGAAAAGCGAGGTAGGTAACCTGTGGGTAGCTCGTCCCAATCAGTCTTTGTAGCACAAAGTGGACGTTAAAAGTATAATATATGTCTAAAAGAAGGCTGATTTCCTGCTGCATGGGAAGAAGCTGTCTTAAAATCAGGGAAGAATGATATTTTAATCAGTTCTTACAAACCAATTAGTCTTCTTCGAATTCTTGGAAAGTCTAGTACTCCTAATTTACAAATCATTGCAACCATTTTCTTCTTCTCCAAGCCGATTTTCTGCTCCAGCAGTCTTCTCGTCACGCTCCTTTGTGCAAAATGTCGGTAGCTCTACTGATATATTCCTCACGCTGTTGTTCCGGATGGGACACAGTCCAGTTAGGAGAAGAAGAACATTCAGCCCAGGGAGGAAGTCAACGAAACCACATTGCAACCATTAAGTTGTACGAACACATCCCACATCAATATGGGTCAACTAGATACAGATCTTCAACTGGCACTATACATGCTATGTACAAGTTTGCAAGTTGCTCGACTCAGAAGTATGTATTTTTCGACGTAGCTGCAGCTGTTGTTAGTTTATGGTGGCCTTCAATTCGACATGAGATAAAGAATATAAACTGTCCCAGAAATATTTATAAATTTCTATTAAGCTAATGTCCCTCCTTCATCAACCACTTAAATGAATGGATGAGTAAGGCCTTAACTATTCGCCGTCGCACATCTGCGGTTTCATCTTAAGCAAAGCACTTTTCGTTCCGATCATTTCATATGCTTTACCAGCCTGGGGAAGGAATATACGTATAAACGAACGTTAACTTCTAGTCAATACGCAGAAAAGAGCGCTTATCTTAATAACTAGAGCATACCGAATGTGTATTGTGGGTAGCTTTAGAATTAATAATTGCTAGGCTACAATAGAAAAAAGGGCTTACCTGATCACACATTGATAAGGGATTAAAAGATGCTAGCGGATTATTACAGTAGATGAGTGGGAACGAAGGTGGGTTCAATAGCACAAAGGATGAATGGCGTATGCATTCTTTCTCAAATTGGACAACAGATTCAATGCAACATGGTTCAAACCAGACATTTGGTCAACGCAGCTACTTTCGGTACATGGAGACCTAAATAAATATTTCAGCAGGATCAAGAGAGGAAATCACATACTATTTTATTGCCCAATTTATTTTAAGAAGAGTGGAAAATTAGCAGGAAAGTATTCTTTGCCAGACTGGCCTCACTCTGGCTTGATGAAACTAGTGGAAACAGGTGACATTTCCCAAGCTTTTAAGGTATTTGCCCCAGATGTGTTTAAAATAATAAAGTTCTTACAATTTTAAGTAAAAAAAAAAATAAAATTAACAATACTATAAGATTTTATTGGAGTCCACTGCGCAGAGACAGTGGTATTCTAATTGCGAGGACCCATAAAACATTTGCAAACATATATAGATCATAGGCTTTCCCTCACTGCTTGAGTTTTACTTCAGAAGTAAGGACGTACGATTTTGGATTTTTAAAATTAGGACTTCAAAGTTATAATAAATAAATTGGAAATACAGCTCGTAAAAGGGCAGCCTTAAGGTAAAGTGGGGGTAAAGATGGATAAAAAATAGAGTGAGAGTGAGAATTCTTTAATTGACATTTTAGGAGTAATATACATAATTCTGCATACTTTTTGTTTTGCAATAAACAGGTTTCAACATTCAGGGAACTTGCTATACCCAAATAATACTTTATGTGCATTCACTTTTCCCGATGGAACGGGCAATTTGTTCAGCAAGGACGGAGTCAAAGCAATTTCATTTCTGAACGGAACTTTGGGTGAGTTTGTACATTGAAAAATGTATTTTTAAAACTTAGTATCATATAGTTTCCAAATAACGCTTGTTCTCATTAAATTAGATTAAATAATAATTAAGTGGAGGGTGAGTCGTGGATTATTTGGCAACATTATAAAACATTTGAAACATATATCTTGTTAAGTAATACTGGAGGAGAAAGTAAAATCGGAAGGGGTGAGATTTACAGACGGTTCAAAACTCAAAATAGAAAATTAAATTTGGAACAAGTTGAGTTATATATAATTTTCGATCCGACTGCTAGCAACGGGGAGGATATCTTAAATTTTTGCTTGTATCCCCTAACCTCTGTGTGATTTCACCTGTTAACAAACTTGACATTTAGTTTTACATGAATCGCGTTTATCAAGTTTGGTAAAGATCAAACAAAACTTGCTTGCAACCGCTAGAGGGACAACACATATTTTATATATATATCACCCCCTTTTTTAAATTCTCACTCACAACATATCAGTAGGGGAAGATTGGAGTATCTTCCAATAAAAGTTGTAGTCTCACTAATACTGGCTAATGCCTATCGTTAGTCATCTTTTGCAGGCTACAGAGGAATGGCTATCTAACAACTCTGGCCTTGAATAGAATTTTATCGTTTTATATCTTTACTGGTGTGACTCTGGAATTTTCCCCATGATGCCTTTATTGGTGGATGGTCTGATGCAGGAGGCAATGGGGAACCACTACAAGTCATCGTGGCCCTCTTACTCCATTGTTTGGTCCTGAGAAAATGAGGTTTACTTGTTAACGAGACAAATTGCCAGGTGTAGCCTGCAAACAGACGCATACACAAATATATATATATATATATATATTCTATTTTTGAGGTTGCATCGCTGGGGAGTATTTTATCATTGCGAGAACCTCGGCTGTCTGCTCCAGCAGTTGGAATTTTCTATGGAAATGCGTCCATCTTCGTCAGGCAATTAATTTAATTTAATTAGCTACTCAAAACCGAATAACTTTCCGTAATTGTTCGTCCCTCGTGAATAAGTTTAGAGATCCCTTACTACTACAGTTGTTATTGGGCAGATTTCTCTACTGTAAAATTTCACGTGGGAAATCTGCTTAGTTTACGCAGCCCCCGCGTGACGGACTTTTGTTAGATCGTTACCAAACTCGATGTATAATTGTTTCATGCAAAACTGAAGGTCAAGTTCGTTAATGGAAATCGCACTGGTGGGAGGGGGGATTCAAAAATTCAGATTATATCCACGTCGCACACTAGAGCAAGTGATAAGGTAAGCCGGACATTCATTAATATCTCCGTTTTTACTCCTCCTAGAATATTGATTCTGGTGTCATTTTAAAGCACATCCAATACTCTATTGAACTACCTCATCAGCAATTTTGCCAGATCCGATTTTTATTTCCATAGATTTCAATTTCCATAGTGTAGAAAGCCCGAGACATCAGACTGATTCCTAGTTTGTCTTTAAAGAGGATAATCAAATAATAAACAGAAGTAAAGAAGAAGGGATTAATAAAATGTCAACAAAGGCGTAGGTATTAGTGTTGAATTAGAACTTTAATTTAATAAACGAATCGAATTAAATTTAAATTTAATAGAAAGTTAAATTAATATTTAAAATGTTGATGAAATTTTGAAAATTATTTCATTTTTTTTCAGAAATAAACACTAAATAAACGTAAAACTTCCAAAATGATCTGTTTAATTTAATAGTTTAAAATTATTACCAGCAAGCAACTCGGCAACAGGTTTGCTTCAATACCAATTTTTTCTTCTGTAATTGAATCTTCTAGAATTCTTAGAAAAAAAAATCAGTTGGTCATTTAAAAAGTTTCTTCCTAATATCTTGCAAGGAAATAACAACAAAAACAAATACTACTTACTTCTACTTTGAAGAGTACGATTAATGAATTTGCTTCCTTTAATTACATTTATTCTTTTAATCAATAATGCTAACTTTAAATGGAGTTCACTTTAGGACACCTTGGACCTTTTTAAAAGGACAGTAAAAATATTTAGACAAGAAAAACACGTATTTAACTATTTCTTCTAACGTGAATGGCGGCGTCAATTGCGTAGAGGAGGCGTTTTACACCGTACGTAGTTGGGAAGGTCCGCGGGAGGTATAATACGTCTTCCGCACCGAAAGTGTTAACACTAAAAGTAAAATATTTAATGAATAGGCAAGTTTAGGCAAGATCTGACGACGTTGTAAATAAGACAATATACTCCTAAAAGCATGCCAAGTGGTATTTTTTCAAGCAAATAGAAGCGATTTGCGAATTCAATTAAATAAAATTATTTTCAGCTCGATGTAAAAACAAAAAAAAATAGAGGAATTTTAAAAACCTTTTGTGCCAGTTTTTGATTTGTTATAATACCCTTAATGTGTACTGGAAGCAACAATAATTTATAAAAATGAAATAAGAGTTCACGACGAATTTAAAAGCCAAGGCTTTTTTTTAACATAGCAATTATAACCAGACATTATGTAAAAACCATTGCAATAATATGGCTAAAAGTCAATCTGCTCAATTGAAAAGGGTTTATGTGGTACTAACAATACAATCAAAATCCCAAATTAAAACTTTTAGTTTTTTCCCCCAATGTCCAACATTACTGAAGGATCGCTCCAGTGTGCGTCGGATCGAAAATTGTATATGATCAATCTTATTGAAAATGTAATGTTCTATAAATGTTGATAAGTACTTTTTTTCTCTATATTGAATATTAACCGAGATATTTCCATATTTTAGTTTTAGTCTATCTGTAAACCCCACTACTATCATGTCATTTTGACACCACAAGCTGTTACATCATGGACCACTTCGTTCCAAGGTTAAATACCAAATATGGTTTTCATTGAACTTTTACATGCAAATTCGTTGTGTCATTTTTTTTCAGGCAAAATGATCATTGTGTTCTCTTCGAAGAAAAGACACTTCGATGGAAAATATGAACCTGCACCACTGGCTATTTTTGACTTAATTGGA
This sequence comes from Riptortus pedestris, assembly GCA_019009955.1. Taxonomy (NCBI): domain Eukaryota; kingdom Metazoa; phylum Arthropoda; class Insecta; order Hemiptera; family Alydidae; genus Riptortus; species Riptortus pedestris. Next base: position 9,859,427 of record CM032228.1, read on the forward strand.
AATGGCGTTGTTTACGATGAAGACGGTAGTAAAAGGTGTATATGATAAATCTTATCTATATATATATATATATATATATATATATATATATATATATATATATATATAAAATTGTAACCTCTGTCTGTACATTGATTTTTTTCAAAATTTCACGATACTTTTTCGTTTCACATGTCATAATAGACACCATAACTACATTTTGTTTCTTTCGTGTATGTTTCTTTGTTTGTTACCTTTTCATGCATAAACGGCTGAAACGAATTATATGAAACTTGGTATGTATATTACTACTAACCCAACTTAGACTTTAGGCCATATTAATATTCTCTGAGACGAACAGGAATGGGGGTTATAAGGGAAGCCTGGAATTAAAAAAAGTCCGTCACGCAGGGCTGTGTAAACTAAGCAGACTTCCCATGTGAAGTTTTAGAATAGAGAAATCCGCATACTGGTAACACAATACCACCGTGATTAAATACAAACGGTAATGAGAAATCTTTCAGGTAATTAAAATAAATTCCCAACTGAAACGGCTTCTGAATTGTAAGAATAATTTATATTTTAATAACTGAAATTTTAGTAGGCCAAGAACTAAAGAAGGGGGGGGGCGGATGAACAGAATATATTTGCATAAATCTCACAAAGTAACGAAGGTAAGGTAAGGTTAGAAACGACAGGTAAGGTTAGAAGAAGCTTCCACTTGAGCCAAGCAATGACGGAAATGGCCGACCTAATCCGAACTATACCCGACCACAGACTTCATAAAAATGCAAATATCTCGGTTACGATAGAGAATAAATGTATATAACAATATTTATATTAAATTTAATTTTCAATAAGATTGGTTCTATACAATATTTTGATCCGATGCATAATAACGGAGATATTTTGAATTTTCGAAAATCCCTCCTCTAAACCCCCCTCCCTCTGGTCCGATTTCAGCCGTTAACGAACTTGATCTGTCTTTTTACATAAATGGTTAAATATCGAGTTCTATTATATATTTGAAAGGTGGATAACTATATCGCACAATGATTTTATTTTTCAGGTTAATTTATGACCAAGCCCAAGGTGTTTTGTTTGATACTCCCTCAAGAATACCTTTAAAGTGGAAATGGAGACACTATGAAAGTGTAATTAGAAGAAGGGAAGAATTAAAAAATTATAGAACAGATGACTTAATGGATATTGAACAAGACCCATACAAAATTATTACAAAAAAAGATCTGAAATTGCCAAAGGCAAAGGGAAGGAAAAAAGATGACAAAATGTTTAGAAAAAGTTCTTATGAGAAATATTCTACAAAAAGTAAAAGCCTTCGTTCTGTCAAAATAATGAAAAGTGCTTCAGCAGCCCAAAAACGGAATACGAATAAAAAATTAGCAGTTCATCTTCCAAGCACCACAAAAGAAAAGCGTCCAACTTCTAATCAATCATTAATTTTAAAATTATCAAAGACGGAGAAAAAAGGGAAGAAACATCGTACAATATCTGAGCTGGTCGATACTCCAGCTGTACTAAAATTCAGTGAAGGAGGATGCTGTATTATCGAACCCCTTTTAAGTCCATGCAATGAAGAATTAAAAAAAAAGAGAAAAAAATATATAGGAAAAAGTGAAGGGAAAACTGATGAAGGGAAAGCTGATGAAGAGAAGACTAGAGAGAAAAGTGGATCTCGAAAATTACTAAATCCGAAAATTTTAAGACGAGGTACATGAATTTCATATTTTTAGTACATTATATATTGAAAACAAAAACATAGAGACATATAGATGATAGTTAAAATATGATTATTTTTTTAAATGAGTGGAGTGGGTCCTAAATGAATGTAGTTCCTGCATCCATGGACATTTTATGAACTCTTTTAATTAGTTTCATGCATGAATTTTACCAATAATTGAAATGAATGCCCTTTTTTCCTGTTGCCATTAAATCAGATTTCTACCATTCATTTTCCTTTACTGAAATTGAATGGGAGGCTCATATTTTGTTCCCATTAAAATAGGTGCTACTATGTTATCTATATGAGATTTGAAAGCCCAATTTATTTTTGTTTACCATTAAAGTAGATACAACATAAAATATTATAAATTAGTAATATAAACCTATTAAAGATATAATGGCACTGCTATATTACAGCTAAAGAAAAAAGGAGGAGTATGAAAGCAACAGAGTGTTTTCCAGCCCCAGATAAAGCACCATTCATCATGAAAATATCAGCTATTAAACCAATAATTTTAAAAATTAGTGACACAGTTAGTGTAACTATTATGAGTCAAGAACACATTCACATTGATTTTTTGAGCCACCCTGTTCATTATGTGTAAGTTAGTCTAACTTTCAGAACTACTAATACTAATAACCAAGTGAATGAATTTGATAAGTGAATTTTTAATACGAAATATTACTTACTTTTTTTTCTTTATTCACAGGTTTAATGTGGGAGTAACAGTAACATCTACAATAAGTCATGTATTTGCATCTGTTAATCCAATTCAAAGTAAAGAAATTATACCCTGTTTCTTTGAAGTGTTGCAAAATAAATGTGCTACACTACATTCAATTAATCAAAACTTAAAGTTGATGAGGGAGGAGGCTAAAAATAAATTGTTTCATTCACAGTCAACCTATTTAAAAACATGGGGATACAACATATATATGGACAAATTCTCGAGTTCCAATTTGTTATATGGATTTAACCAAACCAAGAAGCCATGCTTTTGTCCATGTAAAATAAAAACTAACCCATTAATAAATTGATTAAAGTCAAGCAGTCCATATATTTATTAATTTAGTAAATATAATTTGGGGGTGATTGGAGATAAACTAAATGACTTCTAATAAGCAAAATATTTTGATGCATTGCATTTAAAATTTCACATGAAAGTAATATACAATAACTACAATCCAATGTGTCAGTACAAAAAATATCATAAAACATAATTTACAGAATTTTCTATTATTAACAAAACGGTCATATACAAGTCTCCTATATTTCTAATAGATATGGAGAAATTAACAATTTTTTTATTTCTGCTCTACTCTCCTCCCCTTAAGTCAATCAAAAAGAGAAGAAGAGCGCAACTGTAAGTTACAGCAGTTCTAAATATGAAATATCAACATACTAAGTCTAGTCATTTTTTAGTTAAGCAAAATGTGATGCTGAAACATCAAAATAGGTTCAGGGATGGATAATTCCATTGATATCTGGAAGCCGAAATGTTTCTTGAGTTCAATACGTCCTTTAATTCGGACAAGGAAGTGAGTATTTTACAATTAGCCTTTGATGTCCAGCATATTTTGGCTACTGTGTTGGGTATATTATTATCTAACACCAATCATTAGTCGATGTATGTTCAACTGGGGAACAGCTCTCCAAAAGAACTAGATCTGTCAAGTACTTTACTGTTAAGGGTTTAGAGGGGGGGGGGATTTATAAATTCAAAATATCTCTGTTACTATACGTCTGATCAAAAAAATGTATAGGATCAATCTTATAGCAAAATTAAATGTACTATAAATATTGTTATATACATTTATTCTCTATCTTGAATATTAAACGATTTATTTGCATTTTTTCAGCAAACTCGCTCGCGTATGCTCGGTTATGTAATAAACCACATCATTCGAAGCTTAAATACCAAATATTGTTTTCAAGAGACATTTATTATACGAGATACATGCAAATATGTTCTGGTGACCCCCCCCCTTCTTAAGTTTTTTGACTACTTAAATTTGATTGATTGAGATAAAAATTATTCTGATTCATTATAAATTACAGTACTAGATATAGTAAATAGTTTTCAATCAAATTAATATGTTATATTCAGATATATTACAGTAATTGTTTTTCTTTCTGGTAAGAAGTTGGCAGAACTGTTTTTTTACATTTCAGAAGGTTCCTGTCGGAAGGTTTCTAATTACTGTTTGTATTTATTCACTTAATATTGACAGTGGTGTTGTGCTAGCAGTATCTAGATTTCTCAGTTATTAAACTTTACGCGGGAAATCTGTTTAGTTTACGCAGCCCCTGCGAGTCGGACTTTTTTAACACTTTCCCTAGATTTTATTATACTTCAAATTAAATTATAACTTTCCTTGCTCCCGGATGTAGACCATTTTCAAGCATTTGGAGAGGAAATCTCCTTTCTCCTGTCATTAAATCTAACCTAAGCTATCTACACTATACATATTCATTGTCAGTAGGCCCACAAATAAATAGCTGATTTAATCTTTAAAAGCTTTAGGTCGGGTAAATGATGAATACAATTACAACTCATTACCTCATTGAGTATTAAATATAATTATATAAATTGAAAGAACAATTTTCAGGTGCACACCCCTTTTTGTTTATGCCACTGTAGTTTAATCCTGTTAATTTATCCATCTATAATTGGAGATTACCAAACCTGGGTCAACTCTCCAACGATTCTACACGACTAAAAATCAAATATTTGTGTGAAAACACAAATTTAGTTCTTTAATTATTATAAGTTAAGATTATTTTCGTTGTTAACATTTCACAACCTTTGGGCTTTTCCCCACAATTTAATAGGTTTGTAACCAACAGAAATGCATTTTTAAATCCCTTATTACTAATTGGTTTTTTCTTTCTAAATTACAAATAAACTGGAGTAAAGAAGTGATGAACTACTTCACGACTACAGCTCTAATATAAATAAATGGGTAGATAAAATAATGACTAATTTATGAAAATATGTTTTATTCTCATTAGGTATAAGAAATAGAAAACTGTTGACACATGCTGAAGAAAAAAAAAAATGTTTAACAGGTTTTTAAGAAGCTCTTTGATTGGGTTTAAAATAGATATAAAAGGGGAAAAAATAGAAATTAAAAAGTAAAAAAGGAGTTTATAAAAATACAAACTTCATTTCAGAGAATAACAAAACTTAACTTTAATGTATATAAAATAAGGAAGAACAATTTAAGTACCTCACAAATGAATTAACTCACTTCTATTGTGCCACTGGGAACATTAAAAATAAGTGAATCGGAACCTCTTATAAATCATGAAAGAAATTATTCCTAAAGGATTAAACAGAATGTTAAATCTTATTTAAGACTAAAACTAGACCTTTTACTTTTTAATATAGTAATATAGGTTATAATATGTAAATACTCTATAGGACTTTTTATAAAGCTTGACTATAGCATACTACTGTGTACTACGTCAGGTATTATAAATGAGTAAAAGATTTAACTTCACTTGAACTGGAGGAATCGCCTAGAATGGAAACTCTGCAAGAAACTATCTCCTAGTTGCTGGACATTGGTATTAAATATTCATGGGTCCAATGAAAGGGCTCATAAAATGTTTAAGAGGAGGTAATAATATTTTTCATTCAACCCATGGATAAGGTTACTTTTTTGAAACCATTTGCTCCTTCTACAGAAAATGGCGTATATACAGTCCTCCTTGTGAGATTGTCAAGTGAAGTTAAAATAAATAAATGTAAGAAAACTATAAATAAAAGTAACTTGCCCAGTATATTGAAAGTCATTGAATTCATTTTGAGGTACCAGGAAGAATCAAAGTGTTTAAGTACAGCTGCACTTGCATTTATAAACCCTGGAGGTTTTATTATCATTAATGACAGCTGCATTAGTAAAATGCAAAGTGAAGTGAAATTTGAAAGCACGTATAACTGAATAACTATATATATATATATTTTTATTACCAATTGTTCAATAGATTTTTTATAAATTTATTCTAATTTAATTTCTTTTGGAAGGCCACTAATAATTATAATTAGCTGAAGTTCATCCAGGATTTATAAAAATATCACTATAAATATTAGCTTTAATAATTACCACATAGTGGTTTTTAAGTAATCACAGATCCGTACATCTTATTTCACATCTATATTATCTTTCAAGGATTACCCATGTACTAATTAAAATAAATGACAAAAAATATTTATTTTTCATTTTTTGCAACTAATGCTAAATTTTGAGAATAATCTTTTTCGAAACCTTTATATTATATTACAGGTAATTGACAAATTGAATAACAATAATTATAAGGCAACATGAAAAACAAAATATGTATGTGTTTTTCATTCTCCTAAAGAAAAAAGTAAAATTCAAAAGCTATCCTATAAAATAAAAAATCAGGAAGCCTTATGCATGGGCAATATCCCAAATTCTTTCCATTTGAAGATCAGTAATTAGTAAAGGAAAGACAAAGTCATAACAATTAAAATCCATTTATACAGAAACAGAAGCTCAAGTATCAACGAAATTAGCTATCATTCCTTTGCATATCTTCATCAAACTGCTTTTGATCATAGTTCTGAAACAGAAATGGTTTGTAATCATTATTAAATTAATTGAAACCCTTTATATTAATGCAATGACTTTCTATACGCCCTTGTAGAAGAAATATGATGTAAAAATATAAAACACAATGTTATAACATTAGCTGAGAACAGAAGAATTTTATAAATGCAACATAAACATATGTGAATAATTAAAAACCGATAAATATTTGAAATGAAAATCTTTGGCTTAACAACCCATAAAGGGAGGAGGAAGACATGCCACTCAGCTTTGGCAAGAGGTCAAGTGATCAACTCGATGTGTTCCCAGTCATATTATGATGGAATTATAAAGGTCAAATAGGCTTCTTAAAGCTTTTCACACCCAATATTCAATATTTTTTCAAATTTTTGGTGAAGGTCACTAAATGTCATTATATACCACCTCTTCAGGTTTCCTTTTGGTTACGAAGTGCCCGTCTTTCAAAACAAACTGGAGCATAGGTTTGTTTTGACAGGTGTGAAGGGGACATTTCGTAACCAAAAGGAAATTGCCACTGGGGGTAAATACGTAAACAAATAAATGGGGAGAAAAAATGTTTTTAGTCAGTGACTCTTGCCATAAAATCTGAATATAGATCAAAGATTGTCTCATGATGCTGAGTGGTAATTAGGAATTTTTTATTAATATGAATTTGATGTGAATAAAAATTGACTTGAGGTTGCCTATTGCATTCGAAATGATAATTATTTTGAGAAGAAATATTTTATCCAAAATAATTCTATTTAAAGCGCCTCGACTCTCTCTCATTTTTCCAAGGTACTAAGAATTTGTAAATCGTGTTCATCCGTTACTATGACAATCAGGCTAAACATCTCAAATGACTATTTGCTGCTTTTAAACAAATAAATAGGGCCTGGTTCAATTTGCTTATGGGTTACAATAACCTATTTATCGGCAAAAAGAATATAATGAGGAGTTATTACCTGATGTTAAATAGTTATTTTCAATTTCTTATCAGTCATTAATTAAGTTTTAATAAAAAAAATTAATTTTATAATAGTTAATTTTTATTCTCAAATTTTATTTAGTCAAATTAAACAAATCCTTTTTTATTTATTATTGTAACCTTTATATAATTTATAAAGTTCCTTTAGAATATACTCCTCTCTTCCAGTTTATAGCTACAAACATCAAAAAGTTAAATAAGATCAAATTTGAAACCTAAATTACCCCGAATAAAATTACCTTTAACCTAAGTGGGCACAATATGAAAGTTACTTTAACAAGTGTGGGAAACTCACAGGTCTGCATTTCGGGCTAGGGTTTTAACAGATTGTAAATTGTAGGCACTTGATTTAAGGGTTTGAATGTTTATTTCAACAAGAAATTTATTTAATGCATTTTTTTTTTTAAACAGTGAAGAATTTCGTTTATTTTATACAAACAAAACGGCCCGGTGAGGTCCCGTGCTCGCCCAAGGGTTAATAAAGAAACTGTCTAATTGAGCAGATAATAAAAATGTTATAAAATGAAGGAAACATACTTCAGCTGCTATTCTTCTAAGTTTTTCTTCATTATTCCTCCCACTTTGCTGGACCATACTGTATAGAAAGCCATTTTTGTTTTGTAGGAGAATGTGAGGATGGTCAAATTCCTGTGCAAAAAGTCATAATGATACAAAAGAAAATATTTTTTAGTTTTTTGTTTCATTTCAGGGAAAATTTTAACAAGGTTACTCACAACTACTGTTCCAGCATCCATAACTAGTATCTTGTCAGAGTCCATAACTGTATTAAGCCTATGGGCTACTGTAATTACTGTACAAGCAGCAAACTTTTTTCTTATAGTTTGTTGTATAAATATATCAGTTCTAAAATCAAACATAAAAGTGAGATTACGTATTTACTTCATTAAAAATAACTTAACTGTTCCTACTAGAAGAAAGTCAACTAATCCTGAATAATGCAAATTTTAGAAATCCTATTTTTCAAAAAAAGTTTTAAGAAAAAAATCTTCTACAAGATTTGACATGTTAAATCCATAGACAGGTACGGTTAAATCATAAATGATTCAAATATTTGATAATATGATAATGTAAAAATAATCTTAATTGAACAAAAACTACTATAGTAGATTCCATTTATAATGATGCCAATAGAATTTTTAAACTTATAAAACGTAAGTTATACATGTTTTTCAATGCATTTCCATCACCATTTCATTGATTTACCTCAATTTCCCCTGAGAATACTAGAAAATAATTGTTGTAGTGAGTGCAAACAAAAGTGAGCCATTCTTATTTTACTATTTTGTCAATTACTGATATAAAGTTATAGTAATGTAACTGAAATGAAGAATTAAACATTAATTTACATTAAGGGAAATCAGCAATTGATGTACTCACAATTTTCGAAAAATTTCTTTATAGAACCAATCTTGCAAATTTAATTTTTATTCTTTTAGTGATGTAAATATTTTGAATATTAACCGAGATGTTTAAATTTTTAAGTTTCCAACATTCAGTAAACCCCCACTCATATATATGTCATATGAAAAATAAGCTGTTGTTATATCATGAAGTCCCTAATTCGAAGTATAAATACCAAGTATTATTTCAGTCAACCATGTTTTAAACTACATGAATTATATCTGAAGGACACACCACACTATATTTAACTGTCTCATGGAAAATTAAAGGTTGTACTATGTTATGGCTGAATTTGACCATGGGGAAAGGGGGTTTAGAGAGGGGAAAAACTCTATTTTCTCAAATAAAAAAATGTCTCTGTTACTATGAGTTGAACATCTATGAAAACATTTATTGATTATTATTAATCTTCCTGAAATTTTAATTTTCTACAACTATTGTTATACGCATGTTTTCTCTAACTCAAATATTAATCAAGTTATTTATTTTTTGGTTACAGTCTTTCTTATAGCCCCACTACTACTCATCCGATTTACACTTACTACTTATTATTACCTAAGTTTCTAAATATTTCATGTCCAATTAACATTTCAATTCCTGTTTACATAGGCTTCTTCCTATGGAAGATAAAGAGAATATACATATATATATATATATATATATATATATATATATATATATATATAAAATTTTAACCTGTCTGTACATTGATTTTTTTCGCGAAATTTCATGATAACTTTTCGTTTCACATGTCATAGACCCCCATAACTGCATTTTGTTTCTTTCGTGTATGTTTGTTTGTTTGTTACCTTCTCAAGCATAAACGGCTGAACCGAATTTTATGAAACTTGGTAGGTATATTACTACTAGCCCAACTTAGACTTTAGGCTATACTAATATTCGCTGAGACGAACAGGAGTGGGGGTTATAAGAGAGGCCTGAAATTAAAAATAGCGATATTTCGTTTCCTATTGGTTTTTCGGCAAATATGCACATGATAAGAGTTATTTATTTTATTATTTAGAGTAACTTTTGTTATATACACTTTTTTCGTATACCTAAGTATAAATGAGTTATACACTAAACATTATAGCGAGAGTCAACAATTTTATTTGGCATAAAAGAATCAACCAAACTAAATAAAACTTGGCACGTGTATTAGGACTAACGCCTTCATTATAACAAGCCATACCAACATTTCTAGGAAAGGGCAGGAGTGGGGGTTGTAAGGGAGGCCTGAAATAAAAAATTGCGGTATTTCGTTTTCTATTGGGTTTTCTGCAAATATGCACATAACAAAAGTTGTTTATTTTGTTATTTCAAGTAACTTTTGTTATATTCTCTTTTGTTTTATAACAATGTATAAACGAGATATACACAAAAAACTAAAGCGGGAGCCAACTATTTTATTGGGCACTAACGATTGAACCGAACTTAACAAAACTCGGTATGTGAATTAGCATTAATTCTCCCAAGATTATAAGCTATATTAAAATTTTTAGGTTCAGACGGGAGTGGGGGTTATAAGGGAGGCCTGAAATTAAAAATAGCGATATTTCGTTAAGTTCCCTTAAGGGAAATCAGCTATTGATGTCGTACTCATGACGCAATTTTTGAAAATTTTCTTCAAATGTCAATCAATCCTACCCAAGAGATGACGAAAATGAGGCCCGTTCAAATATATATATATATATACGTATATATGCTCTAGTGGTCGCAATTTTTGGTTGATCGTTACCAAACTCCATATGTAAACGTTTTATGTAAAAATAAAGATCAAGTTTGTTAATGGTTGAAATCAGCATCATCTCCAATACTGTACGTTGGATCGAAAATATGTATAGAACCAATCTTATTGCAAATTTTCATTATCTTTAATATCATCCGAGTTATTTGCATTTTTTATTTTTCGGGCTTCAGTAAACTCTCACTCTTACTCATGTAATATCAATAATAAGCTGTTATATTATGAAGCACTATTTGAAGCCTAAATAATAAATATTGCTCTCATTGAACTTTTACGTCATGATATACGTAAATGCAAATACGGAACACTAGTGGGAAATCTGTTTAGTTTACGCAGCCTCTGCATGACGGACTTTTTTTCCCACTTGTTTAGCTTTTATTTATCTTTAATTATCCCATTGTGAAAATTGCATGAAAAAGTTAGGATTAACTGAGGAATAAAACGTATAAATACCTTGGCAAATATTTGAGTTAGACAAAAAACGTGTAACAAAATTGTAAAATATTGCATTTTCAACAAGATTGGTCATATAAAATTGTTCAATTCATCTCATTATAAAAGAGACATTTTATACTTTTTATTTATCCCCTCTCTAAAGCCCCAACCAATTCAATTTACTTTTTAAGCGAGTATAACCTTTAGGTTTTACATGAAATGATTAAATATCCAGTATGGTATTTAACAAATAAAAATTAAGTTGTCTTAATCTAGCATGTCCATTTATGAAGTTGCATCACAAATTTATCCATATATCTCACTTAGTAAAAATTTGATGAAAAAAATACGTGGTATTTAAGCTTGAAATATGATTTTTTGAGATATAACGGCGTATGCGAGATGAGTAAAGTGGAGACTGAAGGCTGAACTAAAAAATATGAAAAATCTCGGTTCGAGATAGAGAAAAAATGGATGGAGCACAATTAATAAATTAATTTTACAACAAAACTTTATATAACTATTTTTGAGTAACTAATAATAACAAGAATGTTTCAACAACCAAGAAAATGATTCAATCAAGGATACTATTAACTAATAACAATGCAAACAAGGATACCCCCACAAGGATCATTCCTGGTCTAATTTCAGCCATTTATGAACTTCATCTTTAGCTTTACATGATTATTATTATTATTTATTACCGTCCACTTTTTGCAACTCAGGCTAATTGGGACGGGTTATCTACAGGTTACCACCCTTTTCTAGCCAGGGTGGGACTTAGGATGTTATTTAATGAATTTCGTCACTAAATAATTTCCTTTGCCCAGGCAAGAATCGAACTCGCCACTCTAGGTTTACCATGTGAGATTAAGGTCAACGCTTTAACTCACATGGCTAACCTGAGCCCCAGCTTTACATGAGACATTAAATATCAAGTTTGACACACACACACAACCTGAGCTAATTTTAGAGGATTTTCCCTAAGGGAAATGAGCTATTGAGGTCGTACTCATGACACGATTTTCGATGACAGAGATGATGAAAATGAGGTGAGGTCCGTTCAAAACTATATATATATATATATATATATATATATATATATATATATATATATATATATGTGTGTGTATGTGTCTGTCTGTTAACGCTCTAGCAAGCACTATTTTTGTTTAGTCATTACCAAACTCGATATTTAGTAGTTTCACCTAAGTTCGTTAATGGCTGAAATCGGACCAGTGGGAGGGGGGGAGTTTAGAGGGGGTAATTCGAAATATCTCTATTATTATGAGTTGGATCAAAATATTATATAGAACCAATCTTATTGTAAATGTAATGTTTTATAAATGTTGTTATGCATGTTTTTTCACTATCTTGATTATTAACCGAGATATTTGCTTTTTTTAGTTTTCGGCCATCACTAAACCCCACCTCATACTCATATCATATTAACAATAAGCACATGTTATATTATGAAGCACATTGATGAACTTTTTTGTTATCTCCTATGTACAATTGATGGACATTAGGAGACCTTTTTTCATAAATTGAATCATGAATACAAACTACCAACCTGATTTCCCTTCAGATAAATCTGCTAATAATAGTATTCGAGGGCAAGGCAGATCATGTCTGTTCTCTATTTAATAACATGCTCGTTAATAGAAATTAATGTATTTGTATTCTGGTAGTTATGTAATAATAATTAGAATATTGAGGAGCTTGATAATGTGTTAAGCTCATATGCACGCAGTAAAATATTTTCAAATAAATTAGGTAACAGTACTTACTGTATGTCTACATTGGCAGTTGCTTCGTCTAAAACAAGGATCTTATTGTTCCTGACAATAGCACGAGCAAGGCAAACAAGCTGCCTTTGCCCCACACTAAGATTTGATCCTCCTTCAGATATCTGTACCTGCAGCCCTCCAGCCATCTCTTTTACAACATCTTTCAATTCAACCTGAAGGTTTAAGTAAGCATAGATATAATCGTAATTTCTAAGCAGTATCACTACAGGATTGTGTAAAAATAGAATTAATTAGTTTCAATTAATAAAAGCATTTCTATTTTGAAGTACACAGTTTTATTTACATAGATTGCTTATGAAGAAAAATATGTTACCAGTTTCTTAAGAAATGAGGCCTTTAAAATTTATAAACCCATGATAATAATTTTCTACACAATTTTATGGTCAGAAAAAAAAAAATCTGATTATGACCATTTGGTAGCTTACTTAAGATTAAGGTGTTTAAGGTTTTGATACGATTATTTCATATAATTAAACTTTAAATGATTTAAATTATGAAACATGATTTAAAAAGAGTTAAAGGTTTTACAAATTTAATTAAAATTTGCCAATTTTTGAGTTTTAAGCTAGGTAATGCATGCATAGAATAATCACATATACTCAAAATACACATGTACATTATAAAATCATCTTATACATAAATTATAAAGTGGACCCACCTCTTCAAGAGCACTCCACAAAATGTCATCATTATGATCATCAAAAGGGTCTAAATTTTTCCTTAGAGTCCCAGAGAAAAGAACAGGCTCTTGTGGAATTATAGAAATCTTGGACCTCAGATCGTGAAGCCCAATTGTAGATGTATTAATGTTATCAATCACAACAGCTCCATTAACTTCCGTGAGCCTAAAAAGAGCGGAGATAATCGATGATTTTCCAGCTCCAGTTCTTCCCACTATTCCAACCTATTGGGGGAAAAACCCATTAATTTGAGATTTATATGAATTTATAGAACAATTAAAATAGCAATACTTAGGATTGTCTAGAAACATATATTAAAATAATATTTAAAAAAAAAGAAAGAAAAAGAACACACAAAAACACTTGTAGTGTTATAATTACGATTCATTTCTCAATGAGTTTAGATACATAATTAATACAAGAGAAAATAAAAATTGATTCTAGCTGTTTTTGAATAACTTGACTGGTCAAACTTAATCTTAGTAGTTTCTACTAGTGTTGCATTCCAGCGAGCAATATTCCTAAGGCTGTACTAAACACAGAGTTGAGAATGCTGTAAGGAAGGTCAAGTAATTGAAGACGTAGATTGAAACTGGACAACTCTGCCAAAGAATGTTATTACATAGAAAAAAAAAATCCAAGAATTTATCTTGAATATGAATATGAGTTCTTAAGTACCTTTTGCAGAGGTAAAATAGTGAAGTTCAAATTCTTCAGGACCCAAGGTTCATTTGCACTGTATCTCAAATAGACTTTGGAGAATTCTATTTTACCATGTTCTGGCCATGTCTCCTTTGGTTTTTTGTCTGCAAGAGGAAGGTTGAAAGAACAACGAAAAATGTTAAATATAAGTCAATATTTAAATATAAAATAAATTTTCCCATTTAATCTACCTGGTTGAGATTCCAGAGGTGGTTCACTTTCTAAACTAGAGTATTCCAAAACTCTTTCAACTGAAGTCATCTGATTTTCAACTTCTGCTGTCTGCCTGATACCCCACTGTAAATTTCCAGACAAGCCTATTGCTTGAGTTATAGCAAGACCAACATTTCCACCAAAGTCATCTAAAATATTTCAAATGAATGAGTTAAGCAAGAATTTTAAAATATAAAACTTTTTATTAAAATTTTGGGGTCTTTAAAATAGCTTTTATGGCGTTCCTCCCTTATCAAATAGTTGACTAGATCTCCTAATTCTATAAAAATAGAACTCAACAAAATAAATATATCGCGCATGCTTCCATTCAAGAAAGATAAATGAGGGTAATTAAGGGAAGAAATGAGGCATGGATGAAGATGCTTAAAAGAAAAACTCATATATTGCTTATTCCAAAACGAGCAAAAATGCAAACATATTTTTGTTTAAAGGAAAAATTTTGAATGTCAGAAACTTGAGAAAATGCGTCAGCATTTTCAGACACGAGAAACCTGTCGTTTCTATAAGGGTGTGAAATACCCCCATCAGGGATTCTGTCAGTGGACAGTATTCTGCCATGACCAACAAGGCGACCCCAATGAATAGGATCAAATTAAGGGTAGGAGCGCCCAATACTTCAAAGAAATATTAATCGTAGAGAGCAGTCAGGTTTTGTCTGATCATATTAGTCAACCCAATGATGATGATATTGATGAAGCTGAGCCACCTGATTGAGAAAAGATTGAGAAAATAATTAATTCCCTTAAAAATAATGAATCCTCTGGGGCTGATGATATTCCCCCAGAACTGTTGAAAGATGCATTGGATGCAATCGCGGATAAGGTAAATGCCTGTAGAATGGGGCACTAATCTATCATCCTTGGCAACACTGTATACTTTACAAATTACAAATAATAGTTCTCTTAAAAAAAAAAAAACCTTGACTTTACATGGTTTTATTTTTTTAACTATAATGAGACATAATTAAGACCTACATTATTTTTGATTATTACTTAAATTAACTCTGATTAGCAAGACAGAGCATTATTTTTTGACACATACCTCCTCCAAACACCAAAAAGCTGAGTGTAACAGAAGCTATGTAAATTAAGCACATGATATCGAGCCAATAACCCAGAGTTCTGCTGGATGCTATGTACAAGTAGTATGCCGATGAGTGAAGATCCTTTATAAAAACAAAGAAATATATATACAACTAAAATTTAGCAGTTTAACATGTTACTATATATGTATATATATATATATATATATATATATATATATATATATATATATGCATACATATACACACACACACACACACACACACAAATTTATTTTTCAAAAGAACAAACTTATGAATGAGAATTTTTACTAATCTGAATCATATATATTAAACTATTTTTTTTATATTGCATAGCTTAAAAAACATCCAAAAACATACCTGATGATTGTCAAACTCATGAATAAGAACTTTTTCTGCTTTAAATGCTCTGATTGTAGTAAGACCTTGTATAGAAGCATTCACATGAGAAAATACAGGACTTTTGGCTAAAATAAAGAACACAATGTTGCCATTATATTTCAATTTGTTGAAGTAAACAAATTACTATTAATGTGATTAATTAGTGTCATGAAGTAATGACACTACATTTGAAACTAAATGACTGGTATTCCAAATGAAGCAGATTTCTGTAACTAAAATTTAATTTTTTTCACATTCCAAGTTCCGGTTGAAGAATGAATAAGCTAGTTGACCACTTCCATGGTTTAAACTAGCTTATTTATACTACTCTACATGTTTTCCATCCTCATGACACCTCATCAGGGACATAAATACATCTAAAATTAATTTCAGTCACTGTACATAGAGGGACAACCCTCCACAATGCAAAGTATCTTTGCATAATAAACCCAAAACTTGGATAAATGTGAATTACTTGATAGTCAAGAAGTTATTTATTAAAATCTGTATTTACTTACTAATTCCCTCCAGCCTTTTCACGCTTCTAGAAGTAGCAATGTAGAATCTACTCATCAAGAAGAATATAACGGATATTACAAAAGTTGGCACTAAAAGGAATGGATTTATCGAAGCCACAACAATAATAATTGTTACCAAATTAATTCCAATCTGAAATTAGCACACTGTTTAAGTAAATAAGTAAAGGCATAAATATTTATTTGATGTCTTACACTGAAAAATTTACAAATATATTATTATGAAAATTACCTGGAGAACATCCATTAATGCATTAGGAAGAAGTTCATCAATTATGCCAATATCTTTAGAAAAACGGTTTAAGATTCTCCCTAAAGAATAGATATCAATATTGTAACAAACATTAGGATCAAAAAATAATATATCAAACCATAGCGAAAATATAATATATAATAAAGCTATAATAAACAACAATGCTCTAGAATAAATTAAATAATAAGTTAACAACAACCGAAATGAATAAAATGTCTACCCATTTATAGCTAGAATATGATTCTTCATATAAAACTTACCTCATTACCTCATAAGCCTTAGAATATTTTATAACAGTTTGTAAAATGGACCGGAATTGATATAGAAAATCTTGTGAGGGTTTGATGATATTGTATTATGAGAACCCTATTTTTATATTTTAAATAAAATCCCTTGTTACCAACTAATTCTTCTAAAAAGAAGGCCTTATTCTTTCTAGATCTTTTATGTATATATAATACAGTTCATAGATGACAGCATCTATGAGCAATATTTGGCAATATTGTTTTAAACTATATTGTTGAAATTATTATTTATTATTTGTATAAGATGGTCCATCTTGTATAGTCACTATACTCTCTCATCTCTGAAATATATTATTTTTTAATTGCAACTAACTTTTATTATGGTACATAAGACACATTTGACTCACACTGTTGTTTGGAACCTAGGTAAGGAAATACAAGTGTGTTTTAATCTCATTGCAATGATATGTCGTACAAAATGTCGATTGCCTATGATAGTTTTCAAAGAGTTTTAAAGTTAAAGAAAAAAAAAAGATCCCGAGGAACAATTTCCTTGTGAGTCATAGATTTTTTTCTGTCAACCAATGCATTTCATTGACAACTATTGTCCCTCCTTGTGACTTCTGTGGACTACAATATTTCCAGTTGTATTTTATTTATAGCTATCAGTATATAACTGTTAACAGTCTCATGGTCATAATTTTTGTTTGAACGTTGCCAAACTTGATATTTAAATATTATATATAATTTTAAAGATCAAGCTTGTTAATGGCTGAAATCGGACCAGTGGGAGAGGGGATTTCAAAAATTTAAAATATATCAGTTATTATAGATAGATGGAAGAATTGTATAGAACCCATCTTGTTGCACATTATATTCCCTATAATTGTTGTTGTACACATTTTTTCTCAATCTTGAGCATTAACCAAGATATTTGCATTTTTTATTTTTCAGTCTTCAATAAACACCCACTCCTACTCGTGTCATAATAACAATAAGCTGTTATATCATGAACCACTTTATTTAAAGCTTAAATACCTATTATTGTTTTCATTGAACTTTTACTGTGTGAGATACATATCTTGTACAAACAAATACTTTGAGTGTGATATCATCACTTAAGATATTACATACATAACTACATGATTATTATTATTTGATCAACACCACACTTGATATTTACTCATTTCACAGAAAACTAAAATTTTTATTAGGTAATGAATGAAATGGGTCTAGAGGGAAGGGGTTTGGAGCGGAATAATAGAAAATTCAAAATATCTCTGTTATTATACGTCAGATCGAAAAATTGTGTAGAACCAATCTTATCACAAATATAACTCCCTATAAATGTTATTTTATCCTTTTTTTTCTCTATGTTGAATTTGAACCGAGAAATTTGCATTATTAACGTAACTGTGTCATATGTATTTTTTGGTTTCACCCATTGGTAAACCATCACTACTTATCAAACTTTCACTTTAAGTAACTTAGCCACTAAACAACTGAAGAACAACTAACATTAATTCCTGTTTACATAGACTTCTTACTGTGGGAGAATTATAGAATAGATAGTGAGATGAGATCATCAGCGCATCAAATTTCACTGGGTGGGAAATCTGCTAAGTTTACACAGCACCTGCCAGACTTTTCTCTTTTCCATCATACACTACTGACATTTTGAGATCTGTGTGTTTTTAACTTTTATTTTCCTTCACTCTGTAAATTTAAATTGTTCCCATGGTGATTTAGGGTCTGACATGGGTTCATGGTAATAGTAATAGAAACAATTGATAAGTGATAAGTAAGTGGATTATATTCCATTTTCCTGTAATTGATCCAGCTATGTAATTTCTAAATATTTCTGTTTTCTCATTCCATTGTCCATGCTCCCTCTTAAAATAACATTTTAGGGTTTTTGCTTACCATTTTGAACCTTCCGTCATAACTGCTCCCTCAGGAGAGCCCTCATCCCAAGACTCGGATGGCAGCCTTGACCTCTCTCGTCATCTAAACTTTGCAATTAAAGCAATTCTTTTTTTGGTGAATTTTTCTTTCAGCTCTTGCATTCTTTATGCATAAATATTGTAAATCCCAGTTTCAAGTCCCGTCTAGCGCAGTTGTGTATACAAAGCATTTTTTTTTATATTACCACTTCTGTTTCACTCAGTAAAGTAACCTAAGCCATTCTAGATAAATCCCTCTTGCTCTTATCCTTTTTCCACCTTGGTTGTTTTACAATAAAAGCTTTACATCATCTCAGGTAAGCTTATTCAGATTTTCTTCCCTTTTCTTCTTCAGTCTGAACAGATCATGTAATTCAATTTATTTTCTTTCAATTTGCTCCACCCCCTCCTCATCCCCCTACTCTTTTTTTCCGTTGTGAGTATTATGTAATTGTCTTTACTATAGATGGTTTCAGGCAGAAGTACTGTAACTTCACAATAAAATACTCTTAGCTTTACTTTAACCTTGGAGAAAGGACATAGGACATATTGCTTTGAATATATTGAATACAGAATGTCAAAAGTAGACTTCAGTTGTGTTTAACAAAGAACTGTACTATAATTCTGAAAGTCTCCTACCAATATAATTCTGATAATAATAATAATAAAAAAATGTTTATCATTTGTAAGATATAATGACTTTTTTTGGTAGTCATTGTATTTCTCAACACCCTTGTTTGACGTAACATGTGAGTTCTTTTAAACTGGCCACCTTTCAAGACAATGGTTTATTAGAAGTTCATATATTTTATGAAAATTACATATTAAAGCTGGTCATATTTTTTAGAAAGATTAAACTGAAGTTGTGCTACCGGTTAATTGTATTTTAAATTTCTAATGTCATAAATTTGTGGTTTACTTAAATGTAAAATGTACAATATTTCATTATTTTTATTTTTTGTTTTGTCCTTCTGAAAAGTAGCCAATGAGTCTGGAACTCATTGGGGGCGAATAAAGGTGATGGGAAACTAGTATTGAAATTAATTTTGATTCTGGGTCATCAATGATTACTGGGGCAAATAGTCATTCAAATTTTTTGAGTAAATCATTTTAAAATTAGGGAATCATTATACTTTCTTTGTCTAGAGTTGATGATGTATCATCTAATGAATTAACTCATTCTCTACTTCCATGAACAGAGAGTCTCAAAGGATATGGAACATAAAGGCATGGGACATAATGAAGAACCCATATCTTGGTAAAATGCATAGACAGCCGAGCATAGTTAGTGTAATATACTAAACAGATCTTGAAAATATCCAAGCATGTCAATGACAGACACATATGAGGTGAGTGAAGACTTTGACCGAGTATGAGTAAGGGGAAGCCTGAAGTTCTCTATTCTGAATGTAAAATCTGAATTTTTGGTGGTCTAAATATGTCTTTCAGACGCACACACCTTTAAAGTTAATTTAATTTAATAATCTTGATAACACAAATACAGATGAATCTTTTCATTTAATTAAATGTGGTCAGTCTAGAAGCAATATTCCTTGATTTATGAATATTCTAATCACATTTTCTAAACATTGAGACTAAATCATTTTGTCTTGTTATCATTACAATTCTGTGTTTAGAAATTAAATGACCTCAATATCATATTACGGAAATACATTAAACCATGTTCCATTGTTTCATTTAGAAAACTGTAGGCCATAACATGAATTCAGGGTATATATCTTTAATTAGTGAGTATTCAATATATTTCTGAATAGGATACAGATATAATCTCTTAACATCTAATAGTTACTACTTATATTCCATTTTGAAAGTA